>CAVLGL010000079.1:18285000-18885000 GCA_963668995.1 Parnassius mnemosyne
GAGACCCTTTCCATTGGAAGTGAGGCATTCCATATTAGTTCTCAAAGGTGACAATGCATCTGCATTTTAATTCTTAATCGATGATAGATGTCTATGGGCCTTACCATCTACTAACCATCTGGTACAGTGGAGTGGTCTATGTGCTTGTTTGTCACTTTTATTCTATAAAAAAATACGGAAAAGATAACAAATATAGAATATTATGAACAAAGCTTGACAACAATCATGTGAAGCGCGAATGTCAGAGGAAGAAGATGACTTCTCCAGGCAGGGAAGGTAGTATCAGTTAAGCCAATATCAACTAACCTTGACGACGGAACTGCCGCATGCCGCTCCCTCGTCTTTGAAGCCATCGTCCGTACCCGCCGGCTTCGGCTGCGAGTTAACTGTAAGTCAACATATAAATTTAAAGTCATTAAAAATATTCATATCCATATTTATTTACTTCTTAATAAAATTACATGTCACCTTACTACAATATATCGCACTAAATTACATTTTAAATTGACAACTATTATATGATTACTTAATAACAATTACAAAATATACTACAATTTTACAATGTGCTGTCGTAAGACGTGAAAAACCATAATTTCAACGTAGTTAGGGTTACCATATCTCAGGATTTGTCCTGAGATCTCAGGATTTTTGGACTCTTCTCAGGGTTGCGGCTGGATTTTGCAAATCTCATGAAATCTCAGGATTTTTAGAATTTTCAATACAATACAGCTTACATTTTAAAGATCTCTTTAATAAAAAGTGAAACTAATAATAATCTTCTTCTTCTTAATTAATAATTGCACAATTAAAATCAAAACTTATTTATCCAAGTAGGTATTTAAACAGTTTTATCATATTTACTATGTGAAGATACCCTTTTTAAGTAAGGTTTTTTCTTAAGTATTGATTTATATAATGCCCCACATGTTAAACTCGTCAAATTACTCGTAGGTATATTGAATTAAAAGTATAGCTCGAACTGAAGACACCGTTCGACGGTTTCTTTCATTCGACCATTGAGCCCCAATAATAGAAAAAATTCTTTCTACGTTTGTATTCTGGGCTGTAATTGCAAATATATATTGACAAATACGCATTATCTCTGGTAATCGTGAAATACCTATTGTCTTGAAAATGGTTAAAATATGGTATTGAGTATTTCATTTTAAATTGAGATTGATTGATGATGATTGGGTGACGTCATATCCCCGAAACTCTTTACCGCTGCATTGGAAGATGTTTTCGAGCTTCTGGACTGGAAAGGATACGGTATCAACATCAATGGCGAGTACATCACTCACCTTCGATTTGCCGACGATATAGTCCTTATGGCAGAATCGCTGGAGGACCTAAGCACTATGCTCAATGACCTCAATAGTGTTTCCCAACGGATAGGTCTTAAGATGAACATGGACAAAACAAAGATCATGTTTAATGTCCATGTCACACCTATGCCGGTAGTTCTTGGGAACACTAAGCTCGAAGTTGTTGTCGAGTATGTTTACCTGGGGACAAATAGTCCGACTAGGTAAGTCCAACTTCGACCGAGAGGTCAATCGACGGATTCAACTCGGTTGGGCAGCGTTCGGGAAATTACGGCACATCTTCTCGTCAGGTATACCTCAAAATTTGAAAACGAGACTGTACACCCAGTGCGTCTTGCCAGTGATGAGATACGGAACTGAGACGTGGTCCTTCACTGCTGGCCGGATGAGGAAGCTCAAGGTCGCTCAGCGAGCTATGGAGAGGGCTATGCTCGGAGTTTCTCTGCGTGATAAACTCAGAAATGAGGATATCCGCAGTAGAACCAGAGTGACCGACATAGCCCAACGGATTAGTAAGCTGAAGTGGCAATGGGCCGGCCATATAGCTCGAAGAACCGACAACCGATGGGGAAGAAAGGTTCTCGAGTGGCAGCCTCGTACCGGCAGGCGAAGTGTAGGGCG
This sequence comes from Parnassius mnemosyne, assembly GCA_963668995.1. Classification (NCBI taxonomy): domain Eukaryota; kingdom Metazoa; phylum Arthropoda; class Insecta; order Lepidoptera; family Papilionidae; genus Parnassius; species Parnassius mnemosyne. The sequence continues at coordinate 18,286,947 of CAVLGL010000079.1, forward strand.
TCCCCCCACTAGATGGAGTGACGACCTGGTAAGATATGCAGGAAGTCGATGGATGCAGGTGGCTCAGGACCGTGCTTTGTGGCATTCTTTGGGGGAGGCCTATGTTCAGCAGTGGACTTGTGAAGGGCTGTAATGATGATGATGATGATGATGATGATGATTAAGTCTCGGATTGGGGGCGACTAAATCTAGTCCAGTTTAATCCTCAGAAGACACAAATTTGCGCGTTTACCGCTAAAAAGAACCCCTTTGTCGTATCACCTCAGTTTCAAGGCACTCCCCTTGCTGCCTCAGCCAGTATCGGAATCCTCGGCGTCGACATATCGAGTGACGTGCAGTTTCGTGGCCACTTGGAAGAGAAGGCCAAATTGGCCTCTAAAAAACTTGGTGTGCTCAGCAGAGCGGGACAGTATTTCATGCCGGCACAGCGCCTGCAACTTTACAAGGCGCAGGTTCGGCCTCACATGGAATACTGTTCCCATCTCTGGGCTGGGACTCCCCAGTGCCAGCTCCTTCCACTTGACTGCATCCAGCGCAGAGCGGCTCGAATAGTCGACGACCGAGTCCTTTCCAATCGGCTCGATTCATTGGCGCTGCGAAGAGATGTTGCATCTCTTTACATTTTCTTTCGCATTTACCACGGGGAGTGCTCTGAGGAATTGTTCGGATTAATCCCAACCGCTAAATTTCAAGAACGCACATCGAGGCAGAACTCCCGATACCATCCACACCATCTGGATATTTGGCGGTCCACCACTGTGCGATTTAGAAGATGTTTTCTTCCTCTCACAACTTCCTTGTGGAATGGTTTACCACCAGAGATTTTTTTAAGTACGTTGGAGAGAAATTTCTCAAACTGTAAAAAATCTCAGGATTTTTCAATAGAAATCAGGCCTTTTCTCCGGACTTTTGATTTTTTGATCTGGTAACCCTAAACGTAGTTGACTTTGGAGATTACGAAACTATAAAATCATTTTTTTAAAGAAATCACGTTAGTAAATAAATTAAATATTATCTTAGTAGGTACAATGTTTTTATATTCTTAACGAGAATTAAATAAAGTCTAGACTAACGGCTGTGTATCATCAAAGTTCGTTAAGGAAAGGGCGTCATCAGCAGTGTTAACACGAACCATTTCGACTTACTTTCGAAACCATAGCTCAAAAATTATTAAACCTACACACATAAATTTGCATGCCTAATAAGGACCCCATGAATACCCTAGAATCTTATTTTTACACTTATTTTTTGCATAAACCTATTATAAATCTTTAATAATTTAAAGTCTGAAAAGTGCCATTTTTATCACTCACTCATTCATCGAAAATCTAGATCACTTCTAGGCTACTTCTTACCTAAAATTTGCTCACGCAGCCTTAAAAGCAAAATTAAATTTAAAAAAGAAAAGAATGAATAGGGAACGACACCGATAGTTGATATTATAATGAGTATAGTGTTGGCAGTTATTACTTTTAACTGGGATTTTATTTCGATGCATAGATCAGTGTATTTCACTATTTTTTCGGTGTACAATTTTTTTTACGAACGGTGTAGGTGGAGGCGTTGTGAGATTTCGTAGGGCTTTATCTATAAGATAAACTATTTCGTGTTTTTTTTGTCATGTGACATGACATCTGGCCTATTGTAATGCACACATGTATAGTTCTTTACCAGTAGAGTTTAAATTCTAGGGTTTTTTTTATAGGATAGAGTGACAAACGAGCACACAGTCCACCTGATGGTAAGTGGTTGCTGTGACTCATAGACATCTACATCTATCCTCAATAAAGAATCAAAATGCAGATGCGTTGTCACCCGTGAGGACTAAGATGGAATGCCTCTTCTCCAGTAAAAAGGGTCTCCGGTTCTCAACACTCACTATACGAAACATAGCAGTGCTAAGCTGCTATTATACGCTGGCATTCTGTGAGAGCGTGGTCCTACCCCGGTCGAGCTGACCCATTCGTGCTACGTACAAAACGTAGGGTGGCAAATATTATTTAGGGTTTGCATTTATAACACGAGGGCAGTTTGATAAGTCATGGCTTAGGTTTTTCACGAGTCAATCGGTGAGTCCTAAAAATGGCGCTATTCAGTCACTAATAACTCAAGAACTTCTTATGATTTGAGACTCTAAGTTATTCACGGGGTCCTTATTAGGTATGCAAAATTATAAGTATATAGGTCTAATGTTTTTCTAGATAACATATGCTGTTCTATGTGGCTCGAAATGGTTCGTGTAATTTGAAAATGCCAGTGCAACGACCTTTTCTTTTTCGAACTTGGCTGACACACCACCGTTTGTCTAGATAACTGAACGCAAATGAAACATGGAAGACTTCCAAAATAATATATTACAAAAAATATATTATACAGAAAATAGATATATCGGCTATATCAAAAACCGCTTCTTTGCTACTTTATTATCACCTTAAAAAGGGAGAGGATTTACAATTCGACTGTATGTTTTTTACAATATCTTCGTCAATTGTGAACCGATTTTGATGATTCCTTTTTTTTTATTTAATAGTTTATAATTTCAGGGGCTGAACTCATATAAATCTCAGACTCCTAAGAATGACAAAATAGGGGTAAAGTTTTGAATGTTCCTATTTACACGACATTGAGATCGTGATATTCCTTCGTTCAAAAAAAAATATAAAAAAGTACTTTTATTAGAAAGTAAAAGTAGACTTCAAGGAAAAGAATAAAATACTTTCACATTCTGAAATTAGCGCTTTAATTCTGCTATTCTCATGTATTCACCGACGAATTATTACCGACTATTTTAAATCAAAAGTATACTTTTTTTTAGATTTCCATAAGATCCAAAACAAAATTAATTAGTTTCGAAGATGACATTGTGAACGGGGCCCCAAAAAAAACAAACAAGAATTAATTTAACTATGGAAATGACGATTTTCATATGTCCAAAAAAGAACACAGAACCCTTAAAAAGTAATTAATACCATTACCGTCCTAAACATTGCACTTTACTACAAAAAACAACGTCCCAGGTGTCGAGAGGCGCGGGCAGTGGCGTCGCAAAAATGTTGAAAGCCACATACGTATTGAATAGCAATTGAAACCCAAAAACAATCATAAATAAGGTCGCCTTTAAACTGTGCGTCTCGAGTCGTAATAAATATTAATAAACTGTTACCTAATCAATGATACAGTTCTAATATGTTTTGTTAGCAATTTTAGGTCAAGATGCGCGCTTAGGGCTTCAAAGATATTGAAGGTTGAAGCAATACTTTCTTGTTTTATTTGGATTAAATGTAAATAATGCAATGTTAGTATAGTAATAATTCTAGATGATGCAAGCTAAGTATAAATAGTCCAAGAGAGTGTTAATCCCAGCTTATTCCTGATCAAATCGTCGGGCACGTGTTGTTAAAAAATTTGTGTAGAAAGGATCATATCCGAGCTTTATGACTTCGATTAAAGTCAAAAATTTTTGACCGAAATATTTGTAAGGTATACGGCGATGGCACTATAAACGAAAGCACTTGCCATTCGTTTGTTTCGAAAATTCAGCAATGGTGATTGCGAATGAAGCAGTGAAGATAAAATGCGATCTACGTCCTTGGCCTTTAAAGTTTTCTGACCAGTGTGTATTGAATGATCAGCCAACAACCATTGAATTATCAAAGAACTACATTAAAAAAGCGAATACGTAAAATAAAATTGCACAAAATGGGTGCCACATGAACACTACTAATTAGTAAAACCTCACTGTTACGATATCTATTACTCAACCGAATCTAAGAAATGCCTTTTGAATTTTCACATTAATCATTCCGCAATAACTTTATTGAAACGTACTTACACGATTTAACCTTTTACATAAATCTCTGTAATTATGAAGTAATCTATATTTCATTTCAATATGTATATTTTTTAGTTCCAATCTTTTAAAAAAAGCAAATAAAAAATTGACCAGAGTCAACATTCTTGACTGATGTTGTTTCAATAATATGTCGCTATGCACCTTAGCGAAGTGTTTGAATTATTAAGATTCATTGTTATACGAATAATCTGTAAAAATATTCATATAATAATCGTCAAAAATAATCAAATAATCTATGAATTTGTTTAATTTTTTATTTGTATATTAAAAAAATATTCTTAAAATTGCTTAAATTATAATATGAATCATGAATAAAACAAGTTTAATTTTTTTATAATTTCCTACATAACCAAGGCCGCGCTGAAAATAACCACGTAATTCCAACCTCGCACTATTTTGGGAGCTTACTGTGCGTACTTTTGTGATTTTGTGTTTGTCTTCTTGACTGATTCTACTATATTCGTGGACCTTAGCAAGTTATATACTGGACTCTGACTAAGCAAGTGATCATAATGCGGAAAAGAGGACGTAGTTGTGCTAGTCGCACTTTAAACATTCAATCTCGTGTTTTAAATGCATTAACTGTTGTTAAACATACACGAGATGAAAATATCTTCTGCTTTTACAAGCTATGAAGTACGGACACAACACCAAGCCACCTTTCATGGTTAAGAAGATGGAAGGTTTGCTGAAGAAAGCATGTGCTCATGTCACAAAGGATGACTGGGTAAAAATGGTGGAGAAAACGAGAAAATTATTATGACAGACTTTGAAGGAAATATTCATTTTGACTAAATTTATAAATTTATTTTTAATCTATTTCGAATCTTAAATTTATATATTTTAGCCTCTAGAAATATTCTAGGTTCTAATTTATTCTGGTATTCATCGAAATAAAACTGTAAATAATTACCAACTCTAAAGAATCGATATCGATTTTTCTTAAAAATCGCATATCGTACGTACAGATTTTTTGGTTGGCATACCTAGTCCTAAAAGTCTGACAGCTATCAGAAGGTATTTCTAAGATTTGTTTATTTGTTTGAGTAAAAAATTAAACGTCCAGTCATATGCAGCCGTAAAGGTGTCATTCAGCACCATGATAATGCTACACTACACGTCTCAAAAAGTATTGAACTTGAAAAGGGAAGTCATACCCCACCTTCCATATTCAATAGATCTCACACCAACTAACTACATATCATCTCTTTTGGTAATTGACTCTAAAACTTTGATAAATGTAAACAAAGAGGAACAGCAATAGATTTTTTCAATCTAAATCCAAACATTCGTAGAATCTTCTTGTTACCATTTATTCAACATTAAAACTATGTTTACGGATTTTATCGCGTTTTATTTTGTTTTTTTAATTCCCTACGTTTCGGGTGCTTTACAGCAACACATAGTCACGGGGGACTGAGATGTTTGACGCCCCGATGTCATAGTTAGCCCGGCTACCTTCAGTTCAATTCATGATATTATTGATGGCTATCTTCAGTTCAGTTCATGATATTATTGATAATAGCGATTACGTAGATCAAAAAAGGCGGATTATGACTTTTATTGAAGTAAAACTTCTTTAGGCGCGAATTGAAAGGTAGAAAGTAAAATCTACAGCACAGTCTACGTACAGTAAAATCCAAGGTACGTTTACGTGGTTTCTGTATTCATAGCAACTGGCTATATTTCGTTAGTATAACTGGATGTGTGTGTGTACACGCGTATGTGTTTGTGCCATACTCACACATATCACGTATCAATATAAGTAATGTTAATAAAGGTTCTAGTATTATTATTAAAAATAGAGCTTTGGTAGCTCAATATGGGCTCAGCCCCTCGTACGCTGTAAATTTCACAGTACGCGAGCAACACGGGTTCGATCCCCGCCGGCACCAATGAAATTGATAATTGCAATTTTAAGTGCTGATTCACCACCTTTTTATAGTATAAGGATGACAAACGAGCACACAGTCCACCTGATGGAAGTGGTTGCTGCAGCCCATGGACACCCTTTTTACTAGCAAAGAGGCATTCCATCTTAGTCCTCACGGGTGACAACGCATCTGCATCTTGAGTCTTTATTGAGGATAGATGTAGATGTCTATGGGTCACAGTAACCACTTACCATCAGGAGGACTGTGTGCTCGTTTGTCACCCGATACTATAAAAAAAAAACATCTACATCTATCTTCGTTTGCGAATTAAAATGCAGATGCGTTGTCAGCCGTGAGGACTAAGATAGAATGCCTCTTTTCCAGTAAAAAGGGTCTCCGGTTCTCTACACTCACCATACGAACACACAGCAGCATTAAGCTGCTATTTTACGTTGGTATTCTGTGAGAGCGTGGTCCTTCCCCGGTCGAGCCGACCCATTAGTGCTTCAACTATACTATTAATATAGCTGCAGCATGGCTCTACCACCTACTCGACGATGAAGGAAAACATCGTGAGGAAACCTGCATGACTGAGAAGAAAAAAAAATATTTCGTATGTGAAGTTCGCCAACACGTATTGAAGCAGAGCGGCGATCCTTGCACTGTTGGGACGTATATAGGCTGCAACTTTAACTTTTAAACAATATGTTAATAAAACTTTGAATGATATGGTGGATAACTACTACCTTATCATCATTACAGTCGTTTACAAGGCCACTGCTGAACAAAGGCCTCACAAGAGCAATACCACAAAGCACGGTCCTGAGCCTCTTGACTCCATCAAGTGGACTGCTGCCCTCCTACGTTTTATTTACCACTATGAGGCTGCGACTCGCGAACCTTTCTAATGCAACCGTTACTACCTTTTACCTTATGCATAGTGGAAATAAAAAATCAACAAAAGATCTTAACTATATTTAAATATAAAATATACTTTCGAATCAAGTTTATCTTGTAGCTGTAGTTGGTCGAAAATTTAAATACATTATGGTTCTCCGCATGTAGAGAAACAATAACAAATTGTTATAATATAAAATTGTTACTAGGAATATAATTTAAAGATTCAAACAAACAGCGCAACGAACGGGAAATGAAAGGCAAATTGATGAGGACCTTGAAATAGACAATAAAATACTAGATACGAAAGCTTCTGGTAGCCTTGCATGATAAGAAAAAATCGATTACTGATTTTACTTACACCAAAGTTATTTATTAGAATTATATATTTATTCATCATCATTGTTACTTCAAAGATTATTTTACTTCTTTATTTACTAATTATATTTTTAATTTATTTATTATTTACAAATTGAATGAATTAAAAAATACAAGTAAAATAGTATTCATAAAACACAAAGGTTTATAAATAATCGGCATCGGTATTTCCATTAGGATTTGATAAAGACAAAATAAATACTTAATATTTACATTATGTTGCAAAATTTTTAAAATCGAGCTAAATTTATAACTTCGATACCTTAAAATCACAGACCTAAAATTTTAGGCCACACTAATTGAAATATAATAAATGAACATTTACAACTTTATGACTTACGTTTTACTACTCGTATGCTCTATCAATACCACGGTGTACTGAATAGTGGTGAGTACTCAATAATTTGCAGACACTACTACGACCACAAGCTTATAATAAATCAGTCTTGATAATCTTAAATCTCTGAGAAAAACCAACGATAACATTTACATTAATCGAAATACCGAGGTACACTACTATGTTTTCTTTTATCAATGAACCGACGTGCAGACTGCAAAACTCGGCAAACGAAGGCAACGCGACGTCGAAAACAAAGTATCGATGCAAACCGGTCTATCGCTAGTGATACGCACGCGAACTACTTTGACGGAACACTAATTATAATCTACGCCGCTGGCAATGTTGCCAGATATATTATTTTGGATTGTCATCAATAAATCTTAATACGCAGTAGAAAATAATACACATTTATTTAGTTATATAAATTGTTTGTCTTTAGCCAAAAAAACGATAGGTACTATAATAAAATTACATAAAAGTTTTTACAAACCAAATGTTAATTCATATTACTTAATCTCCGATATAGATTAAATACCTATATCGAAAATAAAATTTCCTTGATGTATACATTATACTGTGTAACCAGCGACTCATCCTGGTTTCACCTGGGTAGGATCTATTAATGTGGCATATTATTTAGTATAAGATACTCAAAAACCATTAATTTTATCAACTTATCGCTTTTTTTGAAGTCACCGAGTTTTTCGGTTAAAATATTATAGTCTAGATCACTCCTGGTATTGCTCTCTCTCTCTCTCTCTCTCTCTCTCTCTCTCTCTCTCTCTCTCTGTTTGTGAAGTTTTATTACACTATCACTTCAGCTATTCCGAAGATTAACCCGGACAGACAGATAGACAGACCAAAATTGAAAGAATGGTTATTCATGTCTTAATAATAATATGGCGCCTATCTAGTAAAATAGGCGACAATAAATAAATTAGGCATAAAGTTGTATGGGATAACCCTCATCGGCGAAATCATGAAATGGCAGCGTAACATAAAATGCATTGGAAGATCACAGATTTATCCAATACTACGATCGGACTAAGGCACACTTTATTTGCCTTCGAGTCGGCGTCTTCTGTTTGCAAACGCTTGCTTTGCCAGGGGCAAATTGATAATGCTTCTAATCTTTTCTTTTTTTATATAGGAGAAGGGGCAAACGAGCATACGGCGCACGGCTGATGGTAAGTGACTAACGCCGCCCATAAACAACTGCACCAACAGGGGAATTACAGATGCGTAGCCGGTCTTTTAAAAAAGAGTAGGCTTTGTCTCGAAGGTACCTAAGTCGTATCGTTCCGTAAAATCGCTGGTAGTAGTCTATTTCACAAGGAAGTTGTGCGAGAAGACTTCTAGTAAATCGCACAATATGGACCGCCAACCATCCAGATGGTATCGCGAGATTTGTCGCGATAAGCGATGGTGACATTGAGCGGCTGGCATTAGTTCGAACAATGGCACTCTGCCAATATAATTGTGTATGTATTTTATTAATTTGCCATTTGTTTACGATTTGGCGGCAAATTGAAAATTGTCTGTGTCACGACAGCATGAATTTAACGCGCGAAAGTTATCGTACAATGATTTTTTATGACTTGAGGTTATTTAGGACAAAAAGAAAGTTATGATATACTTCAATTGGCCTTTCACGATGAAGCCCCATCTCGCGCCACTGTTTACAACTAGTTTAATGAGTTTAAACGTGGTCGCACTAATCTCACCGATGATCTCCGTGAGAGACGGCCTTCTACGGCCACGACTGAAGATAACATCAATGTTGTGCGACGTATGATAGAGACTGACAAAAGAGTGAGTTATCAGCAGATTCGGACAAGCTTAGGCATCGGTATGAGTCAAGTGCACAAAATCCTTCATGAACATTTAGCGGTCAGGAAGCTTTGTGCCCAGTGTATACCTCATAATTTGAAAGAGGCCCAAAAACTCCATCGTGTTGATTGGTGTCGTGATATGGTTCTAAGATTTAACGGAGGTGACTCAAATGCTGTGTTCGACATACTTACGGGTGACGAAAGCTGGATTTATTGTTTTGATCCTGAAACTAAGATACAGTCTGATGTCTGAGTGTTTCCTTCCGAGGAGTTGCCAACTAAAGTGAAGACAGGTCGAAGCGTGGGAAAAAAGATGGTAGCCTCGTTCTTCGGAAGGACAGGTCATTTCTTACAATAAAGATTTCTTATATTTACGCAAATACTAGACTTACAATAAAACTAATTTTACGGATTTATTACGTTTTAATAGGTATTTATCTATGAAATTGCCGTGCAGTACTGGCCATTTCAAATCAAAAGATCTTTGTTTGGCTGAGAATTCTCATTACAAATTAATTTTATTTTAAAAACGGAATTTTTTTTTCAAAAGTAGTAATTTGTTTATTGATTAGCGTTCTGTTTTCATCGCATTTGAATATTTTTCATCATCACGGATACGTTAAAAATTCGAGTAATTATGGAATATGAGTACCGTCGCGGCAGACACGTGGCACAAGCGGCACAAGCGTCACGCAACATCAACGACGCAACGTTTACGGAGCGAATACTACGAACGACCGCACCACTTGTTATTGGTTTACCCGCTTCCATTCTGGAAATATCAACCCAAAAATGAACCCCGTGGTCGTCCGAAAACTTTGGTCGACAATGACTTAAATATTAAAACAATGACAATTAATTAATGGCGATTGTGGAAGCTGATGATGCTCAATCCACAACTGAATTAGCATCAGCTTTCGAAGTTAGTATCAAAATAATGTTGGTCCAATTGCATCAAGTAAAAAAGCTTCAGGTAAAAAAGCTTGACAAATGGGTACCCTACAAACGCGATAATCGCCAGCGCGAAGTACCTACGCGTCGAGACGTGCCTTGCATTGCTCAACAGGCACACAAACGAACTAATTTTGAACCGCATTGTTACCTGCAACGTAAAATGGATTCTGTTTGACAATTGCAAGCGCTCGTCTCCAACCACATTTGGTCAATCACTCGTCCCCAGTGCTCCTGCACAACGCCCGATCTCATACTGCACAACAGACTGTCTACAAAAGCTGGAGTTGAAAGCTCTCCGTCATCCGCCTTACTCACCAGACCTTGCGCTTTCACAGACTTCTACTTTTCTATAATTTGGATAACTTCTTGGCGGGAAAAAAAATACAATACCCGAGAGGCAGTACAAAATGCCTTTGAAGAATTCGTTATCTCCCGTCCAGCTGGCTGATTTCTTCACGAATAGTATCAATAAACTGCCACTGCGTTGGCAAAGTTGTGTCGATTGCATGAGTGATTACTTTAATTAAAAGAAATAAAAGAATATAGAAAAAAAAATTACGTTAACTTTTATCATAAAAAACGGCAATTTCATAGGTAAACACCTAATATTTTAACTTTTTAATTCTCGTACTTTGAAGTATTGTCGTCGCTATTAAAATAATATAAACGAATAATTCTTAGTAGGAATCGGCTTTTTGCAAGAATTTGTGATTTATTATAACTGATGTAATGCCGAGGACGATTGTGTACATATGTTAACAGATTCTTCGACATCCTTACCTGCTGTGTTAAGAGGTGTAATGCCATGCAAAACGTCTTGGCATGGTTTGGTGTGTTTCGACCAGTCCTTAGCTTTAAATGTGTTGTATGTTACTTGTCCTGCTAATTCTTTTTGCTGATCATTCATGAGATTTGGTTCGTCACTGGCCAATTTTGGCTTGCCAAATATTGCGTCTGTCTTAGGATATCGGATATAGAAGAATGAGTCTTCAGGTGCTGGTGGAGAGGCGGCATACGGTTCGAACTCTCTGAGAACAAAAATATTAATAGTTATATTTTTAATTGTCTTTTATTCTTCTTTTTCTTCGTCAGTAAATGTAGTACAAGTCACCTAAAATCCCATAAAAGTCCACTGCTGAGCATGTGCCTCCCCCGTTGTAAAGTGGACTTGCTGTATTCTTTACGTTTGGAACGCGGATTTACGATCGCAGTGCCAGACATTTTGCACCTTTGATGATACTGCCACCGCTGGTCAGTATATTATATGTCTGATTTAGACGAGATGGTTATCACATTCCCACCTCCTATCGGAAGCTATAAGATTTTTGGCACATCCCATTGATGTCTTACGACACACATCAGACGCAATAGGGTGACGAATTCTCTTACGTTATTCTTCAAACCAAATTTCGATCACGGCGGCCAGTCTTATAGCCATCTACGCAGGACAGGATTTTAGTGCACAAGTGTGGGAATTTTTTTACAGAAAATCCAATAACTTGATTTTCGGTTTCACTCGGAATTTTAACCCAGGCCCACGTGAACAGCAGTCACATTTATGACCACTAGACCAACAAGGCAATCAAATCTAAATCTAACTAAATCAACGAGGATGTCTAGAATAATGTATACGGGAGCAATATCAATTTACCTAGATCCACAAAGTAATAATTTGTGTTTGTTACAAATGTTGGTACCTATTGATATTGTCACCTAGAACTCGCTAAGTATTATCCAGGTGCTCTCATCTACTCTTCTCGTCAAACCTATTAACCCACGCGGTCAATTAACACACACAAAGATACATAATAAATAAGTACATAAACTCGCACGCCGGTCACCCAGTGACGTAGGCAAAGACTACGGACTACCATTTGGCATGTTCTGACAATCGATTCTTTCACATCCATATATCTTCATACACATGCTCATCGGTAAGGGTACTCTTAATTTGGCCAAACTTCAATATATCGCCAATCTAGTCGATACACTCAGTCTTCACACAAAAAGAACACAACATATAGGTAAGAGCTAAAATATATTTGGGTTAAAATAAACCATACAGAACCGAGAGTAAGCAAATTGTTTAACTGTAATACAATATATCACTTTTGTCATTGGTATTTTTTGTTAAATGGATATAAAATTTAATTGACTAGTTTTATAAACGTTCAAGGAAACAATGGAATGTGAAAACGAGGGTACGCAATTGGAAAACGTAAAATGATTTGATTTGCTTTTTAAACAAAAAAGAGAATGCAATTTGTTCATCTAGTAAATCTTATAAGAATGGGCGGAATGAGTGTTTGAAAATAACATAACGTGACTACAGAGACCGTGGTCCAATCACAAAGGCGCGCGAGTACAAGCCTCCGCTCCCGGTAAAAAGCACATGACCGAACGAAATCGCGTAAGCAAAGGTCAAAGACAACGGAGACACAAAAACCAACCATAGCTCTATTTAAAGAATAAACACCAAGCCTGGGACATTTACTTTTATTTGCAAGTATAATCAAACTGGTAGATGCATACATTAAACATACATATTTTAACCGCATTCTATGATTATATAGGTCTTGTTTTTATGCATGGATCGAAAGCTAAATTCTGCTAATATTTTGGCAAGGGCGTCCCAAAATACCTACTGCGTTCTCAGCAATTGCAAATATAAACTTTTGTAAGTTTCAACGTCTTTAGAATGAAACAAGAAAAACTAGTCTTAAATCTATTCAACCGTCGATAATCCATTTTAATTTAATAAGAAAATTAACATACCATTTCTGCGACTACCATTTCTATATAAATAATTATGAAGAGACTAAGTGGGAGATGTGACTATTTTTTTCCTAAATGCCAACCAGCATTATTATAGTCTAATTAACGGACATCTATACAAAAATTTTATTCTATTTTTATACGTGGTAGAGCCATGCTGCAGCTATATTATGGTTGTAGCACGAATGGGTCAGCTCGACCGGTGAAGGCCCACGCTCTCAGATAATACCAGCGTAAAATAGCAGCTTAACGCTGCTGTGTTTCGTATGGTGAATGTAGAGAACCGGAGACCCTTTTACTGGAAATGAGGCATTCAATCTTAGTCTCTGTCACCTCACGGGTGACAACGCATCTGCATTTTGATTCGTAATCGAAGATAGATGTAGATGTCTATGGGCCACAGCAACCACTTACCATCAGGTGGACTGTGTGCTCGTTTGTCATCCTTATACTATAAAAAAGGTGGTGAATCAGCATTTAAAAAAGGGTGACACTCTTATCCTATAAAAAAAATGAAAAATCAGACTGGTTCACATAATTAACCGATTCGTTGCGGCACAGATTTTCGACAACTTTTAGCTGTGGCGGCGAACAAATATTTCATACACGCCACAGAAGTTGATGACACGCCTATCGTGCCATCAGCCATGTGTAAAAATAATTTTCTTTTTTATGCTTTTTTCACTTGTTTAGACCTAATTAAGTTTAGTTGACATCAAACATCAGTTACAAACGGAAGGATACTTGTTTTTAGTGGGTAACTACGTGTTTTCTAGGTGTTTTATTTGAAATTGAGAGTAAGTGACTTGTTTTATGCAGAGATTACAAACCTTTTGTACTATTTTTTGTTTTATAAAAAAAAACATTTATATAAGTAGGTACAGTTAAATCATAATGTTTTCTTATATTTACGCGAACACTACACATTCGAATAAAACTAATTTTACGGATTTTATCGCGTATATTAACTTATTTTATATTCCCGACGTTTCGAGCACTTTACAGCACCAATGGTTACGGGGGTGACTGAGGTGTATGACGTCTCAATGTCATAGTTAACCACGGCTACCTCCAAATTAAAAATTATTGAGACGACAAAACAATGGGGTCACGGGGGGACCATGGGTGCTGTAAAGTGCTCGAAACGTCGGGAATATAAAATAAGTTAATATACGCGATAAAATCCGTAAAATTAGTTTTATTCAAATACAGCTAAATCACAGTTCGCAGTTAATACCTAAGTTAATTAGATAGTAGCATAAATAAATTCAGATAGATCAGAAGACCTAATAAACATTATTTCGTGATTAAGTTAACACTAGTTTTAAGCCTGTGACAAACTCATAGGCGAAGATCAACTAAAAGATTAATCTTTCATAGATATCATTTATCATACACAAAAATATAAATTGAACTTTTGCGTTCATAACATGATATCGATACCAGAGTTTAAACTTGAGTATATATCAGATATATAAGAATACCTTACAAGGTGAATCTTGGTGTAATACATAGCTTTTTGTATAGAAGAGGAGGCGAGGAGGCATGCAGTTCACCTGATGGTAAATGACGTTTTGCTGATGAAAAACTGCAGGTGCTTAGCCAGCCTTTTAAAAGGAGTACTTACGTTTTTTTCTCTAGTAAATGCGATAGAAAATGCAAAAGTCACAACATCTCTTCGCAGCATCAATTAATCAATTCGATCAAAAATAATTCTTGTCGTCTACGATTCGGGCTGAACTTCGCTGGACGCGGTCTAGCGGAAGGACTTGGTACTTGATTGCACCAACTCAGAGATAAAAACGGTATTCCATGTAAAGCCAAACTTGCGCCTTGTAAAGATGCAAGCGGTGTGCCGGCATTAAATACTGAACAAACTAGCAAGTTATTATTTTTATTTACATCTTTTCAAAATAGTGTCCATTTACATCAATACATCGCTGCATCCGATGAAACCACTGAGAAAAGCACTTTGCCCACTCGTCATTAGGGGTCTCTTCGACGGCATATTGAAACGCATCCACTGCTTCCTCGGCGTCCATAAAACGTTTTCCTCCAAGTTTTTCTTTTATTTTCGGATATAAATAAAAATCGCAAGGTGCTAGGTCGGGCTGTAGGGGGGTGACACGGTAATTCCACGTCTGACGTCGCAAAGTAGTCCATTGTTTGCTTGGCGGTGTGCTTCGTGCGCTGTCGTGATGACGGAGGATCCTCCCACCTGCGAGGTCGATTCTTCCAAACTTTTCCAAGACAAGTGGCAAACAATTGTTAGTGTACCACTCGGCAGTAACTGTTTTTCGATCCTCTAAAACAATTGTTGCGTAATGACCTGTCCTTCCGAAGAACTAGGCCGTCATCTTTTTTCCCACGCTTCGACCTCTCTTCAATTTAGTTGGCAACTTCTCGGAAGGAAACACCCAGACAGCCGACTGTGTCTTAGTTACAGGATCATAATAATAAATCCAGCTTTCGTCATCCGTAAGTAGGAACACAGCATTTGAGCCACCTACGTTAAATTTTTTGAACCTTTTCACAACACCAATCAAACACGACAGAGTTTTGGGCCTCTGTCAAATTATGAGGTATCCACCGGGCACAAAGCTTCCTGACCGCTAAATGTTCATGGAGGATTTTGTGCACTTGACTCATACTAATGCCTAAGCTTGTCCGAATCTGCTGATAAGTCACTCTTTTGTCAGTCTCTATCATACGCCGCACAACACTGATGTTATCTTCAGTCGCCGGCCGTCAGGCCGTCTCTCACACAGATCATCGGTGAGATTAGTGCGACTACGTTTAAACTCATTAAACCAGTTGTAAACAGTGGCACGAGATGGGGCTTCATCGTGAAAGGCCAATCGAATTTCATCATAACTTTCTTGTTGACTTAAATGACATCGAAAGTCATAAAAAATCATTGTACGAAAAATTTTTCGCGATAAATTCATGCTGACGAGACAAAGACAATTTTCAATTTGCCGCCAAATTAACAAATGACAACGAAAGAGAAAGAGTTCTATTTTCAAAATTTGAACTTATTTTTTTATTATATCATTTACAAGTGGCCAGTTCTAAAAACTTTCAGTGTCGCCCTCGTATATACATTGATGCTGAAAAAACAATTTAGGCGATAACGCGCAGCCTTTTGGAACACCAGCGTTAATGGACATTTAATCAGAGACTGCATCATCTACTACCACCTTGATGCTTTGAACTTCAAGGAACCGGTGATCAAATTATGTAATTTCTTTTCGGGGAATCTTCGAAAAAGAAAGGTCTCCCTTTTTTCCTTATACTCTACTGCCTCCGTCGATCTTTGAGTCAGGTGAACTTGATGATCACCAGGTGAGCAACCCCGATGGAAACCGTATTAGCAATCACTAATTAGCTGATGGTCCTCGAGTTACCTCATGAGCTGACAATTTATAATGGAGTCCATTATTTAAGAGAACAAGGAGATGATGGCGATAGGCCTGTAATTGGGCGCATCGAGTAGCTTTAGTGCACACAATCCTTAAAAAAGAGACTAAGTTCACTAAAACTGCCTTCCAAGAGTTCAGGACTAGGGAGTAGAAATACAGGTGCGAACTCCGGAGTTCAAAACTTCAGCATATTATAGGGAAGCCTTCAACAGGCCCACTCGACGTTTTGCTGTCGTAGGAGGTGGGTACAGCTATAACTATAATGAAATGATATTAAAAAAAATAAACAAATAGATATATCTGATACGTGAGCGGGGACAGTAGAGAGCACATAACGTAACGAATAATATTGACATTGCGATTATCGTATGTTGCTGGGAACAAAATAACATTGATAGTAACTGTACGATAACGTGTGTTTTTTTATCAATAGAATGAATTAACATTCATAATATGCTGCAGAAAGTTACAATTTTTCTTAAATTGGAGCGTGGTTTTTTCACAAACAGATAAAGACGAGCGCTCATCTTCAATTTCACGGTATTATTAAGCTATTACCCGAGTGATATTACTCAATTTATAAGTTCAGATATGTTCTTATCTGATGTTATTTTGAGTTCTTTTCAAAGACAACCAATATCTATTTAACCAAGTAAAATAACAAAGAGCAAAAAAAATTTAAAAGGATTGAAAAACCCGAGACGTTCTTAAACGTGTCTTTACACAGAATAAGCCAAATAGATAATTACTGAAAAAAGTAAGCTACAAATCAATTTGATTTAACACATTTGTATGGATGGTAGAGATGATATTTATGGTTGGAAAATGATAAAATAACATAAATGAAGGATAATAAGATAAGATGATGATGGCTCGATTTATTATTTACTCACCGTAACACAAAGCACAAATATTAGATGTTTTGCGGAAATAAATACAAAGAATAGTTAGATATACTGTTTTCATAATGTGTTTGATGTATGACATTATATAACGAAGGAAACTGAAAGTCACGACATTCAAATTTTATCTTTCAATTTTAGCGTTTCAAGCCCACCACTGAGGAATTTAGAAATCACACCTTGCACACATATGCAAACATAATTGTGAAGGTTTTCATATTGTATTCTGCAGTTATTAGAGGTCTGTCCCCACGACGACATCGCGAGAATGATGAGGTTATCGCGTTATCTTCCAGAGTCGAGATCAACAAGCAAGAAAAACCACTGCATTGCTAACGCAGTACAGAGTTATCCATTAGGATTCACTGTGCTGCGTTGAATGGATAAATGTTGAAGTGCCTATCTGTAATATCGAAATAACTGTCTTTTATTGAGCTGAAGAGTAGGGAAGGTTAATATGCAAGCTACTTCAGAAAATTATACGTATTGTTAACGATTATTAGGTTTCTGGATTATTAAACTACAAAATACACTTAAGGCGATACCCCGACCAACACCTTGTTATAGTGCGTTTTTCAGAGACTTATCTCAATAGTTATGAGAAATAAACTACATCTATAAGCCCATTTAATGTTCGATATCCTATCATCACATTCCATAATTTGTTTTTATGTGTTATAAATACATTTAAAATCTACTTTTAAAAAATGACTAAAATTATTGATCGCATGCATCTGTTGCTAAAGCCAACGCTCTAATCATTTGAGGATTACACTAATGGATAGATAATTTAAAAATCTATATTCTTCACGTTTTATTTTAATTTTTAAAGTTCGTTTTTCTTTCGTTCTTTTTACTTACGTTATATTATTATATAAGAAAACAAGACATTGTTATAATCTTCATTTATTTTTCAATGTGCCCAGATCAATTGTGAATTCGGTTCCAATTGACACAATCAAACCAACCGACGATGCCAATTACCGCAATATCGAACATATGTATCAGGGCTTAGAAGTGCAAAAGCAAGTTGGTAGAAAATGGCGAGGACATAACTAAAATTCAAATAAATCGCAGGAAATTTATAGTAAAAGCATGTGTGGGAATTCGAAAACAGTACTCTGTTAATGACGAGTCCTAGGAGTGATCTCTAAACTAAGTCCTGAAAAATGTGTATCAGATACTAGAGAAGAGACATTGGCAAATCTTATTCAACTTTTGCCGCGAATAGCTCCTGAATCGATAGAAGACCAACAAATACCTACTAGGCGATGAATGGCGAAAATCACCATCTTATATAAAAGAAGCAACCAATGTTCGATATTAGGGAACCACGTGATGAGTTTTGGCATAAGATCACATTTTGATTTTGTTCATACGTTTCGAAATCTATTGATTGAACAGGCGCAATTCGCCGGGGGGGGGGGGGGGGGCGAGCCAGAGACCAAATCCGCCGCTGGGGTCGGCAAGGCTGGTGCTTTACGAGTACTCGACATTCCTGGCCCATGAGGCGGGGCTAACATGGGGTGGCATACACCGATGGGATCGCGAATGTGTGCGAAAGCGTTCCTGTAGCCCTGTCAATATGCAGCGATGGTGAAACACCATGGGGTTTTTGTCGGTGTGAGTCCGACATTTCCCAATGTAAATAAAGAAAAAAAAACACGTGTGCTGTTTACACGCGGTAGAAGTGAAATCTTCAAAAACTATAAAATTAAAGTGTTTCCCGGTAAATGATTTATTTAATATGATAATTTTGAACCACAAGTGCGGCATAAAATAATTTTATAGCAGGTAAAAGCGTCTCATTTTTGAAAAGGTTTTTGGGACAAGAAGGAGTTCACTCGAAATACTTTTTTATTTCTAAAAAAGGAACGTTTTTCAGGATGTTATCGAAGGACCCGTAATATTGCAGTTATCTGATACAGAGCTGTATCAGATGAAGCTGTAAGAGCCAAATAGGCTAACAGCACTTACATCACAGAATAAAGATGAGATTGCAGTTAACTATTTCATTAGTGCTGACAGGGATCAAATCTATATTAGGCTTACATTCTGTGATTTTTTAAGACGAGCGCTATCTCCAGAACTACCACGGCCACGGCTCTTGCGAGCATTTTTATCAACAAAAAAATGGGTTATAAACCCAAGATAATTGAACGTAGTCAACGCCTTTGAATAAACATCACAAACGCTTCTATTTGTTTACACAATAACAACATAAGATCTACATACGTAGCGATTGTATTTAACCAGCGGAATATACCTATGAGTCACGAAAAACAAACATGATTACGTAACGGATCAATTCAGTACCTAGCAGACAGCAGACTAGCAGAGAGAATCCTAAAATAAGAATAAAATTCTTATAGTTTGACTCTTTACGCATATGACGTTTTGCGTGATACAAAATAAGATAGCTATATTATTCTCACCTTCTTTCTTTTAACAACCTTGTTACCGTTTTTCCATTCGATATACACCTCAATTGATGTGCCATTATTTATTACTTTTGTCTATGACTCATTAAAATTAAGAATTTCGATTAATCCGGTTCGAATAATACTTATTTATATCATCGAACGTTCATAGAAGCTTCATCTGACATCTTACAACAAAAACATAGTCAAATAATGCAGAATTTTGCAATATCGTGACGATCGTGGTATAATTTAAAATACCTATATTGTGAAAAGGTCTCTATGAAATCTACTTAAATTAAGCCAGTATATTTCTGCCAAATTATCCCTAGACTTATTATGGGTTAACATAGGTATTTACGTTACATGCATCATAGAGGAAATATTTGCCATAGTTCCCTCTCTTAGCAATTGGGTTGGCAACCGCAGGTTTTTAATAATTTTTTTGATCAGTTGTCAGGAAGACACTGCTGCCTATTGCATTTCCTTTTGTCATCTTTTACAGAATGCTACGATGGGGTCTTAGAGATTTTAAGTAATAATATAAATTCTTTGGTAGGAAGTAGTAGATTCTCTTACGACGAATCTACACGGCTCTATCAAGATCCTGCTTTGACTTCAAAATTTCGAAATATTTTCATCCAAGCAGATATAGCTTTCTTGATGATTTTATTTTAGGGGTTTTTATTTTTGATGAGATTACAAATGGGAACCAATAACTTTTGTACCGTGTGACTGTCAAGACTTAGTATTCATACCTCACTATTTGTTCGTTTTTAAAGTTTGCGACAAACGAATATTTGCAATGTAATATAACCATCATCACTTGATTTACAAAACAATTTATTTGGTCGCACAAATATAATAAGTCTAGTCCTATTTTCTTTATATTTTAAAGATATAAAAAGTAATAAAATTAATAATTGAACTAAAACTAAAAAATAAAGATTATATTGCTGTCGATTGTCACTAACATAGCTTACGAAATCAAGATTAAAGACATCATGGCTTGTGAAATAACCTCACACTTAATACTACTACTAAACTATTAATTAAATCAGAAGAAACAAGTGTACTTACTCTCATAATTGGCATAGTATAAAGACACCAAAGATGACAAGTTGTTATTAAAGTTCTACGCATAAATACACGCAACATCTTTCAATAAGTTGTCATTAGATATGCCTTATTTGAAAATTAAATTACAAAAAGCGAGACAAGTATATTGACTCAATTTATGTAGAGTAGTAGGTTCTCTCTATGCATACGTACATATGTATGTTATTAATCTAAGATTGACATTGAACGCCGATGACGTACATTCCCCTCAAATGCAAATCCTAAAAACTCATCACAACTACAATTTTACAATGTAGATATCATGAATCACGATAATGGATGTGTAGATAACATTGCTAATAATATCAAAATATGTCAGTTTTTTCAAGTGTTAAAATAACACTACGTTCACCAATGCGCCAAATATTCATAAATTAATGCTAAAATGCCGAGATAAAATTTAATATTACACCACTCTCCGTTTTTCAATCTACATTGCAAATGCAGCTCTCTAATTAAATATAGATCATAGCAGAAGGTACATTATGTGGAAGCGAGACGCGGCTAAACTATACTTTCAAAATAATTTAGTTACTGATTGCTACATACTAAAGTACACACACCTACATTCCTTCAAGCAAAGAAGGTCGACCTTGTATAGTGATTTAAGACATGTAGTAACTATCTCTTAGAATTCTTCACATACGAAAATCATTTAGAATGCAAAGAAAACGGTGTCTTCGCTTTCGATTGATTGGTTGCACTGGGCTTGTTTCCGCAACACTGCCTAAATCCGCCATATGCGTGCGTTTTCCATTTATACGTTATGTGATACGCAGTACTTATATGTGGAAAACGCACGTAGGTACGTATTACGTACGTATAATTATAGATTAGTGCATTGGTTTAACGTTAATAATCTACATTTAAACGGCAATAAAACTTAACAAATGTCAAAATTCTGAATACCTATTGCCCAAATACTCATACGCTACTCAATTTTAAGGTGTCACAGTCACTTGGACTAAGGGATAGAGACATCATGTGTTTTCAAATGAAGAAACTTTAGTGGGCCACCATATATATTTGAACTAGTAAGAAGACTAAGTACCAGCAGTACCAAGTGCCATGAAACTGAAGCTAATCTTGACTGACACTCACTTCGATTAATACTTAACGATTTCCGGATGCACATTGTAACAAATCGAAATTTTCATTATTTATAACAAGTAAGAAATAAGAGCGATGATAATTATTTATTTATTTACTCCTACGTCGTGTAATTTTGTTGCATTAACCATATTATTGTATGTGAACTACGAGAAAGCCTTTGATTAGGACGAAATTAGGACGGTACTATAGTACCTTCAACGGTGCCAGGTTGACTGTTGGTACATTAAAGTGTTGAAATGTTCGTACATTAGAAATACGACGATGGTTATCAGAGTACAGAAACAAAATACGAAGTCTACATATCCAACTGTAGAGAGAGAGATGTAAGACAGGGTGACGTTATATCACCGAAACTCGTTTTCAAGGTAATGGACTAGAAAGATACCACATCAACATCAATAGTCTCCCAGCGGATAGGTCTTATGGTGAACATGGGCAAGACAAAGGTCATTTTACGTGGTAGAGTCATGTTTTACGCCATGCTGCAGCTATATTAGTAGTATAGTTGTAGCGCGAATGGGTCGGCTCGGCCGGGGAAGGACCACGCTCTCACAGAATACCAGCGTAAAATAGCAGCTTAATGCTGATGTGGTTCCTATGGTGAGTGTTGAGAACCGGAGACCCTTTTTACTGGAAACTATGCATTCCATCTTAGTCCTCACGGGTGACGACGCATCTGCATTTTGATTTGTAATCGAGGAAGATGTAGTGGGTCGGAGCAACCACTTACCATCAGGTGGACTGTGTGCTCGTTTGTCACTCTTATCCTATAAAAAAAAGGTGTAACGTCCATGTCATCACATCTATCCTGGTAATTATTGGAAACACTACATACGAAGTTTTTGACGAGCATGTTTACCTAGGATAAATTACCTGTCTGTGTAAGTCCAACTTCTACCAAAAAGTTAATCGATGGATCCAACTCAGCTGGGTAATGTTCGGGAGATTACAAACTCATCTTCTCGACACATTTTTCTAAAAACTTGATAACAAGTGTGTATAACCAGAAATGAATTTCTACACATTTGAACCAAAGTAGCCGTCACAATCATCCAAGTTTACTGATAAAGCTGAAGTAGCAATGGGCTAGCGAGAAGTACCGACAACCGATGTGGAAAAAAGGTCCTCCATGGCAGTCGAGCAAAGTTGTAGGGCAGCTGTCCCCCCCTCATCCCCACTCGATTAAGTGACGACCTGGTAATAGGGACACATCCGATAACGCTACCGATACCAATATATCAATTAGTAATATTTTGGATTAGCCGATATATCAATATGGGCAATATTTATTTGTTGATACACCATCTGATCTAAGCTATGCGCTTTACATTTCCCGTTTTAAAAAAACTTATGATAAACGGTAAGTTTTCAAATGAGTTCCGTCACATCCAAGAAACTATTTTTCAATGTACTTCTCATCCAAACGACTTGTAATATCATCTTTCTCCGCAATACTGAAAGATGTTGTGTAGCTTTTTTTTTAAACTTGTTAAATTTTATTTTACCCTTTTTTTAATTCACTAATTGATGCTCTCTAATCTCTATAACCTTCAGACTGGACAGCAATGCAGGCACTACTATTGAATTGAATGTTGATTTAAAAGATTTTAAAATAATTTTTAAATAAGCTAATTTACAGTATGTAGTTATTGCGATATAATAACTTTTTTTCCAAATACCAACTTTACTTGCATATGCTACCTACTAATTGCTAACAATGCTCTGGTGACTGACAATGACGACATAAACATTTGAAAATACCAAAGCAAATATCTTCTTACTGATGATTGACTGAATGATTCTTAGCTGCATAGCATAATTATTTTATAGCACTATTATAGTAAATCTATATTTTAGATTGCTATAGGGTTTATATAGTCTGGTAATAGGGTTGCCAACCATACTGTTGAAAACAGTAATATACTTTATTTCTCTATAAAGTAATCAATAATATACCCATTATCTCTTTAATACTGTTTACAGTTGTATTAAAAAAAATACAAAATATTATGTTTATAATCGCTCGTATCCGGAGTCATAAAAACTGAAATAGAGTTTCTATTAATTTAATAAAAAAAAATTGCTTCTCTTTTACTTTAATTTCTACTTAAATTGTCAAAAGGCTTACAAATATTGTGTGCAAAAAGCTCCAAAAATATGTAAAAAATAAAATACTGTTTATTTTTGTTCCCCGACCTTAATTAACTTTAATTATTGTGCAAAAAGTGGGCAACCCTATCGGATAAAGAGAGAAGTCAGTCACATATTCATAACAGATATATTATGTATACATGAAAAAGAGAAATTTATAATATAAAAAAAATATCAGTTAGTTTGGATTATAGCTATTACTGAATTAAACTTTTTAAGCAAATTGAGAAAACTCAAATACCTTTCTAAATTAAAGAATAATCAAGTTTAATAATTAAGTAATAATCAAGTGGTTCATATCTAGAAGTGAACTGTTATCAGAATAATGATATTGATGTAATTTTAAATTTGGAAAGAATTTATTTATTTCAAGCAATGCGCCAGTCATGTATTTTGACAGTTTTTTTTTTTTTGGAAAAGTTTGGAAAAGTCAAATGGCTAGATGTAAAACGAAATTACATACTTGCCATCAATCAATTGTCAGGTAATCCCTTAATCAAACAAACACTTACAAACACTTCTCCTTAACTAAAGTAAATAAAGGCTCACCACAATAACACATTTCAAACTATAATTTTTAAACAAACAACACTTACTTGGCTGGTCTGGACTTCATCCAAACTGGTAGAGTCAGCCCATCCTTAAGTTTGGGGTCACTTGATGCCATTTTAATATTGTGGAAATTTTGTACTTGAATATAAAATTATAGAATAAGACTGGTTTGCAACTTTAATAATTATAATGGCAAAAATTGCCTGTCTCACTGAGACAAAATGTTGTACTGAACTGTATATTAAATAAACTTTATCTTGAGCAGAAATGATAAGACAAAATTTGATACCAACATTAAGGAATATTACTGAAATCTATGCTATTAAATTTACTTATAGGAAAATTAAAATTAGATTTAATAAAATCTTATGCTCAAGACACTGTTTGGGACTCGGCAGACTTTTTAGAAAGTAATGAAGTGGCCATCTGGAAATACAAATATAAGATTACACCATGAAATATAAAGATTTTTCTATTATAACTTACTTAACATAAAATGTGGTTGTATAAACAAAACAATATATTATATGAGTAAAGTATGTTACTTATATGGTTGTTTATTTGTCAAAATAAATATAAAAAAACATTGTGTAATACCTAGGATAGAAATTTTCTTATTCTATAATCAAAGAGTATAATATAATCACTAAATTTTAACAATAATCATTAGAATTATATCAATGTATTTTAATTGTATTTTAATGTATTTTAATGACATATTATTATTTTTATTATCAATTAATCAATGTTTTTCAATGATATGGATCCTATGTTATCTGAAATAAATTAATTTGAATTTGAATTAGAATTTTTAATAAGTATTTAGAAATCAAATCAAATGTAAAAAACAAAGACCATGACAGTTCCACTGTAATTGTAAATATCTATGAACATTCATTGAACTATTATGTACTAAAGTATGTTAGTACATAATATTTCTGCACCACCTTTTCCCTAAGGAGGGTCGCTTCTGATTCGGCAGAAAGGCCACACAAGCCAATGCCAGTCTCACAGGTGGTGTTTAGTGGGTAGGCACTTAGTTTTCACAGTGAGTACCCTCATAACCACGGAGCCGGCTGTTGTGGTATGCTTAGAGCATTCATCACCTCCCTCCCCCGCTTCCCAGAGGGTAGCCCTTTTCATTGCTTCTGGGTGCAAAAAAAAAATATCTCCATATGAATAGTTCAGTATTTACAATAAGGGAACATAGAGCCAAGACCCTTATTTTACCGGAGTCCCAAAAGGTTGAAATGAAAGTATTTAATAATATTAAATATATATATTATTAAATTTAATATTGAATTAAATTTAATTAAATGTATAAAATGTATTGATAAATTATATTTAACTAACTAAATTATTAACCAAAATATTTAGTCATGTTTCAAACTATTACCACATTTATACCATCTTATGATTTTATGGGCAGTTTTCTAAGCTTCCTAAAATGGGAAGTATGTGGGGGACAAAGACTGATGGAGTATTCTTCCAGTCTTGGTGCAGTCTCTAGCTTGATTGATTTGACAGAGTTGAACTAGATTCCACAACTCTTCCTCTAAGTGTGTATTTTGCATGTAAAATATGCATTTAGACATGGGTATCTAGCTTTGGCTCTGCTAATTTTGCCATTGTAGTATGTGACACAGCATTGTTATGCAGAAGCAATGGCAAATAGCAGTTTACCAGTCTGGATTGTTCGAGTGCCAGCTTCATCATTTGCAAATCTTGATAATAATGGTTAGCAGTAACTGTGGCACCAGATGGCAAGAAGCTTTAGTGAATAACACTGACAGTAGACAACCCAACTGTGACATGAGCTCCTTGTGTCTAATCTGTAGTTTTAGTACTGTTTGGCTTAAGCACCTTAATCTAATTACTGTAATGAATGCTTACAGTTGTCATATTATATTCACTTCTCATGGCAAGTAACAATTTAATTCAGAATTCCCTATTTTCTATGCAGTTTAGTCATATGATTTAAGCTTGGGTACAGACATTTTGTTGTGCGTTATACAGGTAATTTGTCAAGTTTTTTATTGTACTGATTAGCCACAAATGATCCAATATTTCTTGACACTTACATCAAAAGCCGATGCAAGCCAAGCCATAATTTGTGATGTATCTGCATCAACTATTACCTTCAGTTCGTCAATTAAAACACATTTGTTGTTTGCATGTTATTTAAAAAGCTATCCATTTTGTCATTCAATGAAGGTACATATTATATTAGATGTTTTTAGTTACCTATGTTATTTATTTTCTAAAAGCCTTTATGCTTTTTGTATCTTATGGAATATGTTCAGACGGTCCTGCCTAAACATAAACGTAATGATTACTGAATTTACCATAGCATAACATAGTGATTACAAATTACTCTTTGATATTTAATTATAAAGCTTCGTTTGCAGTTTAAAAACTAAATTTAAGAAGTAAAATACTTAATAAACAAAAACACAAATTTGTAGTTAGTAACAAGCAGATCTCAGAGAATATATTCATGTACGTAATACGTATCATGTAAAAGAAAACTAAAAAGTATCGTAGTTGAATTTTGAGCTGATAATTAAATTATAGATAAATAAATGTAACGTACATAGGAATAGAGTAAAGTAAACTTACAATAATGGTAAATGTATTAAAAAAACGTTGAAACAGCATCTTAAAAGTAGAACTCAACCAGTTTAGAGCTCTCTTCTCACCACAAACCAAAACCACAAAACACCACAGACTACTTAGTGGATACTACGTATCAAAATAGGCGTGTGTATCTCTTTACGGAAACGACTCACTGATACGAATCACTGAAGTGACACAAAAGATTGGCTCAGTAACAACGTTTCAAATGTATCATTTGTATCTGGAACAGTGAAACATTACTTTGCTCTTTGCTCATTTCGCGCGACGCGTCGCTTGCGAGGCGACTGAGCCACGAGCGAGAGAGAGAGACTGAGACAATGATTAACTTAACTATTGACTCACGAGTGGCGAGTGAGCGGGCGAAATAATTATAATTCACACAAGTCAGATAGAGATAACAAATAAGAAGTGTATCACGCAACTCGTACGGATTTTCACTGATGTTATTCATGCACGTAAAAATTACCACTAAGGCGCTTATGTGTCAAATACTATACGGTCGTTTTTTGTATGTAACGTTTGCATTAACAAATTGTCATTTTACGTTGATGCACTTGTCAAATTGTTTATATTCATTAGCGCCTGTTTACGAAAACACTGAGTTATGTTTAGGATTTCTTTGCGTAGTGATTATTGTGACTATTTCTTCCTTTTCATCATAAAGTTTAGAGTTACGATACTTTACGAGTAAATTCTGTGTACATAGACATTGCTGTTTTGTGTAAATGGACATTTTTGTAAATAATAAATTGACATAGTGACATTTTTGTTAAAGTATGAAGGAGAATCGATTTTATATACAATCTTATTACGGTACACAATAAATAATCTAAGCACTTATATTATTACTTAATGTATTCGGAACATTCTTTCTTTTATATCTTTTGAGTCGATGATACAAATGAGCTAAAAGAAACATATCAGTGTTTCGGAACATTTCAGTGATCAAGATGCAAATGTTCCAATCCCAAAAATGATACACTTTGCCCACCTCCATATCAAAACACAATCAAACATGCGTAACTAGTGAAGGGTTAACTCGAGTTACTAACTCGAGCTAACTCGAGTTGGATCTCCCTAACTCGAGTTTGGGCCGCTGTACATGAATGGATCAAGTACGCCAGCAAAAGAGAAAGATTGCGATTCGTACGTTGTGCGCGCGTTGTGTTTCAAAGAGTATTTAGCTACAACCAAAACCATTTATTATTTAGAATTTTATTATAGCTAAGTTATGTAATTAAATGTTTTTATCATTTTGATTAATTATGATCAATATAGAGTGGTTAACTTCCACACTTACATACTTTTATACTTCATCTTAAAACTATACTAATATTGTTTCGTGAAAACTGCTATATAGCTAGTTTTGTTATTAAATAGAGGTACTTACTATAACTAAGATTAAAACCAAAAATTTAATAAGCAAGTGATACATACTAAGTATACATTTTTATTTCAATCCTACATAATAAGTTTGATAATTATAGTTACTCCAAGCCACCAAAGAGTTTGATGGAAAAACAAATTCATAAAAAAGTAATTTGTAACAAATCTCTTACTCTGCAAGGGGACGCTCGACTACCGACGCCGGAGTCGAACTTATAAAACACATTTTTTGTGCATGGGAGAATTCAGATTATGCTTTGGGTGTATTTTGTGACCTTTCCAAGGCCTTCGACTGTGTTCACCTTTAGAAATTAATCAGGAAGCTAAGCTATGGTGTCAAGAACACAGCGCTTAAACTTATTATTTCATATTTAAGAAATAGAATGCAGAAAGTTATTATCAATGGTAAAAGTTCTTCCGGGTCGTCCGTAACGATGGGTGTCCCTCAGGGCTCGATTTCTGGCCCATTCCTATTTTTAGTATATATTAATGACTTATCTTCCCTTGTAGGGGATAATCATGATATAGTATTATTTGCTGATGATACTTCCTTGATTTTTAAAGTTAAACGTCTATCATTTAAATGTGACGAAATGAATAATGCTATATCAAAATTAGTGCATTGGTTTAACGCTAATAATCTGCATTTAAACGGCAATAAAACTAAATCTATTAAATTTACAACAACGAATGTTAAAAATCTGAATACCAATATGTTTCAAATGGGGGAAGAACTGAGCCCTGTTGAATCCTCTGTTTTTCTTGGCATCACTCTCGATACGAAGCTTCAGTGGAGCCCCCATATATCCAAACTAGTAAGCAGACTAAGCTCTGCAGCTTATGCTGTAAAAAAGATCAGAAATCTCACTAGTGTCGAGACTGCTAGATTAGTTTATTTCAGTTATTTCCATAGCATAATGTCTTATAGGATTTTGCTATGGGGAAATGCGGCTGATTTAGAAACTATTTTTGTGTTGCAGAAGAGGGCCGGGTCATAAGAGCTATTTACAACCATAAACCGAGAGAGTCTCTTAGCGAAAATTTTAAAGAAATAAATATATTAACTTTGGCCTCTCAGTATATTTATGAAAATTTAATGATTGTTCACAAAAACAAAGATAGTTTTAGTAAAAAAAGTGATATACACACTGTAAGCACTAGGAACAAACACAAGCTAGTGATACCAGTCTCTCGATTCCACAAAGTCAGTAATTCATTTTTGGGGCAATATATACGCTATTACAAAAGTCCCAGAAAATATACAAAGCATTTTTTTTATAGAATAAAGATGACAAGCGAGCACACAGTCAACCTAATGGTAAGTGGTTGCTGTGGCCCATAGACATCCTCATCTATCCTCGATTACGAATCAAGATGCAGATGCGTTGTTACCCGTGAGGACTAAGATGGAATGCCTCGTTTCCAGTAATAAGGGTCTCCGGTTCGCTACACTCACCATACGAAACACAGCATATTAAGCTGCTATTTTACACTGGTATTCTGTGAGAGCGTGGTCCTTCCCTGGTCGAGCCAACCCATTCGTGCTACAACTACACAACTAATATGGCTGCAGCATCGCTCTACAAAGAGAATATAATCACTACGTTTAAGAGGCGGAACGTCCATAGTGAAAGTAAATGATAATGGGAGAAACAGACTGATTCCATGTACGCAACGTATGCCATGCAACGTTGGTGTGCACACTTGACCTACGTATGCAACGTACGTTTGGCGTTGAGTTACAGTGTTTTCTGATTCTGGAAGAGAGTTTGAAAATTATTTACTTAGTCTGATGTTCATATCCACGCTATAAAGAAAATGCGAAAAATTAAGAAGCGAAGATATTGGGTACATGAAATAAATCAACCAAGGAGTTTGGAGAATACCATACATTAGTTAAGGAACTGAAAAATGATGACAAACAATTTATTCTGTAGTTTTGTATGACAAAAGTGCAGTTTGAGGAGATTCATAAAATTATTGAAAGTGATATAAAAAATAAAATTTGCGGAAGTCTAATGGTAGTAGAGAAAGACTCCCAGTGTGTAAAATTAAAAACTATTTTCCAATAACATTTAAAAATATTCAGGTTTTTGTCTCCTGAAAAATAAGGACGGAATGAATTCCCCTTCTTTAATATACCTAGTCAGGTCATAAATTCTGTCACATGTTTAATATAAAATAATTGAAACAAGTTTATTCATTATGTAACCATTTATATACCAAAATGAACTTAACAAAACATAGATTCTTATGACACTAAAGTTTATTCAAAATGACCTCCATGATTTTGAATACAGGCCTTCAATCTGCGCGGCCAGTCGTCTATCGCAGCACGAACGACGTCCATGTCAATACCGGCGGCTGCCTTAATCAAGGATGTCTTGAGTGACTCCAAATTGGGATGAGGCTTTGAGCACGCCTTTTCCTCCAAGTGTTGCCATATCTTGTAATCTAACGGATTCAAATCTGGACTGGAGGAAGGCCAGTCTTCGTGCCGGATGAAGTTGATTTCACGCGCCGCCAGCCAGTCTTGTCTGCTCTGTGCTCTATAAGCTGGCGCCGAATCTTGTTGGAATACCCAGTGCCCGTTATTGAACATGGTATGAGAAACAGGTTGCACAAGGTTCATCAGGACTGTATTTTGATACACAACTGCATTCGTTTTTACACCTTTCTCACAAAAATGTACCTCTGTTAAGCCCCAATAAGAAACTCCCAACCATACCATGAGCGAGGATGGAAAAGGACCTCGTTGGACACGCGGAATACGGTTGCTCGCTTCTTTACTACTGTGTGCGTACACCTTATCATTTTGTTTGTTGTAGCTCTCTTCTACGGTAAAAATTTTTTCATCCGAAAAAAGAATTTCCCGATATTTTGTTCCCGCGTACCGCTTCAACAAAGCGCGGTATCTCTTCAGTCTCAGATCCATTAGACGAGCATTCAAACGATGTCCTGTTTTTCTTCGATATGCCCGAAGCCCTAAGTCTTCATTTAACACCCTTTTCACCGTGGATCTGCTTAACCCCATCTGAAGGGCCAACAGTTTCTGCTTACGTTTGGGATTTCTTTGAATTCGCGCCTTCACAGCTTTTATCACTGCTGGAGTCCTAACAGACCGAGGGCGACCACTTCTTGACCTGTCATCTACACTAGAGTCTTCATTATATCGTTTGATGGTACGATAAACGAATCTTTTGGTTATATTCAAATTTTTCAGTATGTCAAAAATTTGAATTGGCGCGTAACCGCAACGATGCAACGCAATAACTGCAACACGGTCTTCTTTAAGCGTCCACTCCATATTTAAAAATGAGTAAAATTCTAAAAGGTATACAGTTTTATTTTCATGAACAATTCGAAATTCGAATTCAACAAACTTTTTTGTGGCCAGCATTCTAAAAGAATAGTTTTTACTGTGTGACAATAGTTATGACCGGACTATACGATATATACTATACGAGTATACTCGTATTTTAATGGCGCAGGGCAGGATTATGGTTCACGAAGGTGTGCGCAAGCTCATATGCACTTTTTATTTTCTCACTCTCATAGTCCGATGGGATGATAAACTGATACGAATATAGAGAGATCACACTCAAACCAACGACTTTCTACGTTCTATCTGAAGCACAGGAGTAAAGTACTCCGGGTTGCTACTAAGACTTTCTTTATAGAAAACCCATCCGATTTTGGGCACGATCACACATTAGTTAAAGCTTAAAGGACTGTCCTTGGTTGAGTTTAGTTTTATTTTTTATTTGTTTTCAGGTAGAGGCATAATATAAATTCTTACGTAATTTACTTCAGTTAGTTGTAATTATAGTTTCCATTTAAAATATTTTCTAATATTAAAGGTAATAAGGTGCCTCATTGTAGAACGAATAATTGGTGATTGAGCTTGCTTATTTAATGTCTTATCTGTTGTATGGGAATCAATTGTTGACTTGATATATTCGGAAGCAAATGCGTTGTGAATTACGTTATTATGGCCATTTTGTTGATTTTTACAATATCAAATACAAGCGTATAGTTTACCTAATAATATTGTAATTACATTCGTACCGGCTTAGACCGGTCACATACATACGGAATTCCGTTTCGGAAGAGAGATATTTTTTAAATATGTAAACTATTTCGACAAATTATTAAATGAAATAAGATGAAAGATTACGAAAAGCTATACACATATAAGATTAAATCTAAAAACGTATATAAACGTCGTTTTAATGCGTACAGCAAAGGAGTGGAATAATTTGCCGGCGTCTATCTTTCCGTCCGAACACAATCTGGGCGTTTTCAAGGCAAGAGTGAATAGGCTTTTGTTACGCTAAGAGAGTGCGAATTACCATCTAGGGCTGCATCACCACTTACCACCAGGTGAGATTGTGGTCAAGCACTGGCTTATTATAAGTTAAAAAAAAAACACACGTACTCGTTTCGGTCGTGCGACGAACACTGAGCGCGTTCCGTACGGAATTTATGAAAGTATGTTACGACTCATACAAAATCTATGGAAGACTTGCGTTCGTAGCGGATTTTTTCTGTTTGGGATTCCGAACGCTTTATTATACATATATTAATGGTAAAAAATGCAGATGTAATAAAATTTAAGAATATTATTAAACACAATTAATTTGCTCGAATACAATAAGCACATCGTGTAATGTTTAATTTTAACCGAATTCAAAAAGGAAGGAGGTTATCAATTCGGTGTATTTTTTTAATGTTTTTTACCTCAGAATTCTACAATTTCTAAACCGATTTAGATTTTTTTAAAGGATATACACACAGATTGATCCAATACACACGCTGAAATTTTAATGGTTGTTTTCCCGAAGTAAAATGATTTTGCCTTAGTAGTACAATAGAATAGATGTAAAAATGGCAGATTTACAATCGAGAAAAACAATACTGGAATGCGATCTCAAACCAATAGCAATATCTCGCAAGTAAGTCGGGCGTACAGGCTAGCTTATACCGAATTACTATAATAAAGTCTGAAAAAAAATATCGCTGGACGTAATGTAGTGTTAAGTCTATCGAATGTGCTATTACGCGCGCCCTACACAGTGAAGGACCACTAATAAATGTTCATAACATGAACTCTCAAGCGTAGTGATACGACATAAACTAGTTTGGACGCCCGAATAGCTTGTGAGGTATTACTATAGTAAATCTGCCCTTTTTTAATTGTAATATTTTTTAATTTAATAAATTGACTCTACTATCGAGACAGTATAATTTGGCTGCGGGACAACAACCACAAAAATTTCAGCATGTATATACGAATTGATCAAGCTTAGAAATCAGTGTACATACATATTGATAACCTTTCTTTTTGGGAGTCGGTTCAAATAGGCTATGTTTGGGTCTAACGTAACATCTGGTTAATGTTAGGTGTAAAGTGACATCTGGTTAGTAAAGGCGTTCTCATTAATAATCTCATGATGTTGTAAATAAAAAAGTTTTTATTCTATACTCTAAAACGTAACCTTAGTCAATAAAGAAGCAATTAAAATAGAATAGTCGCGTTAAAATGGCGTCGACGAATCGCGATTAACTGATCATTCCGTATTAGTTTTAAATTTTTTTTTTTTATAGGAGAGGGGGCAAACGAGCACGCGGCTCACCTGATGGTAAGTGACTACCGCCGCCCATGAACAACTGCAACACCAGGGGAATCGCAGATGCGTTGCCGGCCTTTTAAAAAGGAGTACGCTCTTTTCTTGAAGGTCCCTAAGTCGTATCGGTCCGGAAAAATCGCTGATGGTAATCGATTCCACAAGGAGGTCGTGCGAGGAAGAAAACATCTTCTAAATCGCACAGTGGTGGACCGCCAATCATCCAGATGGTGTGGATGGTATCGGGAGTTCTGCCGCGATGTGCGTTCGTGAAATTTGGCGGCTGGGATTAATCCGAACATTTCCTTAGAGCACTCCCCATGGTAGATGCGAAAGAAAATGCAAAGGGATGCAACATCTCTTCGCAGTGCCAATGAATCGAGCCGATCGGAAAGGGCTCGGTCGTCGACAATTCGAGCTGCTCTGCGTTGGATGCGGTCAAGTGGAAGGAGCTGGCACTGGGGAGCCCCTGCCCAGAGATGGGAACAGTATTCCATGTGAGGCCGAACTTGCGCCTTGTAAAGTAGCAGGCGGTGTGCCAGCATGAAATACTGTCCCGCTCTGCTGAGCACGCCAAGTTTTTAGAGGCCAATATGGCCTTCTCTTCCAAGTGACCACGAAACTGCACGTCACTCGATATGTCGACGCCGAGGATACCGATACTGGCTGAGGCAACAAGGGGAGTACCTTGAAACTGAGGAGATACGACAAAGGGGTTCGTTTTAGTGGTAAACGCGCAAACTTGTGTCTTCTGAGGATTAAACTTGACTAGATTTATTTTCTCGCCCCAATCCGAGACTTTGTCCAGCAAAGACTCGACTTCAGACAAAAGTTTGTTCCGGTACTCGGCGAGGTTTTCCCGAGAAATATTGGCACGGCCGGTGTATAGAGCATCACCAGTGCTGTCATCCGCATAGCAATGAATGCTACCGGTTTGCAACATATAATTGATATGCAGAAGAAACAGCGTTGGTGATAGCACGCAGCCTAGTGGTACACCAGCGTTAATATGCTTGTAGGCGGAGCATGCACCGTCTACAACGACCTTGATGCTCCGATCTGCAAGAAAGCTGGTGATCCAATTGCATAATTTCTCGGAAAGCCCATAGGAAGGGAGCTCCGAAAGAAGCGCTTTGTGCCAAACCCGATCGAAGGCCTTCGCAATGTCCAAACTAACGGCCAATGCCTCTCCCTTGGACTCTACTGCCTCCGCCCATCTATGAGTTAAGTAGACCAGGACATCACAAACTGATCTACCCCGACGAAAACCGTATTGGCTGTCACTTATCAGCTGCTGATCCTCAAGGTACCGCATGAGGTGGCAGTTTATAACGGATTCCATTATTTTTGAGAACAAGGGGGTGATGGCGATAGGCCTATAGTTGGATGGGTCTGAGCGGTCGCCTTTTTTAGGGATCGGGTGGACAAAAGCTGTCTTCCATGATTTCGGGATTACGCCTAGGGAATAGGAGTACTCACTCTGATAAGTTCGTAAAAGTTAATACCTACGCTGAATTTATTTTTTCTTTAGAGTGATAGAGAGAGTAACAGTTTTTCTAAATAAATAACATAAAAAACTTGTGCTTATTTTTATTGTTAACCTGCTAACTGGCATGTATAAATAAACCCACGTCCTGTTTTGAGTTGAAAAATAATTGGTCAGTTTAGTATAGCCCAACATAGAGTACAAGGTAGAAGAAAATTCCTTATGGAAAAAATGCAAGATAGAAAAGGATACCAAATCTCAAGACTCTGTAACCGATTTTTTTTTATAGGATAAGGGTGACAAACGAGCACACAGTCCACCTCATGGTAAGTGGTCGCTGTGGCCCATAGACATCTACATCTATCTTCGATTAAGAGTCAAAATGCAGATACGTTGTCACCCGTGAGGACTAAGATGGAATGCCTCGTTTCCAGTAAAAAGGGTCTCCGGTTCTCTACACTCACCATACGAAACACAGCAGCGTTAAGCTGCTATTTTACGCTGGTATTCTGTGAGAGCGTGGTCCTTCCCCGGTCGAGCCGACCCATTCGTGCTACAACCATAATATAGATGAAGTATGGCTCTACCACGTATTTTGAATGACAGATCAGCACATGTCGGCACGCAAGAAATAGCTCCTAGATATTTTGTAATTTTTAGAGTGTAATAGTGGTTATTTTTAGCAACTAACTTTTTTCCAAAATGGTTACTTGTTCTGTAAGTGACTGTAGTATTAATAATAGAAATAATCCTGATAATTGCACATTTAACAGGTAGATTCTCAAGACGTCGTCAATATTATGACGCGTTTACTTTTGGTTTAAATTTATGTTACCGCTAAGGACATACTGTTTAAAATATAGAATGTTTTCAGTTATTTTGTCAATTTTGATATTTTGCAAAGAAAAAAAACAAGTTGTTGATAATTTGCATAAAATTGGTAAATTAATTTTTATACAAAATATTTTACATGTACGCTAGGGATTGACTCAACTATATCAAAATTAATGTCGATATTTATCTTGAATGTTTATAATGAATCGATAGACTTGCGCATACAACAAGATAATAAACCCTAGGTTTGCGTTCTACAATGTATTTATTTTGCCTTTTGTCAGATTTCCTCCGTATTCTATTATTAGAATAAATGGTTAAGGTTAATTGAACGGGTTGGTTGGAATCCAAAAAAGAAGTCAACAATTTTCGGTAAACATTTTCTTGAAAAGTATAAAAGAAATTTTTAATAAAAGAAGTTATTTCTACATTATTTGTATTAGTAAGTATAATATTGTTATAATAAAACTTCAAAAATTTAACTTTCAAAACTTTAGATAAAAATAGAGACAGATTTTTATACGTAATAAAACTGTAGTACATTAAAGATAAAATATCTTGAGATTATCCTATTTAAGCTACTATAAACCCAACTAAGTATCCATTTATCAACCAAAATAAATGTATAATGTTACTTAACCTTTTTTTTTACGTGGGGAAATCCTCATCCCACCTTCCGCTGCGGGGGCAACTAAAATGTTACGCCAGACTCATACCGGCTAAAACCCCACGGTGATCATCATCAGCGTATACGAGGTGTCCCGGGATCTCCGTTCGGAACGCAACCGAGGCCCCTCCATCGCTTTGCTACGCTTATAGCACGTCCCGGGGACAGTAATTGCTGCCCCCAGCACCCTCGCAGTGCTATCACGATGTCTCGAGACCACTTCCGAGTCATCGTCCTCCTCGGGGTTTACATAACTAGACGTTCGAGGCCCCCGCCCCGAGCATCTGCAACCCCGGAGGCCCCGTTTCTGGTAGGGGAGCACCATTTTCAAGAGGAGGGCCGTGACGAACGCCTTGGCGACGTCGTCTCCGCGCGGAATCCGCCCTCTCTCGATCCCACTCAGAAGCCTCCTTCTGAATCATAACAGATTCACAGAAGGTGGCTACGGCCCTCCACCCCGAATCCCCGCTCAGCATCGCCGATACGACTGCTGGCAGGGAGACCGTTCCGTCCAATGCGGTTCACCAGGATTGTCCGCTCCCGTTCCCACGCTGGGCATACTGCGTGCGAGCGTATGGGAAGCGGAGTCCTGGTCCCGTCCACTACAGTGGAAGCAGTTCGCCGTCGCCTCATGACCGATCCTACACAGATAATCACCGAAGCACCCAAGCCCGGTAATTATCTGTGTAAGTCTGTAGGTGAGTCTTCCTGCTCGTCGCTGCATCCAGGCTTCGAAGACCGGCAGGATTGCTCCAATGACGCGTTTGTGTTCATAGCACTCCTCGAGTCGAGTGCGCCATGTCGCCAGGGCGTTTTGTCGTTCCTGCCGTTTAATTGATTCGAGCATATGGGGCGGTACGCAGAGGGAGAATCTGCGGCCCTGCCCTCCTTCTTCAATAGGACCATCCTTGCCTCTGGTCAGGACAGTTGACAGGTCGCAAATTTGCGTCATCGTACCTCGAAACCAGTTGGCTTCCCCTTCAGGATCGGACTGAACCTCTTCGGCGTTTTCTGGCCAGGACGTGACAATGGCTGGATCTCGGTCGAGCCGCTTGAGACACCAACGCCGCGGTGGGCTGCTATCTCGGCGACTGGGGTACTGTCGGGCTGTCGAAATGTGACATCGAATACGATGTGGCGGTGGTCAGACAAAGTGACCACCTCCTCCGCCACTCGCCAGCTCTACAGCATTTGCATTGCAGGAGGAGTTGCCCACGTAAGATCCACGATGGACTCCCCCTGCCACCGTACACATGTGCTTACGGACCCCTGATTCATTAATCGGAGGTCCAGTCCTGCCGCCCATACCATCACTGTCTCTCCCTTGGGATCGTCTCTGGAGTTACCCCATGCCCTTGTGTGGACGTTAAAATCTCCCAGAAAGATCAACGGACGAGGTTGACATTCGCGAACACAATTCGCCACCTCGTCTAGGTACGCCTCGTAGTCGGCAAGGGACCTATTAGGAGAGACATAGCAGCCCACTAGGGCCAGGGAGCCCCATTGCACTGCAACAAAGCCCTGTCCTCTTCTCAATAGAGCGCAGGGTGGGGCACCCTCTCCAGCCACCCCATTAGATGGCGACGGAGCCCGATTCGTCACCGAACCAGCGAGGATGGTCGGGGACAGCATAGGGCTCCGCTACTACTGCAAGGGCAACCCGCCACTCCGCAATGGTTTGCATGAGCAAATGCTGCGCATTGCGGCAGTGGTTCAGGTTAGCCTGGAGGACTTTAAAGGGGTGCGAATTTCTAACTCAGCCACCTCCATAGCCCGAGCTAGTACTCGGTGCAGCGACAGAAGTCGTTGCGGCCGTCTTGCTCGTGGGTCCAGATATCTCACCATTCTTCCTTCCCTTTTTTTGGGATGCACTTCTTCCCTAATCTGTGGCCAGCAGAATGCCCAAGATCGGAACAGAGGGGACATTTTAGTGCCGGCGCAGTGCACTGTTTCACCCTGTGTCCTTGCTCTCCGCAAGCATAACAACGTGCGCCTCTGTTTGTTTCACTGGAGCACCTGCTGGCAACGGGCCCCCTTTCTAGGCACCGAAAACAGTGCATTGGCCTTGGCTCCAGTAATTCTACTCGAGCAGACCCCCAACCCACGCGCACTCGCCTAACAGCCGCAATCTTGCAGACTGCCGTGACTGGGCACCGCACCCAGCATGTCCCCATGCTAGTGGGATTTCGGCGGATTTCCCCGACTTTTATGTCATCCACCGAACAATCTCCTGCTACAGCCATAGCCGCCGCAAATTCCAAAGTGCTGACGGCATCGTCGAGGTCCCTCAGTCGAACGTCGCTAGTTTTAACTTGCCGAATGATTCGCACGTTTAGGTCTGAGAGAACCTCACGCATTTTGGCCGCCAGCTTGTCCGCCTTCGCGTCGCAATCTGGACCCTTAATTTCCAGCAGGAGTCCTCCGGTTATCGCCCGCTTCTGGCGGACTGTTTCGATGCTAAAATCTGCCAAGTGTATTTTGGCCTTTGCCTCCTCCATTACTTTGGCATAAGTAACAGTGGAATTTTCTCACACCGTAACCGTTACGGCCGCAGATGTTGGGGCACGCAATATTTTTTTGTTTTTCCTCTCTTTCGGAGTACCGGAAGGTGATGCCATCGCGGCGATCTGCTTTTCGGTTGCCCTTGATTTTTTGGGCTTTTTTGCCACTTCAACGCACGAAGTGGCATTGGGCGGTACCGCGTTATTCGATACCGTCGCAGCCACAGGGGGAAGATCGACCAGCGGTGGTTAGGTAGGCTTCTTTTTCCTCTTCGACCTTTGCCTTTTCGTCTTCTGTGGCTGCGATGATGGAGCCGATTGCAAAGGTGATGATGGCCGTTGAGGTAGCGATAACTCACCTCGACTCGCACCTGCCAATGGAGGTCGGATCACCCTATCAGGAAACATCTTGGCCGGATACCGGGAGCAACAACAAGCCTGTGAAGGCTCGTCTCTTAGGGTATTAAGCCCCGGCCGTTTCTGGTTCTGATGGAACCACGGGTACGCCCATACCCGGCTAGTTTTAGTCTGCAGCGTTTTCCCGCTACCATATCTGGGTGGCGTTCCCCTATCCGCCACCTGGTTATGCGCCCGATGGGAGCTCTGGCAACTCCACACGGGAATCTTACTTAACCAACCGCACAGCCTTGCGGTCACACTAGTACAATATTCATAGCATCGCGCTATTTTTCCCAAGGGGTTGAGCGAAGGTTCGGATTTTATTCCCAAGTCACAATGATAAAACTTTTAGCGTAGTTAGGTATAGATATTTACCCACGCGTGAGACGCGGTAGTATAAATTCCACAATATTTGCCGATTCATGCTTTATAGCCGGCAACATTGACGGCTCCGTGGCACAGTGGCTTACCAATGAGTTGTTGCGCTGGGTGCCGCGGGTTCAAATCCCGCACGTAACAAGTATTTGTATGGCCTACACATCATTATTCCATGTCTGGATGTTTATCCTCGTGCAATCTATGTTTGTAAACTGCCTTCACAATACAGAAGAAAATCTTAGTGTGGGGGTAACGTTTTTAAAAAAAAACAGCAAAGAACATTGTGCCGAAGGCTTAAGTAGCGTGGTTCATGGCCTACAGAGTTAGTTGTAAAGAAGAGGAACTCGTGAAGAAAATCTGCGAGATTAAGTTGCATTTGTTTACCATTTTATTAACATACCGAGATTGAGAAAATAGAGAGTGCATCTGTATCCTTAGACACCTGGTACACTTTTCTCCATTAAGATCATTATGTTTTTAAAGTTCAAGCAGCTAAAATGATGTTTGTAATTATCAAAAGTAATACTTATATGAAAAATAAAGCAGCCACCATGTACATCGCATCCCCGCTTTTTATTTCCACATCAAAACATTTTATAAAATTTAAATAGGTTTATACTTAGTTGACTTTAACTGCAGAGAGGTGT
This sequence comes from Parnassius mnemosyne, assembly GCA_963668995.1. Taxonomy (NCBI): domain Eukaryota; kingdom Metazoa; phylum Arthropoda; class Insecta; order Lepidoptera; family Papilionidae; genus Parnassius; species Parnassius mnemosyne. The sequence goes on from CAVLGL010000079.1 coordinate 18,328,091, forward strand.
AAGACAGGGTGACGTTATATCCCCGAAACTCTTCACTGCTGCATTGGAAGACGTTTTCAAGCTTCTAGACTATAAAGGATACGGTATTAACATCAACGGCGAGTACATCATTAACCTTCGATTTGCCGACGATATTGTCCTTATGGCAGAATCGCTGGAGGACATAAGCACTATGCTCAACGACCGTAATAGCGCCTCCCAACGGATAGGTCTTAAGATGAACATGGACAAAACAAAGATCATGTATAACGTCCATGTCACACCTATGATATTTTGAAGTATAATATGCCACTTATTTTGGTAGGTGACGTGATATTTTTTTTATATTTCACTAATCATTTCTACGTAGTTTTTGCACGAATCGTGAATACACAATTTTTCTACAGATTTATTATATGTATAGGTTTGTTAATTATTGAATATTTTTAAGAATTTGCACGCGGGCAAATTAAAATAGCCCAAGAGCAATTTTTTTACGCTTGGTGAAGTAAACAATAATAATTTTTCAAAGAGATATGATATGACTATTTGAAATATAAGAAAATGGGAAATTCTATTTCGATTTTTCCTGGGAAAACGAAAAACGGGCTTATAAAATAATTTACGTAGGCTGAAAGGGCAAATTAAGGTCAATAATATGAGATTTTTTTGTTTCCAAATTTCAATATTTGTAGGCCGGAACCTACCCGGTGCCAGTATATTCTAAGTCTATGATCTTAGCTTATTGTCTATGCTTATTGTTCTTTATGGATGCCATACACGATCAAGTTTACCGTCAAGTTTGCAGCGCGCTTGAAGCGGCGTCAAGTTTGCAGTGCATCCATATAGGCCACACACGTTCAAGTTCGCCGTCAAGTTTGCATGATGCCGCATCAGTTGAAACCATGGCGTCACTAGTGACGGACGACGATGCGTTAGCCATCTTAGGCTTATAAATTATTAATAAATATATTATACACCTAGGGAAACAACTTTTCTACTCAAGCTCAGGCTTGAAAATTACATTAAACGTAGGTAGGGTATTTTTACAATTTTTAATTACGTGCGCGGGTATTACTAATAACAGAAACAGAAACAGAAACTTTTTTATTCAATATAGATTTGAAATAATACTTATTGAAAGTCACACTATTGTTTAATTGCCACTGGTTCGAAAAAAAAACCTCTGTCCTGGGAAGAACCAGCAAGAAATCCAGCGGGACTTTTTTTTAAATAACAGCTTACAATCATGTAGGTACCTATGTTACACGAATTAACAACACAACAAATTATTAATAGCTTGGTAGCGATCACCTCATTTCCAGGGGTTATTGTCATTTCCATCATCATCATTCATCATTACAGCCCTTCACAAGTCCACTGCTGAACATAGGCCTCCCCCAAAGAATGCCACAAAGCACGGTCCTGAGCCACCTGCATCCATCGACTTCTTGCATGTCTTACCAGGTCGTCACTCCATCTCGTGGGGGGACGCCCTACACTTCGCCTACCGGTACGAGGCTGCCACTCGAGAACCTTTCTTCCCCATCGGTTGTCGGTTCTTCGAGCTATATGGCCGGCCCACTGCCACTTCAGCTTACTAATCCGTTGGGCTATGTCGGTCACTCTGGTTCTACTGCGGATATCCTCATTCCTAAGTTTATCACGCAGAGAAACTCCGAGCATAGCCCTCTCCATAGCTCGCTGAGCGACCTTGAGCTTCCTCATACGGCCAGCAGTGAAGGACCACGTCTCAGTTCCGTAAGTCATCACTGGCAACACGCACTGGTTGTACAATTTCGTTTTAAGGTTTTGAGGTATGTCTGACGAGAAGATGTGTCGTAGCTTCCCGAACGCTGCCCAGCCGAGTTGAATCCGTCGATTGTCGTCGTTGTCATTTATAAATTCTTTAATATTATAATAACAGTTCTTATACAAACTTAGTTTAATAAAGTTTTTGAACTTTGAGCATGTCAAATTTTGTATATTTTCTGGAATTTTGTTGTAAAAGCGATTAACAAAAGCGGATAACACTATGCAACACTCAAAAAATCAGTAGAAAATAAAAGAAAACAAACTTATCAAAGATGTTTTATAACCTATAAAACATCTTTGAAACTTATATTTCGTTATCACATCTCAAGACTTCTTACTTTTTACATAAATAAAATCTTATTACGAGTAGGTAGTTCACGTTTGCATTAATTTTCCTATCTTTTAGTGAAATAAGTAAAAAAGTATTTAATTGGTTGCGTTGTAAATATATACGAGTATATGTACAGTTACCTGCTGTGGTACAATTTATTTTTTATTTGCCACAAACATGGCTCATTTCTATAAATATTAATGAAGTCGCAGAGGACTTCTCTATAACGCGCAGTATTTTGCGACACGGTGCTCGTCACGTGCGGTACATGCGTACGTCTTCGCTTGCCGAAGCCGACTAACGTCATGCATACTTGACCGCTCATACACACGTTCAAGTTTACATGACGCTGCAAGCTTGATCAAGTCGGCAGAATCGAAATTCAATTTTTGCTTCAAGTAGACTTGTCATGCACACCCACAGCCATACACCGTCAAGTTTACCGGACGCCGCTTCAAGCGCGCTGCATACTTGACGGTAGACTTGTTCGTGTATGGCATCCATTAGCTTGCTACATTATAGATGTGCCAATTCGGAAAAATTACGACTCGAGTTAACTTGAGTTGAAATTCTCACAACTCGAGTTAGCAGTACGAAACAGAGTAAATGATTTGTACAAATTACTTTTTTTTATAAATTTGTTTTATATCCAGCTCTTTGGTGGGTTGAAATAACTATAATTACCAAACATATTATGTAGGATTGAAATAAATAGATATATTTTGTATGTATCACATACTTATGTATTTTTCATTTTAATCTTAGTTATAGTAAGTACCTGTATTTAACAACAGTTAAACTAGCTATATAACAGTCTTCAAGATACAATATTAATCTAGTTTTAAGATGTAGGTACATAAGCTATTAAAAGTTTAATTATCACAGTCAAAATATTCTCAAATAAATTAATTTTTTTTCAAATTGATAATATTTATTGTAAGTTAAGTGTTACATTTGGCGTTAATTTAAAATATGATGTATCTTACAACTTAACCACACTTTTCGGGTTTCAAAATAATATGTGACTTACATAACTATATTGATCATAATTAATCAATATTATAAAAGAAATTAAATTATATAACTTAGCTATTATTAAATTCTAAACAATAAATTGTTTTCGTTGTAGCTAAATACTCTGAAACACAATGCGCGCAAACAACGAATGAATCGCGCTCCCGCTCTTACTCTTTTACTGGCTCACTTGATCCGTTCATGTACAGCAGCCCAAACTCGAGTTAGGGAGATATTCGATTCAACTCGAGTTAAGCGCAACTCGAGTTGAACATCACTATGCTACATATTTATTTATCTATGTTTATGGTGTTCTTTGCGATCTTTTATCTTTGGTGACTGTAACTACCCCATATAGTATATTATCTATGACTGTAACTTCGTAATCATAGATAAGCTAATATAATCGGGAGTTCGTAATTCATAATAAAAGTGTATTGAATTGAACTAAAATAGAAATAGTAGGTACTGATACTGAAATAAAACCAAGGAATAAACGACTACTACTTTTTATTTCTGGTATATAATAAAAATGTCTAACGGAAATGAAGAACCTACAGATCTAGATTGGATTCAATTGCGACGTGATATGGGAACATCGCATCATACAGAAACAACAAAGGAAAAATTTGTTCGAAAGTTCAAAGAAAATCCATTTGTTCCAATTGGTATAGATAATTACTTCGAAAAATATTAAATAAATATAATACTTATCAGTGGAATCAAAATTTTGTTGCTTATTTATTGTAATTTGTTATAACATATATAATAATTTCGACGATTAATATTTTGTAAAAATTTTCAGGGTGCTTTGCTACTGCAGGAGCATTATCCTATGGCCTATGGTGTTTCAGAACTGGCAAAACCAAATTATCACAACGGATGATGCGTGTGAGAATTGTTGCACAAGGTTTAACTATTACAGCTCTCGTAGTTGGAGTTATGATGACAGCTGGAAAATCTCTTAATTAGTTAAATTTGTGATTTCTTTAACGTTATTTTATATAATTAAACTAAAGCAAAATAATATAGATTTTTATAAACACATCAAAATATTTCTGTTGTCATATTGTTAGTTTGTATTATGTACATGTGTAATTAATTTCTAATAGTTTTCATAATGTGTTCATTGTTAGTTTTGTAGTAAAATATATTTTTAATCAGTTGCTATTACAGATTAAATAATGCTATGCTATGCTAATTTGAGTTGTATTCCAGAAATGTGGTGGTGAAAGTAAAATCAATACCACATCAAAGCACCTTTAACTAAGTTCTACAATGACTACAATATTAAACTTTAAAACTATGGAAGCATAACTGTGAATAAATCCATGAATACTTCAGGGCTAAATGTTGAATAATTATCTTTTTTTTTTAAAGGATAGGGTGACAAACAAGCACGCAGTCCACCTGATGGTAAGTGGTTGCTGTGGCCCATAGACATCTACATCTATCCTCTTTTGCAAATCAAATTGCAGATGCGTTGTCACCCGTGAGGACTAAGATGAAATGCCTCTTCCAGTAAAAAGGGTCCGGTTCTCTACACTCACCATACAAATTACAACAGTTTTAAGCTGCTATTTTACACTGGTATTCTGTGAGAGTGTGGTCCTTCCCCTGTCGAGCCGACCCATTCGTGCTACAACTATACTACTAATATAGCTGCAGCATGGCTCTACCACATATCTTTAGAATTCAAATGAAAGAACAATGCATGTAAATAGGCTGCTGTTTCATAACATACAAAATTCTGGGAAGGAGGGTTGGTTTTCGATGTGATCAACCTTATAGTATTTAGAAGCAAACTAGAGTGTGCATAAGCAAGTCCGAATTGTATACATGTGTTAGACCAGTCCAGAAATGGCCAGGACGATGTTATTAGTCTTGAAGAGTCACAAGCGTTACTTATTTCCCCACAATATTTTATAGAATTTTTAGTTATCATGGTGAAATGTGCATTGCAAAGCTGCAAAAACGATTCACGAATGCAAAATAAGAAGAACTATGTTATTTCTTTTCATCTGTATGTAATATTTCAGAAAACTGATTTAAGCGAGAGGGCCGTGGCAGGGGTGCCACAGCACATACCCACTCCTTGTGCTTCAGGTTTAGCTAGTGTTGTGCCACTTTGCACTAGATTGTTTTAATAACATGATTTCTTACGTAATAATTATAGTATTAGAAGTAAGGATTCTTTGTATTCCTAACCCATATGGATCATAAAATAAAACATTTAATAGCTTTTTTATATAGGAACATAAAGTTTAATGCAGTTAAATACTTACCTATTTTCAGTTTTCCGAATAGCCATAAATTAACAAATAAGTTGGTGATAGCAATAAAAAAACCCAACTGGAAGCCCAACATTAGGAGTTCTGTATGATTCTTGCTATGATGTGACAGATTCGCAGCTTATAATAGTTGATCGTGGAAATGATTTTTCATTACCTGAGACTTCTATCTGACCTGTTAAAACAAGTGATTTCCTACATAGCTGGCTCTGTAGTCAGATTTTTGCTACAGAAACTTGCTTGTGAGGAATGTCAAGGTGCACTTGTATCACAAGAAAGAAATCATTTCCATAAATTTATTACAATGAAAGATAGAGGTCATATATATCTATCATATGACTGTATATACTCGTATGTTGAATAAATGCATTTGTATAAATGCGAAAACAATAATTTAAAAAAACATCTTTAAATAAAATGGCAATATTATGACTTGTTTAGTTACTGAGACCTTGAAGTTGTTCAGAGGAAAATACATTTTTACGTGTCTTCATGAATATTTCTATTCCATCAATCGCCATGCAGCAACCATTTGGTTCATTTATTGCGTGCTGGCGTTCAAAAATATATTGATATTAGGATAAATATATTCATATATGTGGTAGAGCCATGTTGCAGCTATATTATGGTTGTAGTACGAATGGGTCGGCTCGATCGGGGTAGGACCACGCTCTCACAGAACACAGAATACTAGCTTAAAATAGCTTATCCGTGTAAGATCGGACGCGAACGCGAAGCAACAGCAAACTGCTCCCACTGCGTTGGGCGGAACCAGCACTGCGCGTCCCACACGCTTGTGGTTTGTCCGGCGTGGGAACGAGAGCGAACGATCCTGGCAAGCCAGGTCGGTGGGAACCTCTCCCTGTCAGCAGTCGTGTCGGCGATGCTGAGCGGGGACGGCATGGAGGGCCGTAGCCACATTCTGTGAGTCTGTAATGGTCCAAAAGGAGGCTGCTGAGCGGGATCGTAAAAGGACAGATCCCACTCGGAAACGAGGTCAATAAGGTGTTCGTCACGGCCCTCCCCTTGAAGATGGTGTTCCCCACCAGAAACGGGGCTTCTGGGGTTGCATGCGTTTGAGGCGGGGGCCTCGAATGCCTAGTAATGTAATCCCCGAGGAGGCTCGGAAGTGGTCCCGAGACATGGCGAGTGCACTGCGAGGGTGCTGGGGTCAGTAAGAACTGCTCCCCGGGACGCCTCCAATAAAGCAAAGCGAGAGAGCGGCCCCGGTTGCATTCCGAACGGAAATCCCGGGACCCCTCGTACATGATTTTGTAGACCACCGTGGGGTTTTAGCCGGTAGGAGTCCGGCATAACCTTTCGCCCCGCAGTCAAAGTTATCCATGGGGATTTCCCCATGAAAAAAGAAAAGGTTCCACTACTACACGTAATGACACGCAACGTCACCCACATGGGTCACTTCGTTTTTCAAGTGAGTGATGTTACATGTCCACTCATAATACACCTAACCACAGCATTCCTACACACCTATCTAACCTACATCGGATAGTGAAAGTTTCCCACGGAACGACAAAACGAGTCTATATTTAAATTACCAATAGACAGGTGAAAGGAGTAAATAAAATATCGACCCACCATGACCACGACGCACGCCTGCATCGGGAAAGGTATAAAAGAACTGGGATTGGTTGAGGGAGCTTTCAGTATGTACGCGGCATACTACCTATATTATAACAAGTATAAACGAGCAAATCCAAGATAGTCAGTACATCCAATTGGACGAGGAGGTGGAAATCCTATTGGAAGAAAAGAATTGGGAGGAGGACAACCTGACCGAGAAGCAGAACTTAGTAGAGGAGGAAAAGACACAACAGAAATCCAACAGCCTACGGAGGAAATTGACGATGGAATCAGCAGTGATCAATCCCCCAAAATAATGAAACTAGCCATGATAACGCCAGAGGTAATGCCAGTAACGCGTCCGATGACAATATCAACTCAATGGGAACGAGAAAATATAACTCAAACCAAAATAAACTTAGGCCTTGGAAAGGCATCGCTGATCACAAAGTAACAAAACGACACCATTACCATATCATTTACATTAGCACCGCAAAAAAACTGGGGGTTTAATATTAAACTTGTAAGGCTATCCGTGCAAAAGAATACAAATGTACTGCAATTGCATGCATTCAGTGCCTTTACATATATTTAAGGAAAATCTCACAAGAAGTGATGTTGAGATTGCAAAATGTACAACTCATCAACTTGGTCCTAGAACTAACCAAAGAAAAGAAAATCAACTTAACAGTGCCCAAAGGAGAGATATTCTATTTCCACACAAGGCGTAGCACGAATACCTATGACAGACGAATGAATCAAGGTATTACTAGAACCGATGAAGACTTATTATTCCGTCCCGAGTATGAATTACACCATATCAACAACGAGGAACACGATGAATTTAGAAGATTCCGTGATACGCAATGGAATGAATTCGCACAACAAAATCAAAAACTTGTGCTCTTCCTGTGTAAAAATCAACCTTTTGATAAAGGAGAAGCTCAAAAATTATTAAGCAGAACGCCTGAAGGGATTGCCATCTAACCCCCCGTTTACACTCTCGCGCGAGCGGCGAGGCGAGTCGCGATGCGAGCCACGAGGTGCGAGTGTAAATGCTAGCTCGTGGCTCGCCTCGCAGCTCGCCTCGTCACTCACGGCGCTCGCGTCGGAGGCGGTTTTTTGGGCACGAGGCAAAGGGCCTCGCGAAGGACGTGAGCGTGGTGTTTACACTCGCGCTCTCGTTTCAGTTTGTTTACGGCGCCCTTCCATAATAACATTCGAATTGCTTTTGTTTTAAAATTACAATTTTAATAAAATAATATTATTTAATCTTGCACAATATGTATGTACTAGCAATTTATATAAAATTATGAAACTGAAAAGATTCTGTTTCAATGAATAGATATCATCCACCATATTCTTCCTCAACGACGTATGTTTTTTAATTTCCTTCTTTTTAAAATGGTCATGCATCGATATATACTTATGGAGGCAAGAGTTGATGCCGCTATTATTTCGACGACTTTTATCGTTGCTGGCTCAACGCAAACATATAAAGGCACTCTGTGACGCAAACTGAACGCATCGCGAGAGTGTAAACAGGCACTCGTTACCTCGCAACAACATGCGAGCTACGAGGCGAGGCGCGAGGCGAGAGTCTAAACCTGCTATAAGGTTTTGGTATTTATAGTCTGAGAGCTGCCGACATATTTTTGGGAAGGTCCTTTTGGAAAGTTGAAATTGTGAAAAATATAATTTAGTCAGTTGGCGAATTCTGTCCCGCGAGTCTGGCAGATCGTTTGCGGTTAATTCGTTATTGCGCAGCGTATAATATGTGCAAAAACATGTTTGTTGGCAACTTGATTTCTTTTTATCTTTTAATTAAGTGTTTATATAATTAAAACAAAAACGATATAATTGACTTATAAATTGAACTGAAAGCTCATAAACTATAATATTTGAGTAAAACACTTTATACATATTGTCCTTTTTAGGAACATGGGGCGGTAATTATTAAAACATATTTTTTGCAACAAATTTATACAAATTATTACAGCACTAATCTAAGACAATTCAAACTATATACACAGATATTTACGTGGTCATATATATGCGCAACGTCCTAAATCCGAAAACAAGAATTTAATTTTAAAATCTTTAAAAAAATATATAAAAACACTAGATAATTTTTCACGATGCTACGATTGCTCTCACACAAAATACGCTGTTGTGAATGCAGAACCGGAACCAGGCTCTATAATCTTAGAACATTACACTTGGAAACCTGTGAAATTCTCTTATACAAAATTAAGATGCACTTAGTAAACTATTTGAAACCATATCTATTAACTACTTTTCATTTTAGTTATATTATACAATCATATTATTCCAACTAAGTTATAGAATAGACGACGTGGTTCTCAATTTCCATCACGTTTTTATCTGAGTAGGCCCAACAGTATGCTGGGCCGACACAGTAAAATGTCCCTCCGAAACAAGCGAACCCTTTATAAGGTCTGTATACGGCCAGTCATGTCTTACGCGGGCCCTATATTTGCTTACGCTGACCCCAAAGTCATTAATGAACTCCAAATAGTTCCTCTTCTGTCGTCGAGCTACGAATGCAACCTGGTACGTCCGTAACGCCGACCTCCATCGGGACTTAGAGCTCTCTACAATTCAACAATTTCTTAAAACACTGAGAACTTCTTCAAAACCTCAGAGTCTCACTCCAATCAATTCATTCGTAAGGCAGCTACTTATGCAGCCCCACTCCCCTCTCGCTATTGAGTCCGCTCTCTCGGACCCGCCAAATAAACTTTCAACCGACCTGAACTGCCTCCTGGCGGCTCAGTCCGACTCTTCTTAAATTTGCCTTAGTAGGCTCCCCCTCATCGGCTCGTAGCCGCTTGCGCCCTCTTTTCCCAAAAGAGGGTCGCTTCCGATTCGGCAGAAAGGCCTAATAAGCTAATGCCAGTCCCACGGGTGGTGTTTAGTGGGTACACTTAGGGTTGTTAGGTAGTTAGTCACAGTGAGTCCCACATAACCACGACAGCCGGCTGTCGTGGTATGCATAAAGCATTCACCACCTCCTCGAGTTAACTTTTCATTTGCTTCAAAAAAAAACTATTTCGAGTGAATAATTCTTTGATCAGGTACTAGATGTGTCTACTACCAGTATGTAAATTAAACAAATTTTTATAAAGAAAATCTTCTGTTTAGTAGAAAATAAGCGTAACAGGAATTAAGATATTTTCTTTTCTTTAAAGTTAATTAAATTCTGTAATAAAAATTTTGAACATGTGCTTATATACAAATACCGATTACACGTGATTTCAATACTGCATACAGGGCTCGAATAACGGTATATTTTTCGAAACGTTTTCGCCTTAAATACCTAAAAGCTTATTTGTTTCGTTTATGTTCGAACGGAATCATAATAAAACGTTTTTAACTATTTTAAACCGTTTTTTCTCATTTTTGGCCCTGCAATACGAAACAAAAATACCTTATCGGATTAAACTTGTCGTGGTACGTGCCATTCATTTAGCTTCCAGCGGAATAAATCGTTTTTTACGTTTTCACATTACGTTCTCATTTCGTTTTTGTTTCGAACAAAATGTTATACAAGAAACCGTCCCAAACGTTTTAATAACGTTTCCGAGCCCTGACTACATATAAGACATAAAACTTCATATGAGATACGTAACTGTTATCATAAAAACCTGCGCCCATGTCTAGTAAGGAAGCCTGTCGTCTATGAGCTAGTCCTTTTTTTTGTTTTACATGGGGAAATGCCCGCCTCGCAGGGGTAAGGACGGGTTATGTCGGACTCGCACCGACTAAAACCACCTATGGTGTTCCACCTTCGTCGCATATTGGCAGAGCCACGGGAATGCTTTCGCACACATCCGCGGCGGGAGAGGACTACTCCCCTATCACCAGAACACTTGTCGCGCCCTCCTCCACGTCCTCCAAATTCACTTGCGCAACGGACGCCCCCGTGTCCGATGCGCGAAGGCCTTAAGGCCAGGAAAAACGAGCACTCAGAAGCACTAGCCTTCCTGATCTCAGCGGAGGACTAATCTATGGCTCCGCCGTCAACCAAGATTCGGCTGCGCAGGGTAGGGAGAGCGGCGCCTCACGATACTGACACTCCTCTCCCCCCGTAGCCCCACCACCACTGCATCAATCAACGTCAGAATCGCGGAGGATAGGGCGAGTGGCGCATCGCCATACCAACAACACCCCTCTTTCTCCGCGACTACACCTCGGCTGCATCGGTAGGGGGAAAGGGCACCCCTCTCGCCGTAGCCTACCAATACATCCGAAGTGTAGCTCAGCCCTGTGGGTTTCCCTTCGTTCACCGCGGGTGACCAAGCCACGGCTATTAATCCCCCCGAAGTGCGCGCGCAAAAATTTGGAATAGATCTTGCCTCGGCAACGTCCCGCGGGAGACTGCAAAGAGTATAATAAGTACGAGTATATACAGAGATACTGACACGCGACGAGCGGACCGAAAATCACTTGAATAATTGATATTTTTTTTAATAAATGTAATGAAAAAAAAAACGATAAGGTGGAATCGGTTTCAAAATTAATTACCTATAAATTCATATTCTTTATAGAAAAAAAGGAGTATTAGCACTTGTTCAAAATGAAATTTGGCAGGTAAAAAAACTGCAAATCGAACGTAGTTTGGTAATATTTTAAATTGTATTGTATCGTGTATTGACCTGGTACATCGTAAGGAGAAAGAATGTATCTAAAATATTTCTTTTTTCAAATTCTAAATGTAATAATTTGACTATCAAAAACCAATTTTAAAACGGTCAAAAACAGGAACACCCAGGCTTAACTTATTATAGTTTGTGGATAATTCTAATTTCTAACTCTTTGGCTGTTGCCATTTAGCGCTTTGCGCACTAAGTCTAGCGCTTTCGTTAACTTATTATAAGCCAGTGCTTGACCACTATCCCACCTGTTGGTAAGTGGTGATGCAGCCTTAGATGGTAAATCGGACTGTCTTAGCGTAACAAAAGCCTATTCACTCTTGCCTTTCAGACGCCCAAATAGTATTCGGACGGAAAGATAGACGCCAGCAAATTATTCCACTCCTTTGCTGTACCTACGCATTACAAAAGACGAAGCAAACCGTTTGGTTCTAATGCGTGAAATATCGACAACAAAGGGATGAAGACCCGCCGACCGCCTGGTTTTCCGATGGTGGAAAGGAGAGGGAGGAATTAAAGCGTGTAATTCCTGCGCACACTCACCGAAATGCATCCTATAGAATACTGAGAGACTGGCTTCTCTGCGCCTGTGCTCGAGGCTAACAAGATTGTTTTCAACCAAATCAAGGTCACCAATGAGCCTTTTAGCACGTCTCTCCACTGACGTTCGGACTAGATTTGATCCCGACTGGGCCGGGCACTTGGTAGGTATCTCTCCACAACTGTGCTGTCGTCCACATACCCATAGATACCGGAAATGAGCAGATCAATTATATGCAGCAGGAAGAGAGTTGTGTAGAGAACGGACCACTGAGGAACACCGGCGTTAGTCGCCACAGTATCGGATAAGCAGCCACCGACAACGACGCGGAAGGACCGTTCACTCAGAAATTCCTTCCTCCAGTCAATTACGCCAGTCAAAAAGCCGTATGCTGGAAGCTTGCCCTATAGACAAACGTGCCAAACCCTGTCAAAGGCTTTCGAAATATCGAGGGAAACAGCGACTGCTTCACCACTGTTCTCGAGGGCTTCGCTCCATATGTGAGTGGCATACGCTAGAAGGTTGATCAATTTCGAAAAAAACCGTACTGCTGGTCACTGAGAAGATCATTTTGCTCTAGATATGCCATGAGGTGGGCGTTCAATATACGCTCCATAATCTTGCAGAGTACGGAGGTAATTGAAATTGTCCGATAGTTGGCAGGGTCAGTACGGCTACCTTTTTAGACACAGACTGCACATTGGCCAGCTTCCAAGATTTGGGCACTATTCCAGGACTGAATGAGAGGCGGAACAAGTGTGTCAACACAGGAGACAAATCAGGTGCACAGACCTTTAGAACTATAGCTGGTATACCATCAGGTCCACTAGCTTTGTTCACGACTAAACTTTGCAAGGTTTTAATAACCTCTTTGTTGGTGATACGAACCGCTGACATAGAGGTACCGCAGTGAGGTAATTGAGATGGTATACGGTGTTGCAACTGTACACAGACGCGAATTGCAAGCAAATAAGTCCACTTTCTCCTTAGACGTATGCGCCAGTGAGACATCTGGTTTTACCAGCGGAGGCAGTGTAGACCGACTGAAGTTTGTCTCGACCGTTTTGGCGAGAAACCAAAAAGGTCTACTGCCTGATGGTTTGACAGAGAGCTTTTTAACGATGCGTTTAATGCGGTTGAAACTGTCTTGCCGAAATGCCTTTTTGCAGGAATTGGCGGCTTGGTTAAAGGCTCTCTTCTTAAGGCTAATATCCCGAGCTATGCGGTCTCGAGTATCGACCCAGGATAAGTACGCCATATGCTTGTGCTTTTCAGCACGAGCGTACTCTGCGTTAAACCATGGGCGAACTTTACCACCAATGGGCACGTCAGCAAAGGGGATGAAACACTCCATTTATTGACGAATCATGTCAGTTATGGCATCCACGCAGCTCGGCGGGTCTTCAGACTCACACCAAGGATAAGATGCAAAGAAATGCCGCATCTCATCCCTATCTGCTGACTTGTATCGCCGCACACCGTGGAAATCGTAGTTAGGTGGGGAATATAATGACACAGATATCACCAGACAGTGGTCAGAAGTTCCCAAGGGTGAGGTAACCTGAACATCGTAGCTGTCTGGATCGGTCCTCAGCAGAAGGTCGAGGCAGTTGGCTGTGTACCCATCCACATCAAGTACTCTAGTCGCTTGTTGTACCAGCTGGGAGAGCCCCAGCGACAAGGCAAAATTCCACGCCTCTCACCCAGCGTGGTCGGTCTTCTGGTATGGGAACAGCCAGTTCTGATGACAGATATTAAAGTCCCCCATAAAAACCAACTCTGCATTAAGGTACCGATTTAAAGCCACATCAGAGGCTTCACTGAGATGTTCAAATAGCCTAGTTGATTCCTGGTCACCGCTGTGCGATTGGTAGATACAAGAATAAATAATTTTATCCATTCCTGTATCTATCTATACCCAGATCGTTGAGAAAATTGAGTCTTCAAGGTGACGGAGACGCTTACAGCAGATGTCGTTGCGGACGTAAACTCCGACTCCAAACTCAGACTCCGACGCAGGCCTTGGATTTTTGTGAGGTGCACTTTGAAGGAGAGGGAGTTCAATCGTTGTACAAACTTACTCTTCTTTTTCCTTTTTTTCATAAATGGTGGAGTGAATAGGTTGAGAGAATGGCAGTTGGACGAAGCGTCACACAGGGACGCAAACAGTCACAGTATCGATGGTACCTAGCATGAAGATCGCGGGGACGCCCGAACCCCCCTGGAAATTGCCACCAGGCCCTCTCCTCCGGTCGCCTTCATAATCAGGCACCTGATACTAAGAAATGGCCGCGTCGCAACCGGTTTGTATTCGCAATGCAACTGTCTAGACCCATTCTCCCTAAGAAATGGGTTTCACCCAGGGGCGTAGCTAGCGCCGTATCAGCCGTATCAATGATACAGGGCCCCCGGGCTACAGAGGCCCCGAATGTGTGTAAGCAAACATTCTAAGGACTTCTATTTTTTTTTTCTATAAAAGACGTTACCCCCATACTAGTATTTTCTCCTGTGTCGTGGAGGCAGTTTACAAACACAAATTGCACAAGGACAAACATCCAGACCCGGAACAATTACTTGTAGGCCACACAAATACTTGTTCCGTGCGGGATTCGAACCCGCGGTCCCCAGCGCAGCAACTCATTGCTAAGCCACTGCGCCACGGAGCCGTCTAACTTCTATGAGACAGGATGTTGGTTTAAACTGTTTGGCTAGTTTAGTTCCTAGGAGTATTAATTGTAAGTAATAACTTATAATCAATATATAATTATTTTAATACAATACGAGAGTTTTTGTTCCTTTTGTGAAAAATCTTTACCCTTCATTTGGGCCCCCCGACAAATTTTGATACAGGGCCCCTCTAAGGCACGCTACTCCACTGGTTTCACCTAACATCATACCGGAACACGACTTTCATCATTTGGCGGTATGTCTTTGCCAGGTGGGTGGTAACTAACCCTCGGCCGGGCCTCTCACTAGTAGAGGACCAACTTAACACCAGTATGTAGTGCTGCTCACTTAGCGCTACCCAGGGGATACGATTAGGGAATCAGAATTCAAGTATTAAAAAATTATCTACGCGTATGTTAATTTTGGTGAACGTGGTCGGTTATTTTTTATTCGTCTAATAATAGTTTCATAACTTTCCGACATCAAGTGTGTAACATAATTTTTTAGATACTACCCACAAATATTTAAGTGTTAATTATTTTATTTGTTTATTATTAAAAATTATTTAATTTAAAGAAAACAATGAATGTTTAATCAATTTTTTATGGTACGTTCTTCTTATATGTGCAGCTTGATTCGATGTTATACTACAATTGAACTTACAACAAAAATTTTACATGACAGAAAGATTTCTCCAAAAATTGATCTATTCTATAACAAAAACACACATATTCGATTCTCTTTAGAATTCTGCAGATATACGGATATTTTGAAATAGCATCTACTGAATTCTACGGATTTTTTTATAGTAATCTACGGATTTCGAAAAATTCGAGTCGGCAACACTGAACTCAATACTATTTAAAATAGTCTATTTTGGCTATAGATGTGCTAACTCGGGAAATTACAACTCGAGTTAACTCGAGTTGAAATTCACGCAACTAGAGTTTAAACTCGAGTTAGCAGTGCGAAACAGAGTAAATGATTTGTTACAAATTACTTAACTACCGACTTCAAAAAGGAGACGGTACTCAATTCGACGTATGTTTTTTTGTGTATAACATTTTTCGGGGTAAACCGATTTCGATGATTTTTTTATTTGAAAGTTGGCGCTTCTCATGTGGTCCCATATAAATTTGATCAAGGTCTGACCAGTGATTGAGTTGTTCTTAATAATTTAGATCGAAGTCGGTTCTACAAAATTTTTAATTTTCAATTATTTCTAAATTTGTTTTTCTATCTAGCTCTTTGGCAGGTTGGGATAATCAAAATTACCAAACTTATTATGTAGGATTGAAATAAAAAAGTATATTTAGTATGTATCACATACTTATATATATTTGATTTTAATCTTAGTCATAGTAAGTACTTATATTTAACAACATAACTAGCTATCTCGTCTTCACGAAACAATATTAGTCCAGTTTTAAGATATAGGTACATAAATTAGGCTGGCTTTTCACTATGGGATATAATATATATTATATCCCGAAATATAAATTATATCCCGCGATTGGCGTTCACACTGTGAGATATATCTTTTAACCAGTGTGCGTTCGTCATTGGTCATTGGATTACCCCCTTTACCCCGTACACCGTTCTGCGGGGGCGCGGAACGATGTGCGGGGTACAGGGGGCAAAATAAAATGCCTCCTCTACACTACTCGCGAAGTAGATCGAAGTCAGACGAGGCGAATAGTGTAGAGAGGTACTTCGATTCACTTCGTCCAACCTCGCTTCGCCTCGGGCGACTTCCGATCGCTGTCGGTTTTTTGCGCCAGAGTCAAAGGACTTCGCGAAGTACCCCGAAGTTACACGAAGTGTCTCACTACACTACTCGGCGTACGCCAGTTATGAATGTCTTTTTTTTTTCAAATAAATATTAAATATGTAACTTTCTACATAATTATTTATTTAGTTAACGCATTGACGTCGTACTGTTCACACAATTAGGTACCTATAGCAGCTGCCTCTTGAACGTCATTCATGTTAACGGTGCGGGAGACTCAAGACCACAGAGTACATTATATATAGGGAATAGAGTCATCACTTAGAATCGTAGCATTAGCGCCATCTAGCGATATACGACGTCCCTACAGGCCAGTGACGACGTAGGATGCTCTATATTACAATATTTATTATTTATGTTCAAAGTAATTTCCAAAAGTCAAACCATTTTAATATTGATTTGGCTTTTGGAAATTACTTTGTGTACAATATCATTTAGGCAAATAAAACAACTGTTTAGCGGTTGGATGTTTTTTTATAATGCTTCCTTTTATTATAATAGTACACAACAACTTCTCTCAAAAGAAGCCACAATCCAGGTCAACAGAGCACAAATAGTTAAGCAAATCAGGGTCCAGAGTTTCATGCGTAAGTGCAACGAAAAAGGCGAAGTCTTCGGAGTCCGGGAATCAAGCAAAGTTGTTAAAGTTTTATAAACACAAACAGAGCACATTCACAAACCACGAAAGGAAATGTAAAGACAAACAGACAAATTAAATTACGTTAAATGAAGTTACTAGTTTTATACTCACACAAACTACTAGTTTTAGTTTCTTTTGTTTTTAATATTGTATGTATAAAATTAAATTAAATATAAATGACATTTGTAACATTGACAGACCGAAATGACCATAGATCTCTCCCTCCGGCTCTTGCCATAGATAAACGGAGAAAACAATTTGCAACGGCGAAATCATAATAATTCACTTGAATAAATGTAAAATAAATAAATTACACTAAAAATTTAATTACAAATTTGTTTTGTAACAAAATAGTAAGTTAGCAAGGTTCGATTATATTTTGAACTATTCATTAATTTGTTTGATTCTTAATTGGCCTAGCATGGCTAAATTTAAAAAAAGCGACATCTACTGCAACATGGACAAACTGTCTTGACATATTAATACCTCTAAGAAAAATTATAGTATGGACTGTTATGCCACTGCTCAAGACGACTGAGCTGAGCTCTTCGCGAAATAGCACGAGTGTGTGGTCACGTTCTTCGGACTGCGATCGACTTCGACGAGCACTTCGTCGAAGTTTCTTCGCGAGTAGTGTAGAGAAAGCATAATATGAAAATATCGCTCGGTCGATCGAAAAAATATTTATAGCTTGAGAAGTAATATATATTATAGCTCAGTGTAAACGGTTCCATATGAAATGTATGGTGAGCGATATTAATTTATATCTCGAGATGTAATATATATTATATTATATCCCGTAGTGAAAAGCGGGCCTGATTAATATTTTAATTATCACTGTCAAAATATTCTTAAATAAATTTAATTTTTTTTCAAAATGAAGATATTTAATTTATGTGTTACAATTGACGTTAATGTAAAATATGACGTATTTTACAACTAAACCACGCTTTTCGGGTATTACAATAATAGCTCTGTCACTTACATAATTATATTGATCATAAACCCTTCAAAATTATGAAAGGAATTAAATTACATAACTTAGCTATTATAAAATTATAAATAACAAATTATTTTAGTTATAGCTAAATACTCTTTAAAACACAAAGTGCGCACACAACGAACGAATCGCGCTCTTACTCTATGCTGGCTCAATCCGTTCATGTACAGCAGCTCAAACTCGAGTTAGTAACTCGAGTTGACCATCGCTAATTTTGGCAATTGGCAAACATCTTTCAACTTTCAATATGTTTATTAATTTTTGAATTTTTAAGAATATAATACAATATAATATAGTGAAGATAATTTATTAATTTCTTGCAATTTCATTATTTATATTCCTAGTTTCCAATCTTTCAATAAGTTTTTATAACTAAACAATGAATGGTTTTATAGCAGTACATTGTGGTAAGTAATATTTGTTTTATCTTCCTCTTCATCAGGCTTTAAAAACCCACTGAGATCATTAGCCTCTCCTTATATAAGGAGGATTTTCCTTAATCGGCAAGCTTAGCAAGCGAATTAGTGATTACAGTACCAGACGTTTAAAACGTAAACGCAACTTTGACTACACTATCGCTTAAATTATATTTTGTTTGGCTGCTACCCGCTGTCGGTCTGCCTTCCTATTCTAGATTGGGCATGAACGAAATGGTTATTTAAGGTACGTTGGGGTAATACCGGACGGATTTTCGAAAAGTTGGAAGAGTCTGCCAAAAACTTTAATTTCTCGACATTCGTATACGTCAGATTTATGGAACATGGAGCAAACCGTTAACCATTAAACGTAGTTTAGCTCTGAGAATCTTTTGCTTGTGTAAACTCAACGGTTTCTGCTTTAAAGGTGTGCGAAAACTAGACATACTTTTTTATATGCATAATGAAAAATTGGCTATTAAGGGGTAAGACCGGACTTAAATTTAAAACCACTTCTACTGCTTAGAGAAAAAAGTTTATAAAAGAGATTTGTTCTATATTTAACGCTCAAAAACATATTTCAATATGATCTATAAATTACTAGAAACATAAATGTTCCAAACGATTTTCTCTTTTTTTGTTTCTTGCCATCCGATCTTATCCTTGATATAAAGAAATTGTAATTTTATGTTTCTCAAACTTTGTTATGACATAAGATGGAATTACTCAATATAAGAGAAAGATCGGATGCATTTGACTTTATATGGGAAAAAAAATAACAGTAAGGACTGGCGAAATGCCCTGGGATAATGCAGGAGTTAAGGAAGATATAAATATTTTAACAAAGCGGCATTTATTATTATAAATTATTTTTTAAATAATTATTATAAATTACATTTTGATTTGTAATAGAGGATAGATATAGATGTCTATGGGCCGCAGC
The DNA here is from genome assembly GCA_963668995.1 of Parnassius mnemosyne. Taxonomy (NCBI): domain Eukaryota; kingdom Metazoa; phylum Arthropoda; class Insecta; order Lepidoptera; family Papilionidae; genus Parnassius; species Parnassius mnemosyne. The sequence continues at coordinate 18,347,774 of CAVLGL010000079.1, forward strand.
AATCACTTAATATCAGGTGGACTGTGTGCTCCTTTGTCACCCTTATCCTATAAAAAATTGTATTTTAATATGTACTTAAAAGTATTAAAACCATCGTATTGTTTTATTACTTTTAAATATACAGACTTGCTAACGAGACTGAGTCCCATAGTCACTTGAGTAATCAACGAAAAAATATACACGACCAATGAAAGTTTAACAACCACTGCCATATTTGCAACAGGCAAAGATCGGATAATATTCATCCGATCTTCACTCACGCGGGGAAACATCGGATCTCGGCCTACAGCGATCTTACCCCTGCATGGACCAGCTTTATTTAGCTATAACTTCATAAAAATTAGTATCCACACAAAATAATAACAAAAGCAGCCATATTCTCGCTAAAAATCGTAAATAAAAGTGATAGGGAAAGATCGGATGGACAAAAATAATACAAAAATTACATTGTTTTATAAAATGCCACGCAGCACAGGTTCCACTTGCCGGAGTGACTGGCGCGAACTGAGGGTCGGGGCAGGATGAAATGGCGTCGTGTAGCATATTGTTAGCTTTTCAAAATATAGCATAATTCGCCGGGAATTTGAATCCTACGGTCTTGCCCCATCACCGATCTTACCCCAACGTACCTTATATCTTTCCCATCTTACTCTTCTGTGATGGATTCTCTTACTTTTTTTAAATTTTTATTTCAAACTTTAATGCATATTAGAAATGAGGTATTTAATGTACAAGGGATTATGAATACAAGGAAATATTATGTCCATCTAATTGTTCCATAAGTATTTGGCGATAATTTATTGTGACATTTTAATATTACATAAACTACAGTATAATATATGTATATGTTCCCTAGGTTATATGTATGTGATCCCTTGTGCAACTGTTAATCTCTCAAACTATTCACTCTAATTGAATAAAACTACTTTTACGGATTTTATCGCGTTTAATTATTTTTCTTATTTTTATTAATTCCCCACATTTCGGGGCTTTCCAGTACCCATAGTCCCGGGGGACTGAGGTGATTGACGTCCCGATGTCAGAGTTAACCTGGAGTACTTTCAGCTTTTTTAATTATTAATTTTGGTCCGATCTACACAGAATGAACTTACTGTGTCTTGAAGTCTTGCAGTGGTATGCGTGGGTTTAGTTTTAATTTTATTAATTACAGAATCCCAAGCAGGTAGTAGTACTCCCTCTCTATTGAAATTAGGATGTGTTTTAATTTCAATCGCCTCACGTATCATCCTTGGCAGGAATCCGAGAGCCGTCTAGGATATGATCACAAACTGCAGACTTCCCGGAACGTTGTTGCTTTACGTCAGCTATGTGTTCTGTGTTTTATTCAACGTCTAGTGTTCGTGTAAATATAAGAAATCATTATTCACTCTTAAGTTTTGATTTCCACTTCAAAAACTATCATATTACAGAGATTAAAATTTATTTAGCCTTTTTTTTATATTTGTATAAGCCTGGTCTCGTCTCGACTACTCCACCAGATGGCAAGTGGTGATGTAACAAAATCACATTCATTCTTGCCTTGAAGACCCACATTCTAATTGTATGGAAAGACAGATTCTGGCAAATTATTCCATTCTATGGCTGTACAAATCATGAACAACAAAACATTTGATTTAAATGAATGGTTATATCAACAACAAAGGAGTGGAAACAGGCTGAGCGTCTGGTTGCCCCATGGTGGAAACTAAAAGGGGAATTTATGTCATGTTATTCCAGTGCTACTCTTTGAAATGCTCATGTGAATCCAAAAACATTACAAATTCTGAATCTGAAGAGCTACTTGTGGTCTACTACATGTACTTTAATACCTTTACTACTTGTGGTCTGCATATAATATAACTTATATTTCAATCACTTAAAGATCTTTATATAATGAAATGTGTGTTCTATCCTTTTTTAGGAGCAGGTTATCATAGTGATTCATTAAAGAAAGAATATCAAAAAACTTGCTATGTAGCCTGTAGAAAGGCGGTAGAAGCACTCCGAGAGGGTGGTAATGCTGTAGATGCTGTTGAAAAAGCAATAATTGGTATGCAAAATGTGTAATTACAAATTATCATACTTAATACTTTGTTACAATATGCTTATTAAGATCTGATGTAAAGTCCTAATAATAATTAAAATAATTAGTCAAAAATACTATAACACTTATGAAGTTATATTGGACACAGTAGATTATGGAGTAGCAAAACTTTGGACATTTTTATAACTTATAAATTATTCAGACTATCCAAAAAGCACCAGGTAACCTAGATTTACCTATTCTATATGTATACTATATTCATTACCATATATGCTACAAAGTTTCTTTATCTACTGCCATCTTTTTATAATAACACTTAAGTGAATATAACCTATGACTACTTCGCATAATGAGCTATGTTTTTAAAAAACTTAAGTACTTTTTAAGATAATTATTTGTCTTCAATATAACTTAAAACACTGAAAATTTTGATGTAATTGCACATCATGATGCGACATCATCCCAAAGGTTTCAGAAGAGGCAACAGGGAATCTGAATCTATGGGAAAGGTACAGAGCAACTACATAGAGGTGTTGTAATTAGATTTCACTATGTAACAACACGTGACAATTTGTGAGGTGAGGGGTGTACAACTCCTCCCCCCCCCATTGAATTGTTCAGGAAGTAATTAATGCATGAATAAATGAATGAATGAATTGAAAATCATTAAATCTTTACATATTATAATTTAAGTTTGAATCAAAACACACCGTTATATTTGAAAGATTTTTTGTCTAGGTGGTATCCATTAATTACATGACCTGTTTTTTTCTAAATTAGCACTCTCCCCAACCCCTTGGTAAGATTTAGTAAGAAGTGTTTGAATACCCACCCCTTTTGTGATATTTAACCAAAAAAAAAATTAAATTTATTTGAAATGTTTTATGTATTTTGCTTCATACCTCTAACTGTCTATATAAGCTTTTATACTTATGCAAATATCACGGCTGAATGACACACAGTTATTCCAAACGGCCAAGGCAGTAAGGAACTCCCTGAATGAAATCTGACATTTGTTTGGTACTTGTTTCATATCAGGAAATCCAGGGCACAGACAAAATTAAATTTATTATCCGTTATAACAATGAATATCATGAACCTGCATTTGAACTGTACTATGCAGTGTCCTAATGAAAAAGAACTAAACAAGAGATTTCAAAGTAGTGACGAATCTCTTTGTTACTGAGCTGTTCAATCATTACTGGTTGTCAGACTTTTTGTCACATAAATATCAATTCTGATAAAAATAAGTAAGCTTATTAATCACAATAATTTTTACACACAGTAATTTTTTTATATAGAAATAGGGTGACAGACGAGCACACAGTCCACCTGATGGTATTTGGTTGCTGAAGCCCATAGACATCTACATCTCTCCCCGTTTGCGAATCTAAATGCAGATGCATTGTCAGCCTTGAGGACTAATATAGAATGCCTCTTTTCCAGTAAAAAAGGGTCTCTGGTTCTCTACACTCACCATACGAAACACAGCAGCATTAAGTTGCTAATTTACGTTGGTATTCTGTGAGAGCGTAGTCCTCCCCAGTCGAGCCGACCCATTCGTGCTACAACTATACTACTAGTATAGCTGCAGCTTGGCTCTTCGAGGGCGGCACTGAAAATTTCGAGAATCAAGGAAGTGACACAACATTACTATTTAAAAATGTATTTATTGCTTTTCGAAGTATTCTCCGCGAAATTTGACACATTTTTCCATACAATGGAACCAATCATTGAAGCAACCATTCCATTCGGAAGTTGGGGTCTCCAAAATGGCCGTTTTGTAGGCGTCCACAGCTTCTTCAGGTGATGAAAATCTCCGTCCACGCAATTTATTCTTTATTTTAGGGAAAGTATAGAAATCATTAGGGCTTAGGTCGGGGCTGTACGGCGGATGGTCTAATAATTCTATGTTTACTTGCTCTAAAAACTCTTTTGTTCTGTGTGCGGTGTGAGAACTCGCATTGTCGTGATGGAGGATGATGCGGCGGTTGCAGTTCTCTATACGGAGTTTAGAAACGACCTGTGGCAAACAAATGCTAGCATACCATTCTGCATTAACCGTTCTTTGTCCCTCAAGAGGAATAGTCGTAACATGGCCGGTTTTGGAGACAAACGTGGCCACCATTTTTTTTGCAACACTCTGTGAACGAACAATTTTTGTTGGCTTTAACTCATTTTCGAACACCCAAAGTCGTGACTGGTTTTTTATTTCGGGTTCGTACGCGTATATCCAGGATTCGTCACCTGATACGATGTTGTGTACAGCATTTGAGGATCCTGCGTGGAATCTTTCGAGAGTTCTGACGCACCAAGTAATGCGATCCGCTTTTTGCTCTTCACAGAGCGAATGCGGTATCCATCGGGAAAACAACTTTTTTACACCTAATTGTTCATGCAAGATTATTTGTATTTGACTCATGCCAATGTCTAAAGTTGCCTGAATTTCGCGGTATGTCACATGTCGATCTTCTTCAATCAGCTTACGCACAGCATCAACGTTTTCTTGGGTGACTGCAGTTTTTGGACGACCTTGACGGGGATCATCACTGAGCTTGACACGTCCACGTTGAAATTCAGCAAACCAGCGATAAATTGTGGTTTTGGATGGGGCTTCATCACCAAATGCAGAAATCATCCGGTCAACACACTGTTTTTGTGTTAAACCACTTCGAAAGTCATAATAAATCATCGCTCTTGAATTTTCTCGAGTCAATTCCATTTTCTCAACGACTAAACAAGTTTGACAAAACCTTGTGACAAGACCGAGAATCTTTTTTTAAATAAATAAATGGTATTCAATTTTAAAAAACCAAGGACTTTTCAATTAAAAAGATATTAATATGACAGGAACAGTGGAAATATTCCATTCCCGATACTTTTAGTGCAGCCTATGTACCACCTAAATACTAGCAGCGACCCTCGGTTTAACATAATAAACTCATAGAATTAAACAATTCCAATTGGCTACCTACAACGGTTTAAAGTATAAATAATGAAAGATGTAAATTTACGAATACTGGGAAATCGTGGTGTCATTACCGCCTCTCCTTTGGCTCCTCTAGTGATGATGGTGGCTTTCATAGTATGCCTTTTTAGCTCTGTGATGCGTAACCTAGTGTCATTGCTCAACTTTGGTGCAGACAGGTTATGCATCAGTATGGCAAGCAAAAGCTCAAAAGGTTCTCGAGTGGCGGCCTCGTACCGGCGGACGAAGTGTAGGGCGTCCCCCCTCTAGATGGAGTGACGACCTGGTAAGATACGCAGGAAGTCTATGGATGCAGGTGGCTCAGGACCGTGCTTTGTGGCATTCCTTGTGGGAGGCCTATGTTCAGCAATGGACTTGTGAAGGGCTGTAATCATGATGATGGCAAGCATACTGACTTTCAGCTTTGTGACAGTACCCCTGAAAATTCTAATGAGTTTAAAAACTCAACAGAAAATGTAGTTGTGTTGTTTGTCATCATTGTGTCAATTGATGTATAAATGGTCAGCTCACCAGATACTTGATATCATATCATCAATCAACTAACAATAAAGACTGGTTATATGAAAAAACAATCATGTGCTGGAATTTCATGTTGGTTGTGTGGTGTTACCCTACTATTCTAGCCTACAATGGTGAAGCCTTAAGACGCGTTAATCTCATTTGCCGCTGTTCCTCGCTTGATGACCAATAACGTCCTCCGAAAGTCGCCTGCGAGGAAGACAACTCTACCCATCAACATTCGGATGTGTTGCAAGCTGCAATCAAGTCCTAAAATCGCGCGCTTGTATGACATTGTGCATTCGTCTCGCACAATTAATTTACACTACTGCAACGGAGTGCCACGATCATTGTCCTTGCTAATATTGCATGTAGGCGTATCCTCGCTCGCAAGGTTCAGCGGAAGTTTGAATACCGAGTGAGCAATTCTTTTATCATTAAGCAAGGTCGCAGCTAATCCAGAGGAAACAACAACTAGCGCGGTATTTTTGTCTTTGCGCAACTGCGTAAGCGAAAAATTTGACAAAAATCTTGCCTGTGCACCGATTCGTCCTTAATAAAGGCCGCCTTCTGCATTCTCGATGCGTCGCAAAATGTTATTTGCCTATGCTCGGGTAATAATAGCTGGGGCTCTGTTTGATCAACTCGAACCTCGAAAATCGCAGTGTCATAGTTGAGCTCCCTGTATAAATCAGTGGACAACACCCATAAATTGTGGGACCTATACAAAATCAGATAGCTATCTAGAGTTGAGAATATTTTGTCCATAGTCCGTCTTATAACAAAAATTAGTTTAACGATAGTCTCAGGTTTAGGGTGTCCGCTGTGTTGTGTGATCACAGGTACACACCACGGGCAACGTTGCACCCGCTGCGTGAACTCCGGTTATCATAGCGTCGCTAGTATTACAACTATTACAACTCAGGTAATCAACCAAATGCGCAGGAATTTGAATAATCCCATCGGCTTTATTGCTTTTTTTCAATACCCTCGTCTTGGACTCGTAGTTGTGCTTATGCTTGGTTGAGATCTAATTTTGAGATTATTGTTTTCCTGGAAAGGAGGAGTGAAGTCCTTCACGCAGGGGATACTGAATATCAGCCAGGCTTCGTGACAGCATTGAGACGATTGTAGTGGCCGCAGACACGTTTTTATCTTGGGTATAATATGTTGTGTAGGAAAGTTAGTTTTAATCCATACAAAGGCTTCACAATAAAGTTATTTATTTGACAATTTGTCCTATATTTATACAAAAAATAATAATAATCGAGGAATACACACCAATAATAAAAAAATGTCCAATAGGAATTCGTTACCGTCGTCTCGCTCTTGCAAGCTTAGATCAGAGCGTATTCACTTGGTAAACGCGTCAGCGCCGTGATAAAACATCACGGCGTGAAGGTGAAGACGGCGATTGATATATATACCTGCTGTTACCTAATCGGCTCTTCTGAGAGTAGAGCCTTACCCTAATTGATCCTGTTTCTTAGTTATGAACCATATAGCTCTTTCAGAGCTGCTTTTTGTTTGTGCTAAACTAACTGCCACAAGGCTATCAAAAGTCTAATCGGGAAGAGACGACTCAGAAAAATGCTATAGATTTTTGGTATATTTTATTAAATGAATAATGTATGATCATTAATATTAATGTAAAATGTATATTATTTCAGAATTAGAGAACAGTTCACTTACTAATGCCGGCTACGGGTCAAACTTGAGTTGGGAGGGATCAGTAGAGTGTGATGCTTCTATAATGAATGGACAGACTTTACATTTTGGGGCATGTGGCGCCGTGTCAAATGTTTGGAATCCGATTACCTTGGCAAAACATTTATGCATTCGACAATGTGAAAGTTTGTCATTAGGACGCATACCACCATGTATCCTCACAGGCCAGGGAGCTAAGACTTGGGCAGAAAGATTGGGATTAAATATAGTAGACAACAGAAAAATGATTTCAGCTCGAGCTTTTCGTAACTATAAACACTGCAAACGGAAATTAAAAAAATATTCTCTTCAAAACGACATTAAGTTCAGTCCATTGGATACAGTTGGTGCTATCTGTGTGGATTCAAATGGTGTTGTTGCTTCTGGAGCAAGCTCAGGTGGTGTGTCCTTAAAGCATGAAGGACGAGTTGGTCAAGCTGCTTCATTCGGTAGTGGTGTATGGGCTATGATGAGCAGAGATGGCGTACAACCTTCTGTGGCAGCTTGTACTTCTGGATGTGGAGAACATTTAATACGGACGCAATTGGCAAAAAATACAGCAGAAAGTCTTTTAGAATCATCCCCAGCTGTGGGTCTCGACAAGTGTTTAAAAGAAAAGTTTCTGGAATCGCCATTTTTATGGGATATACCTGAAAGATTAGGAGGATCATTAGCATTAATATTTAATCCACAAGTAGGAGAAGGTGAACTCTTATGGGGTCATACTACAAAAACTATGTGCATAGGATATATGTCTACTGAAACCACTAAACCAAAGGTATAGTCTAATGAAATTTTGTACTTTTAAATTAATTTCTTTACATACCTAATATATGTACAATATTTACAACAATAAAAAGTAACATTGTCATACCCTTTACTTTGCAGTATAGTGCCAAGAAAACTGACTGTGCTTTTACTATACTTGCTTTTTAGCTGATCGAAAAAATGACAATATTTTGGACATCATTTTTTAAGTTTTTTTATAACAAAAAAACATTTTACTTTTCAGTGTGTCATTTCCTATCTACCCCCAAAAGTGGAGACAGGACGCAAGGCGGTGGTTTCAGGAATCCCTTTTAGAGTATCTTTGCAGCCTTACCCTGTTCTGCAATGGGAAGTCAAGACTGAAACCAATGTAAATGGATCTCATTAATTGTTTGAACTGTATTTTATGATTTCCTTTTTTTGAAACATCCAATGTATGAAAAAATGTATAAAAATAGATCTCAAATAAGTATTTGTGAAAATGTTGAGAGCGAGAGTATAATGTAAATTCTGTTAATAAACTCAACTAATAAAAGGATAATTATGTACAGATAAGTCACAGTTTTTTTTTACAAAATTATGATGATGTTCTCTTGTGTAATACGTAGTATTATACCAACATTTTCTTCAAGTGCCAACGTATCAGAGTTTCCACTTACAATTTTGCTTTGTCCCTATTTTTTTTTAGGATTTATCCCTAAAATTACCTAAACGATCTTAAAAATTCTTATTTTTAAGGAGCATATGTTTATTCGAGAAAGTAAACAATAATTTATTATTTAGAATATTTATTAATAAATCAACAAAAGATCAATCACCAAAAATCAGATCAGACAGAAGATTTAAAAGCTGAAGCATTACTTTTGTAATGATTTGGTGCACTTATCATGGCACTGTTGGGCTCCATAATTGAGCAATTGTTTGCTTGCATTCCGAACTTTGTATGAAACAAGCCGTTCAGTTTCTTTAGGAAGTCTATTTCTTTTATCTGATTTTACATTTTTTAGAATAATAAATAATTTTTCTACCTCAGTATTTGAAGATGGAACTGCTAGTAAAACTGAAATAACTACTTCAAGATTTTCGTAAATGAATGATCTTCTAAGCATGAAAGATTATAATTACCATGATAATCTTTCATGCTTAGAAGAATCTTATTCCAATAAATGTCAGCTGGCATGTTTTTGATACTTCTTCGCTTTCAACTCCAAAATGCTTTAAGTTTATAAGAGCTTGATTTCTCCATTAGTTACTGCTTTTTGCATGTTGCATTTTGTCGTTAAAAAGTGAAATTTTTCAAACACATCTTTCACTGATTGTTTCTCCAGATCGGAGTACAGGGGATTCCCTTTCAAAAATGAACCGCGGGTGGTGGCACCATAGAGCTTGTACATACTATAACAGGGTTAACATCATAAGTTTTGATTTTTCTCCGAATTTCCCTAAATCCGTGTCTTATTAAAATAATCCCTAGTTATGTACAATTTCACTTAGTTTTCCCTAAAAAAGGGATAAATCCCTAAAAGTGGAAACACTGCAACGTATGCAAGTAACACAAACATGATGCACCCTATTGACTGATGAATGAACAAGACTGATTACATCTGACTAATAATAAAAATACAATCTGTATAAAACTTCTCCGATCCGTGAGAATTCTATTAGGTATCGTGATATGATTATGTTTATGTAATCCTTATCAGAGAATAAATAGAAATAATTAACATGCAAAACACAAAAAATTATTAAATGGTGAAATGACTTTACCTCTGTTAACCCCAGGCTTCACTTATTCAGTTTATCGTTTGTTGCAAGTAGATGTGTTGTTCATGTAAATAATGTGCTTGCTAGTGAACACAGTGCCCATCACGTCGACGTTACGACAGAAGCGTGTGATTGCATTATATACAATAAGTGTGTTTCTAATGCATAGTTTTTCACGTAAAAACAGTCCAAACGTCATAATGCGTTGCATACGTGGGACCAGTCTGTCTCTCATATATTATGCTTACTTATTCCGAGACATTGGCAGTAAGAACGTAAACAATATAATATGCTTTATTTTATTTTATCTAATGTATTTGTTACATATTATATATGTCACAGTCAAAACTCGTAACCGGTCAAAGCCACTTTTGACTGCAAAAAACCGTCAATAACAGTTGACTGATTTTTGTCTTTTTTGAAATTCAAAAAGTATAAGTCAAAAGAAGGTATGAATATATTGTTAGTCAACACCACTTTTAACCGATATAATTTGGTCAAAATCACTTTTATTCAGTATTTTTTGCAGTTAAGTCAGGCCTCTGTCACTCTTGCTACCTGCGTGAAATAATTACCTACAATCGCGAGCTGCCCCAGGGGTAGATCGCAGTCGGGGCCAGGCTGGTGAAACTTCCTTAGTAAAAATTATATGTACTACAGGGGTCAAATTTTAATGACGGTTAACTCTTCTTTCTGCTTTTCGTAATATGTCTATTAATGACATTGTCAAATCAAATAGGTTCAAATGTCAATCAAACAATTATATTTTTATACATGATATTTTTATTTTTTTTATAAATTACATTATATTTATTAAGATTGCTTTTAATTTTGCTATAGGAGCTGTTGTTCATTTATAGAATCGTCGAAAAATGAAATATGCATTATAAAACTTTCCAATTAAATGGTGCAAGAAGCGGAAAAAATGATAACAAGAAAAGGCTATTAGTAGCAATATTTCCCTTAGATGATGAAAGGTATGTGGTGATTTCAACTTTAATAGTAATATGATATTTAACGCGAGTACATTTTTGGATAAGCCATCTACATAGGACAGGTTTTTATAGTGTACGATTGTGTGCACAAATACAAACACACTATTTCCTAAATCTGATAGTTCGATGGTATGTCAATCCGAAACGAACTATACTTAGAAACTACACAGTAAATTGTGACTTCATTTTATTTGTTCAATATAAATGTGATTTTATTTATATTATTTTTTCAGATGCAAGCAATGGGTGAAATAGCTGGCACATGCACCAATTGAAAAGATTCACATGTTAAAACATATTTGTGGCAAATATTGCATTTGAACCCTACTAAAACGAACTGTTATTTCATCAGTGGACTTAATTTAAACTTCTACAATTATGTGTATGTTAATTAGTTTTCATTTACATGTAGCAAAAGACAATATCCCTATAAAGTAACATTTTGGTAAGAATTCGATTATATAAATAAACTCAGAGTTATTTGTACCTGGTTATAAATATTTTTTTTATAGATTCATCTACAAACATTAGCTATAATGAGCACTCATTTAAAAACGATCTCTGCGAATAGTATGTTCATAGGTACCTCTGTGAAGAAGCCTAGCGATTTGTGCATAGTATTTGTTACACATAAAAGCAATTTAATCCAATCAGTGTTAAAACCTAATATTTTTACCTTTTAACAAAACTAACGTTGAAATCAAGTATCCAGACGCAGACTTTATTTTACAGCATAGCAACACTTGTTCAGTGCGGGAACGAAGCTTCGGTCCTGCTATTTCGCAGCCAAACGCTTAGCCACTGCGCTACGGAGTCGTCATTATATTTTATATTTTCATTATACATATTTTTGTACCTAATTGTAGAGATATAATTACGAATTGCTGTGTGTAAAATGCATTGATTTCTTTTCCTCGTCGGCATTTTTACTCAATCCCCACGTTAAAAATTTCTCATAAATAATTCAGTACAGAGATCTAATTTTATTATGTATGATGTTGCATCTCTTTGCGTATTTTATCGCATCTATCACGGGGAGCGCTCTGAGGAATTGTTCGGACTAATTCCAGCCGCTCAATTTCACCATCGCACATCGAGACAAAACTCGCGTTACCATCCATACCATCTGGATGATTGGCGGTCCACCACTGTGCGATTTAAAAGAAGTTTTCTCCCTCGCACAACTTCCTTGTGGAATCAATTACCACCAGCGAATTTTCGGGACCGATACGACTTAGGAACCTTCAAGAAAAGAGCTTACACATTTCTAAAAGGCCGGCAACGCATCTGCAATTCCCCTGGTGTTGCGGTTGTTCATGGGTGGCGGTAGTCACTTACCATCAGGCGAGCCGCATGCTCGTTTGCCCCCTCTTCTATATAAAAAAAATGTAAAAATATCGATAAACAATATATCGATAAAATTATTTGAGGATAGACATTTACAGCACTATTGTAATTCGTCAATGTTGTCAGCATTGTTTGTCAAAACTAAATGTCATATCTTGATGTTGGTAGAGTAGCTTGGCGTACTTTCATGCATTTACTTTTACTATGGAAGTCCCGCCTCTTAAACGTAGTGATTATATTCTCTTTGGTCGGGGCTAGCGCGCTCTATACGATTGAATGTTCGTTTTTTTAACGCTGTTTACGTAAATAATTTTTTTGTAAATACTTGTTGAAATACTTTTTTTTTACTTTGTTCAGTGTTTAGTATATTTAATTGTAGGATAAAATAGTTGAAAAAGTTTTAATGTAATTTAAGAATAATATATATATGTATATTATCTATCTATTTGATAAATTATAATGACAAAACGTCGTTCCTACTATAATTGTTGCGGGCATGGATGCTTAATGAGCAATTAAAAGGATTCAGATCAGGGGTGTAGCTACCGCCGTATCAGCCGTATCAATGATACGGGGCCCCCGGGCTACAGAGGCCCCGAACGTATGTAAGCAAAAATTCTAAGGACTTCTATGAGACAGGATGTTGGTTTGAATTGTTTGGCTAGCTTAGTTCTTAGGAGTATTAATTGTAAGTAATAACTTACGAGTATAATCAATATATAATTATTTTACTTTAATGCGAGAGATTTTGTTCCTTTTGTGAAAAATATTTACCCTTCATTTGGGCCCCCCGATAAATTTTGATATAGGGCAGGCTACTCCACTGATTCAGATATATCAATTTTGAGTAACCGAAGAATAATGAAAGGTAAATTTATTTAATTTTTTTGTTAGATAGGTTTATTACTTAATTATTCACTTATAGTGAATAATTAAGTAATAATTTAACTACAGAAGTAATACAAAGTATACTTTATTACAAAACTTAGTTGAAATTGAATATATGAATGAAAAGAAATTTACTTCACTACCCAAGTACCTACTTACCTATACTCGTCTTTGTAATTAAAATATTTTAAGTTATAATAGCACAAATACTGAAATTAAAACTTTGTTTAGATTTTCAACTTAGTAGATTACGATCATATTTCTCTTAGGAATCGTTTTTCGGGTTTATTTATTTTCCCGACGAATGACCTTGCAAGTTGCATGCGTTGCGCATCACATAACTCACATAGTAGGTGATACGGTCGATTATAGTCAGCATAGGTACTTTACCTAATTAACTTACCATTTCGCAATGTATTTTTTTACTCTTTATTAACAGCCCTTAGCAACCACGGAAAGTCCGTTGCGACGTAGTAAGGAGAAAAGATGCAAAATAAAATGGATCCTCGCGCGCAGCGAGTTTTATTTAGCTTGCGTGCGCGATTTATCTAATTAATAATAACTATGTAGGCTATTAAAACGTCGGCAAGCAGTCAACATCAAGAGTGCAACTTCTGTACGTTAGTACTATTATTTATTCTGTGGTTAAGTGGTATTGACAAATGTCCTTAGTCAAAACCATTTTTCCCTGATTTTTTACAGTCTAAAGTGGTTTTGACCGGTTATAAGTTTTGACTGTAACATATAAATATTAGCTTGTCATAGCACTCCTTCTCCATATAATCTTTAACTATGCCAAATTTCACACTCATCCATTAGAGCTATATGCTTATAAAAGCGGTACAGTTTTCTCTTCACGTATCAATTTATAGATAACACTTGTTAGCTAACAAAATCATCCTAAAAATCCGATAACAGTAAATAAAAACAAAACAAAAATCCGGCACATTATAAATTTTCGAAATTTTAATTTTTTTTAACGTTTTTGGAACATGGTGTATGTATCAGGTTTGTACGTATGTACGTATGGACTTGCTGTAGTTTATGGGATTGGAATTCAAGGTATTTATTTCATAAATTAAATGAAAATTGAAAAAGTGTAAAACTTTAATATTTATTTTCAAAAAATGCTATAATATTCAATTCGGTGAGGCTGCCTATTAAGTACGTTTTAGTCATTGAATATAAGAATATGACAACAAAGTATGTTTTCCATTTACATATTCAATTGGAATACCTTAATTTGTAAAGCACCAAAAATTAGTACAAGGAAACAGATGGAAATTAATAAGGCACTAAAAAGTGTAAAGCAGAACTTCATTCTATCAAAGAGTACAGTGTTATTTATAACCTACATCTTTCAATATTTCAAATAAAAATGATCGATGGTTTAAATACAGTTTCTAATTGTCATATAAGTTAATATCATTTATATCATTCGACAAGACCAATATCACAATCTAAGAAATCACAAACTGTAACTTCTAATCCTTTCAATGATGATAAATTACATTTATCTCGTCCAAGAAAAAACAAACAGTTCATTTCGTTTTCACTTTCCCTTTCAATCGCATTATCCAGTCTTATATAGAAGGAATTATTAACAATATTTTTACAATGGTCATGATTATAAGTTACGGATATGCGGATGGCATATTAAAACCCATATATTTTTACATATTACATTATGATATATCTATATTATCCTTATTTTACACGCTAATTGTGTAAACATAATTATTATCTTAATTAAAATAGATATTTGTACTGTGCTAAATAAAATGCTCGACAAAACAAAATTATGCTTATTAATATACATATCTAACTTAGAAATAAATAGAGATGTCAACAGACTGTAAAGCGTAAGTTTTCATAGTACCTGAGAAGTTTTAAAAAATAAATTTCTATTTTGTTACATTTTGTAGTGTCTAATCAATAGTCTTACAAGATAAGTCCAAAAACTTAGGAATTATATACTATTTATCAACTTAATAAAAATTTGTGACTGGTACTTTTTATATAAAGAGGAAATAATAGCCTACGAGGCATGTGCCCTGCTGTGGCACGTACCCGACTTTTTACTTCTAAAGAGGGTTTTTGGAACACAGGAAGTCCGTGCGCTTAATATTTTAATTTTTCAGAAATGCTGGTTTTTTCACAATGTTTACTTTTCATCATCAAGCTCAACACATAAAATAGCAACGGATCGAAATTGATACTCCCGCGTGTTAAGGGGCTACTCCATGCGAACGACCTTGAGCATTTGACCGGCGCGCCGTTCGCTTACGAGTATATTGTAGCGAGCGGCTCGCCGGAAGAAATATGTAAGACGCCACCTATTGTACGAAAGTAGTATTATTTTTTCAACATCAATAAACTGTTTTATGGAAATACACATAGCGTACAAAGATAAATGTATTTTAATTTTTTTATTCTGTATATATTAGTTGCATTATATTAGAATTATGTATTTTCATATATTATCTAATTATGAAATTTTATAATTAATTATATAAACGGAAGCATTGAAAATTGTGAGTTTAAAAGATACCTATTCACTATAGGTAAATAAATAGATAACTCGGCTTTTGTACAAATATTTGGTGCAATAAAAAATATATAAATACAAAAATCAACAAGAAGTATAAGGGTTCAATCTTTCAATTTCAGTTGTAAAAAAACGTTACACCCACAATAGGATTTTCTCCTGTGTCGTGGACGCAGTTTACAAACATAAATTGCACAAAGACAAACATCCAGACCCGGAACAATTATTTGTAGGCCATACAAATCTTGTTCCATGCGGGATTCGAACCCGCGGCCCCCAGCGCAACAACTGATTGCTAAGCCACTGCGCCACCATGAAGCTAATACAAAGACTAACTTTGTATTTGCTTCATGGTCGTCGGGTTATAGCTAAAGTGACCATACGTCCCGTTTTGAACGGGACTGTCCCTTTTCTCGGTCTCCTGTCCCATTGTCCCCAAACAAAGCACCGGGACACAAAATTGTCCCGTAACTCGTTGGATGGAAGTATTCAAAGTCAACAATCTTCAACATAATTTTTTTTAATCGAATATATTTTATGTCTACCTGGTACGAATGCTCCGGTAGAAAGAGTATTTTTTTATTTTGCATAAATTGTGGACGTCTGAAAGAAACACTTACGGTTCCAGAGTTCTAAAGGCGATGTTGTTAACAAAGATAACAATAAAAAACTTGAGCAGAATTTTATTCTTATTTAAAATCATCACCAACTTTATTAAAGCAAATTTAATCCACTGACAAATGTAATTAATAATTAAAAAAAATATGTTGCATTTAATAATTACCGTCTATACCGAATATAATTTTATAGTGAACACTAATTGTATAAAGTTATAGTTTTTAGAGTATAAATAAACCCATGTCCTGTTATGAGTTAAAAAATAAATGGTCAGCTTAGTCTTTTTAGTTAAATTTAGTTTTAAAATTTTTTAGTTTATAGTAAAAAGGAGGTATATTAGTACTTTTTACCGAGATATAAGTATAGAACACCTTATGTACTCAATTATTTTTTGAAAAAGAAGAAAAAACAAGCAATAAATAATATACTATATTTTAGCAAAAAACTATAACTTAGTAATACTAATTATAACTTAGAACATAAATGAAAAACTCATAACTGACTTTTTGGCCCAACCCAGGATTCGAACCCGGGACCTCATGATCAGCAGTCGCACTACTACAACCACTAGACCAACGAGGCGGTAGTATACCTGATAAGATATTGTGGTTGTGTGATAATATTGAATTAGCCTTTTATAGTGTAAATTATAATATTTGTCGAAATTTTAATTATGGATTCGAACCTTACATGCTAATGGTGCTTCATTTTTTTATTTGCATTTACTTCAAAGAAAATACACGCAAAAATCTTCATCGCGCAGTAAAAAACACAACAAATATATGTATAACTAATACGAAAAATTATACCCAAAACAAACAAATAATACTACCTATAAATAACCTAATAAGTAATAATATTGTCGACTCATATGACGTGGCGTATGCGTCGGTCGACGCTCTAACGACACGGGCTTCGCGTCGAAGAGCTCAGCGCTCACTGACTTCATCAAGCCCGTGAGCAGTATATACGCCCAGATTTTAAAATAATTTCTTAATAAAATCAAATTTTGGTCTTTTGAAAAAAATTTTACTATAGAAATGTTCATTAATAAATTGCCTATCCATTGGTGTAAATCGCAAAACAAAATAATACTTACTTTACGAGGAGATGCATGTTATCAATAATAATTTCACATTTATGTGGTTTCGTTGTAAGGAGATTATATTAATATGTATTCCTTTAAAAAAAAATTGGATATAGCTTTTATGGAATCAAGATTATGTAGAAATATAATGTGTTTTTTATTTGTTGATCTATCTTTTAAATAAAAAGTAGATAGCTCCTAAAAATCGCCCAAATAACGAGTAGCGCGACATTTTGCTCAACCTGCGCCTTAAGAAATTTTAAAACGAATACTGTTATTTATCCCCTGAACTATCATGGGTTTAAATTGTTAACAATTTTTGGTTTGTGAAAGTTGGTTAACAAATGGTTCTCTAAATATATTTTTAAGAATTTAAAATAAAAAAGAAATTAAGAAAAATCTAAATCAAAATACGTAAAAAAATAATTATGCGCATACTTAGTTAACCAACACACTAAATAACCTACTTTTCTTTTTTTAATAAGGTTAATGGATCTACGTAAAGTTCACATAGAAAACATAATATATATAATGAAAAAACATATGTACGTACAAAATAGCAAACCTTTAAAAATAAATGCTAAAATAAAATCTACGTAAGTACCACAAGTAGTTTTCAAGTCAATAGATAATTGTTCATTTTGTCAATTATTCAAATTATATTTATCACGGAATATAAAAAAACAAGAGGAAGCAAAAGTGGGCGGGGCAGGCCTGTCACAATTAGGGACAGTAGAGGATAATTGTCGGTCGCAGGCTCAAATTGCCGTGAGATAACATGTCTTTGCTTAAGTGATATATTATGTGAAAATATACCGTTATACGCAATATTGGTGTAAAAACGAAAACAAAAAGAAAAATATTTCGAATGTAGGTGTTTCGTACCAAAGGCACTCAATTCGACTGTATGTTTTTTATGTGTGTTACCTCATAACTTCTTACTGGGTGAACCGATTTCGATGATTCTTTTTTTATTTGAAAGCTGGTGCTTCACTTGTGGTCCCATATAAATTTGATCAAGGTCTGACTAATAGTTTTTGAGTTATTCTTAATAATTTATATTGAAGTCGGTTGTACAAAATTTCTAATTTTAAATTATTTCTTTTTTGCGTAGAAACGTGAATAAACATCAACAAAATATCGAATTGCCTTTAGTAATATTCAACCTTATTTCGTTATTCTAAGGTTTCATCTGTTAATACATTTTAAATAAAAAAAAATCTGAGTGTTATGACTACGTAGATATTAATATTATCGATAAAAAACTATCTTTCCTGTAATTCACTCACAAATATAATGAAAATGTGCAAATTACTGGATAACTATGAAAATATACGAAATTATAGGCTGATACCCTATGAATTAATATTTTCGGTAGGGTTACTAAGCCAGAGAAGTAAGCAAGTTTTGTAGTATTACTCATGGCTTTTAGGAAGAAGCTGAAACAAAAGTGATCTTAATATAATACACATTTCTTTCTTGCGCATGTGTGAGTTTAGCGACAGTGGTTCTGGTACAAATTATGCGTTTTGCTACTTCCTTTTGTTTTTTATACTCCGTACTACGATAAAATAATTAAACAGCGAGCCTCAAAATATTATCTTTACTATAATCTCAATGAACAATTAATGGATCAAATTAAAGTTCAAATTTATGATAAATGCCTAACTAATACTGTCATTATTATTATTATGGTATATTAAAATATCATTACAGTCAATATTGTAAAATATTGACAAGAAAATCACATTTACCCAGTTTTAATTTGCATCGTCAGTCTCTTATTCGTTTATTATCATACGCAACCATATTCATACCAAATGGCAGATTCCTTAGAGTTTTCAGGTTTTTCATTACGATTTATTCCCCTTCTGTCTTGACGTTCTTCCTGCTCTTGTAAATTTTCTTCAACTGTCGAACGCGCTAAATCAGGTGGAGTGTGGTGATGTTCGTTGGTTGATCTATCATTGTTGGTTTGACATGCACCGTCCCCAATCACAGTTGATATCCTATTATAAATTAAATATGTAGGATTCTCTTTAATGGGAGTGCTTTGAGGTTTTGCATTAAGGGTCACATCTGGGTTGTCGTCTGTCAAGTATACGGTGCGACGCGAACCAGCCGTTCCGAATACTGGTGACGGTGTAGAAGCTAAAAATAAATAGCAGTTTAGTTATCAGTATAATAATAAATTTTTTACGTGGTAGAGCCATGCTGCAGCTATATTAGTAGTATATTTGTAGCACGAATGGGTCGGCTCGACCGGGGAAGGACTACGCTCTCACAGAATACCAGCGTCAAATAGCAGCTCAACACTGCTGTGTTTCGTATGGTGAGTGTAGAGAACCGAAAACCGTTTTTACTGGAAACGAGGCATTCCATCTTAGTCCTCACGGGTGGCAACGCATCTGCATTTTGATTCGCAAACGAGGATAAATGTAGATGTCTATGGCTATGGGCCACAGCAACCACTTACCATCAGGTGGTGTGTGCTCTCTGTGTGCTCGTTTGGCACCCTATACTATAAAAAAAAATATACAGGATGTTTGTAAAACGCTCCCGAAAACGAAGACAGACGATAGTACTAACGATACCTTTGATGATGGGTCAGAAATAAAATCGATCCCGAGGAAAAAAAATCATCTTTTCACAACGTTTTATTAGCTTTATTCATGCTCAATCATGTTAGTACAGCCAAATGAAACGATAATTTCATAAAAAAAATGAAAATATTTACTTTTTTAAATAACTTTTTTTATTTTTTACCGAAAATTTGACTTGTTTTTCCTCGGAATCGATTTTCTTTCTGATCCATCATCAAAGGTATCGTTAGTACTATCGTCACAAGCTCAGATCATGCTATATTACAATGGTACAACCAAAAGCGACTCCATCCAAACCCCTATAAAATTTTACTACTGTAAACTTTTTGTAGTTTGCCATAACTTGATTAGTTCTCCCCTTTCAGTTAAATTAAATTATTATTATACGAGTATTATATTCATTAAAAATATCGTCATTTACTGCAAAGTACGTACGTACTTTTCCTACGGCAATTAAAACTGCAAAGTATACAATTGCCGTAGGAAAAGAAAACATTTTTACAGTACAACAAAGTATAACATAAGTTGTCTACTTAATAATGTTGCAATAATACGGGCTCATATTTTTGTGAATAATGACAGGATTGATTATTGGTTAGGATGAGACATTCTTCATACAGTTTTTTTCTCTCCAAATTACATGTTATGACAATTTAGATTTTCTTCATACTGCCCTTTTTAATTCACTACTCTTTAAGGTTTGTAAATATGATTTTCATTTAAATATTATGTCACTACAACTTTTACAAAAGTAAGTGTAATGTTGATAACACAAAAACCTGCTATGTTTTCCGATTGCTTTGCTTATTTTTTAACTATCCATTTATATGAAATATACAAACCTGCTGGTAAGCTAGTATCTCCATCCAAACCATGATAGCTATTTCTATGTGCAGTAGGTACTGCCTTATGTGGCCTTCTTCGTAGAGAAGCTCTTATAAGAGCATCATCACCGCCTCCGCTGTGCGTTGATGCAGTAGAAAGCCGTCTTGCAAAATTTCCTTCCCCTCCAGCCAATCTGCTTGGATCAAGACTGGAAAAAGAACTTTCCGTATTTTCAGATTTTTTCATTATATCATCATATCTTCTGTTGTAGCTGGAGTCTAAACTATGCCTTGGTGAATCTACACTTTGGTTAGATGATGCTTGATCTTGGTCATTCTTAGAAATTTTGTCGTAATCCTGGCTACCAGGATCGGATTCTCCAGATTCGGAACCAGCTAGAGTTAATTGTGATTTTGATCGATTGCTATCTTCTATTCTTTTATTGTTTCGCGAAGGTACTTTATTGATTAAATCAGTACCAGCTTTTCTTACTCTTTTGACGAATGATGCACCAAAACCGCGCCTCTTTGGTGTACAATTATCAAGCTTTTTATAATGTTCCATGATTTTTTCCTCTAATTTTTCTTTCTGACGACATAAAGCATTCACTTTATCTGCAAACATTTTCTCTTCTTCATGATAGTGCTGTTTGTCTTTTAAAGAATGAGCTAACAATTCGTGATACTGGGTTAAAAGTTGTGAAACATGATCCATCAATGATCTTCTGTCAGCATCTAAGCTTTTATTCATTTGAATTAACATTTCACAATGTTGATTAGTTTTACTTATTTCTAATTCCATACTGGTAATTATTTCAGTTTTCGTATTTATTTCACCTGACATTTCAGTATTTTTTAATTTCAATTGCGTTACCTCACTTCGCAAATTTCGATATTCTTCTTGCATATTCCTATATTCATTTTTCAATCTATCACTGGCGGTAAAAAGATTTCTGAAGTCTTCTTTTAACTTTGAATGTTCAGCTCTTAAGTTGGCTAAATTACGTGACTCGATTTTTATATTTTCCTTCTCGGTTTCAAAGTCACATATTTTCTTTTCGTAACTGCTTAGTTTCTCTCGTAATTCCCGATTTTCTATCTTCAAGTCTCTCACAGCTATCTTCACTGGCTCTTTTTCACTGAGTAACATTTCATATTCTGTGTTCAATTGTTCATGTAGTGTTTGCAATGCAACTTGGTCTCTCAAGAGATTATCTTGTTTATCTTTTAATACTTCAAGCTGTTTAACGATTTCTTCTTTTTCTGCTGCTAGCTGACTGTTTGCAAGTTGTAAAGTCATTTGCTGCGAAATTAATGACCCATTTTGTGAATTCAATGTGGCAACATTAACTTGTAATTTCGCATTCTCAGCTTGACAATGTTCTAAAGTCACTTGTAGGGCTGCTAAGTCGGCTGTTAATTGTTCTATTTGCGGATTAATAATGCTGTCTTCTATATTTTGATTATTTTCATGATTACAGTCACAAGGTACTAACTTAGTCAAATTCGCTTTAGCGGCGATATCAGATATTAAACTTTCATGATCTGTGTTTGTAATTATTTTCTCTAGTAATTCATCTACGTTAAACTCTTTAGATATCACTTCTGAAGCGTTGATACCTAGTTTTTCAAAGCAATTTCTCAATTTGTCACAATTTACCTTTTCCAATATTAAATCTTTTTGAAGAGTTTGAATAGTTTCCGAATCTACTTTCTTATGTGATTTTAGCTCTTGTGTTTTTTGCTCCAAGTCTTGTAGTCTGGTCACCATAGACTGACTTATATCTAATTCTTTTTTTATTCTTTCAATTTCTTTGTTTTTTAATTGTATATCAGTAGTTATTTTATCAATTGTAACATCTTTTTCCTCTACAGTTTCTCTTAACTTGTTTACCTCTCTTTGAAGGTTGTGGGCTTCCTTCTCACTGTATGTTAATTTTGTCTTAAGTTCTTCTGTTTCGATAATAAGCCGCATTGCTTTATCAGCTTCAGGTTTAACAATGCTTAGTTCCTTCGTTCTAGCGTCTAAAGATTTTTCTAAATCATCCGCCCTTCTTTGTATAGAATCGCATAGCATTTGAATTCTCTGTTTATCTTTTGTAAGTGATTCTAAATGTTTTTCAAAGTCCTGTAGTTTATTTTTTTCGGATTCTCTATCTATTGATTGCCTATCTATAAATGCTTTTTTACTGTCTAGTGAATCTTGCAATTTTCTATTTTCTTCCAAAGCATTCTTAAACACTTCTTCCAATTCTGAATTTTGTTGCATAAGCCTGTTACAATTTTCTTGCAGCTGCTCGCATTTTAATGTTAACCTTTTTTTCTCTTTTTCTAATTCCAAAACTTTGTCACTGCTTTCAAGTAAAGATTGTTCTCTTAAGTTGTCGATAGTTGAAAGAAGGCGCTTATTTTCTAATTCCAGTTTTAAAGCTCTAGCTTGTGCATTACTTGTCAGTTGTTCCGATAGGCTGTTTTCACCAGACTCTATTGTGCTTTCGCATTCATTGTCCGTATCTAGATTACTATTATTACTTTCGCTTAGCATGGATCTAGCTATGTATTGCAAATGGTTATTTTCTTCTATTAACTCTTGAATTCTCTGTTGTTCTGCATCTCTTTCCTTAAACAATTACAATTTTTAATCAATGACAAAAATTAATTAAATACATCGAGTATTTAATTTAACACTTACATATGTACTTTTTATCGTGCTCATTTAATTTTCCTTTTTACGGCCGCTATTTAACTGCACCGCTTTTATAAAGACGCAGTTTAAGAAAAATCCTTAACCTCATTATACCCTGTAGATGTTGTAAGAGTCGACATTGTCTCCCATATGCCAAATGATACATACCCAGAGCGGGAACAGAAAGCAGCGTCAAATTCTCATGCGTTTAGTCGTTAATGCGTTTTCTTTGATGAACGCGTTTGTCACGTTTTAGGCAGTATTTTTATATCCAATCACCCACATAATACATTAAAAATCAAATATTCTGAATCTTCACAAAATAAAAATAAACATTCAAAAAATTCCGTAAGACCGGTCATGGTATGATTGACCCCGTCTCTCTGACACTTATCGTAATAAAATTTAACAATTACCAGAGCAATATCGTTGGCTTCCCTTTTCAGCTTGATCATCGCCGCTTCCAATGTTAGACACTGTTCAGCCCTTTTCCGCGCACGTTGCAATTGCTCTTCCAACACATCCCGAGAGTCCATGAGCGCCTTATTATCTTCACGTAATTCCGCTACCCGGGTTTTGTAATACTCTGCATCAACGAGCCGATCACGGTACCTTTGTATTTCTTGCTCCAATCTAAAATCAAGTGGGATTATAGCCAAGTACTGACATAATATTTTTTATTTAAAAAACATTACCCCCCACTAGAATTTTCTCCTGCATCGTGGAGGCAGTTTACAAACATAAACATCCAGACCCGGCACAATTATTTGCAGGTCATAAAAATACTTGTTCCGTGCGGTATTCGAACCCGCGGCCCAGCATAGTAACTCATTGCTAAGCCACTGCGCTACGGAGCCGTCTAAATAAAAAATAAGTCAAGTGTAAGTTATAGTTCTACAATTAGTGTTCTGTTCACGGGCGTCAACGAAATTGCTAATTGCAATTTTAAGTGCTGATTTACCACGGGCTTATACAGCTAATATCCAGTAATTTCCAGTCTTTCAATGCAGCAGTGAAGTGTTGAGGATATAATGTCAGCTCGTAATAATTGCTCAGCCTTGCATTTCCAACACAGCCAACTTCTACATAATTTGTACTAACTGTCATAGTGGTATATTACTAAAAATTTTAACTATCATTTTGTACTGTGTAACGTTGGTATATCTTTAAACATCAGTGCCCATATTCATTGGTAAATGTTTACAAGGGACGATAATTTGTAAATCAGAGTTTATATAATTTGGAGGAACCAGAAACAATAAAGTCTACATACCTCTCACAGCGTTCTGCTTTTTCTCTAAGCGCGTCAACCTCATCTCTATACCCTGCCGCTTTTCTCGCCTCATTAAACCATTCTTGACTGTCTGAGCGCAGTTTTGCTAATACTAACTTCGTATGTTCTAATTCCTCGCGGCATTCAGCCAGCTGTTCCGACTTTTCCTCCCTAAAATATGGATATACAATTTTAATATTACTCAAAAAAAAATTACATGATATTATTATACTTGAGATTATGATCAATATTTAATACAGGCCTCATATCTGACTAGGCTCTTGGTATCATGGCCAGGTCAGGTAAAGTGGATAAGAAGGTAAGGATTAATTTCATACAAAAAGTATAATATACATACAATTCTTGTCTCTGTTTTCGCAGACGTGCCTTCCAGTCTGCAAGCTCGACGGCCAAATGTTGACTCTCACCGTTATTCTGATTGACGTTCTGCGCCGGGGGATTCTTGCTATTTTTGTTTTCATTCTCACTATCACACAAACACTCATTAAGAACCAATGTCGCCCAGTTCTGAAGATAATGGTCCCTTTCTTTTGCCAGACGTCTCATGTGATTAAACATTGTCGGAGATTGGAAGAGATCTATTGCATCTGGCGTCAAAACTACAGTCTGCATATCGGTTACCTAAAAAATAATTGCCGCTACTGTAATCGAATGATTTTGACATTACATATTATCCAGCGATTTAAATTTCTGGTACAAATACTTAAACTTGCAAAGTTAACATAATAATAATAACATGCCGTCTTCAAATATTTTTTTAAACTTCATTTTCTAAAAAGTTTTCAAGGTTACGAAATCGAAAATTCGGGCTGCGGAGTTATTTTTATACCCAAATAAAGGAATTTATTGGAAGAGCATGACCATATTATTAATAATCAATTAACATAAAAACATCTTAAGCAAATGTTAAATTCAAAATTCCAACCGCTTAACCGATTCGTTGCGGCACCAATTTTCGATAACTTTTAGCTGTGGCGGCGAACAAATATTTCATGACACGCCGGGCGTGTTAAGCGCCACAGACAAAAATGACACGCCTATTGTGTCATCCGCCATGTGTAAAAGTAATGTTCTTTTTTATGCTTTTTTTACTTGTTTAGACCTAATTAAGTTTATTTGACATCAAACATAAGTTACAAATGAAAGGATACTTGTTTTTAGTGGGTAACTACGTGTTTTTTTACGCGTTTTCTTTGAAATTGAGAGAAAGTGACTTTTTTTATGAAGAGATTACAAACCTTTTGTATTATTTTTTTTTGTTATATAAAAATCATTTATATAAGTAGGTACAGCTAAATCACCCTGGAAACCTTGGTTTTTATTAAATTAAATTTTAACATTAACATTTGTAAATATCAAACAATGAAGAACCTTAATTTGAAAAAAAAAAAAGGTATATCATTAATTGATATTTACAAATGTTAAATATTATTTAATGTTATACAAATGTAAAAGTAAAGTCGATCTGAAAACGTCTAATTAGTAAGAATAGCAAAACAAGTGTTTTCAAAAGGAAAAAAACGCAGGCGCTATACGGCGGCGGATTGACAAGACTATTTATTAGCGAACTTTTTTTATGCATGAACGGTTTCGAACTGTTTCAAGCAAAAATAAACCTTATACCATATCACAAGAGCACATGGTACTTCGTAGGTTTATTCGGCCATATGATAGTAATAAGACGGCAGTTCAACCATTTTAAGCAACATTAAACAATAAGACAAACGCATTGTTTTTTTTTTTAACAGGAGACTTGTTTTCCAGATATTTATTTACAACTTGAGTTTGTGAGCGATCGCAATGAGTGCTATTATTTGTTACTTATTAGACAATTTTTCCATAACATGATTTAAAACCCACAAAGTAAAAATAGTACCATGTACACGTTAAAAAAAGGTTGTCAACCCCTAAAAATTTCAAATTTTCAAAATATCCAGAAACGAAGCTGCATGCATGAACTACTCGCAAAATAACGAATATTTTGTTCAAAAAGATTTAAAAAAAGACACGACTCGCGTGTCATACGCCACACACAAAAGTAATCGATGGCACGCTTGGCGTGTCACCCGCACTGAACCGGTTAATCATAATATTTATTGTTATTCGGAATTTCCAAACACTAATCATAGCAAACAAAGAAATAAGGCCCTACCTGAAGGGAACAACCGAGTAATTTTAATTAGATATTTTTTTCTATAAATTACAACCACTACACGTTATTTACAAAATATATTCAAACAAATCCCAGTGCTACCGAAGTAAAAAGGTAAAAGTCTAAAAATTAAATATGAATGTACTACTATATTATACATACCAGAAAAAAAAAATTAAATATGTATCTTTGTATTTATGAAAAAAAATCTAAATCGAATTTTCCTACAAAAATGAATAGAATTACCGAAAAGCGACCACTAATCTGGGGACACGGTAGTGGCCCCGCCAAGTCGAGCAAAAAAGCGGCACGGCCGTACCATCCTTTTCTCGAAGCAGTTCAGGCCATTTTCGAAACCCTATAACTTCGTTGAGGATAAAACTAGTAACCATATCAATATTAAAAATCTTTTAAGTTTTAAATAAATAGATTGACTTGGCCATCGCCTGAAAACACAATGTATCTCACAAGTATTACATATTACATTAAATTAGATTGTTTAGTGCGATTGCCAAGTCAATCTATTTATTTAAAACATAAAAGATTTTTAATATTGATATGGTTACTATAAGATGTTGTTAGGTTAGCTAATTACGTAATAACTTGAGACAGAATGACCCTTACGTAGGGACTAAACAAATTAACCGACTTGGTATTATATGGATCTCACAACTTTTTACGGTAGAAGAACTGAGTTGCGAGACTTGGTTTTTTTTACAAGTTATGTTTTTGATGGTATCTTTATTTACAACCCTTACTTATTCACCATGATCAAGTGCACATATTTGGATATATGATCAAGTGTTCTTACTTGCTTAAAAAAATATTGAAGCTATTAAGAATAACACTGAAAATTACAATAATAAAAAAAAAAAAACATTGATGTGATTTAAGAATAGATAGAAGAGAACGAGCGTAAAATGAACTTTAAACTTAATGTGTAAGTATATTCGCTTTTATCTCATATTCTGTGTACATGCAAATTAAACTTGATCCGTAATAGTCTAAAATTGGATATGCACCTCTTCCACTGTAGAGATGATTAATAAATCATCACGTTTGGCCGGTGGATTAAAGATAGCTGTACCAAACGTCTCGTACTTTGTACGATGCGTCCCCGTCGCCGATTTGGATATTTTACGTCGGACGTAAACGAAATGCATATACCACCGTCTATAAAATTTCCCGTAACCGCCTCTTATGACATCCACGTGACTAATTGGGGTGATGGATTTTCTTACGCCACCATACGACAAGGTTAAGATAGACTTATGATAACTTTTTTTTAATTTTTTCAAGGTTGATTTATGATGTGTTTTAAAAATTTTGATTCAGTGTGTGGCGGCGCTGAAAAAACAACGTAAAAACGTGAAGTGTGGTACGCAAAAACATATTCAACCAGAATTAGGTGGTATATAGTATATTTCGGTGGTTTGGACACGTAGAAAGAATGAATGAGAAAAAAATGTCACAGCGAATTAATGCCGCAGAACTGTGGCAGAGTTGCCAAGTGACGTGAGTGAAGTAGAGAAGTAGGAAATTCATCGACCAAATTGGTGATGAAGATGAGCCAAGTTAAGAGTAGGTACCATTACATATCGCACACTGTAAGTTCTGCGCTCCTGGTCGCTCATAAATGTTTAATGCACACTGCTTGTTGTTAAATAAAATAACCATATTTCATTAAAGTTGGAATTTTTTTTAATCATGTATTCTTTAGTAGTATAACGCTTGCGAAATAATGTTTGCCTAAAAAAAATTTTAAACTTATTGATAGATAGGTCGCGCATATTTTCTAGGAGTTTGTAGTTAAAACGTACACATTGCCCCATAAAGGATTTACCGACTTTTTGGAGTCGAGTAACTGCTATAACTAGCTTGTGCTTATTAGATTAACGCATTTAAAAGAACTACCTATTACTAAAAAGTGTTAAACTTTTTTGAGGGACTTTAGAAATAAAATCGTATAACTATTATTACTCTTTGAAAGCGACACAGTTTTACAAAAAATAAAAGTTATATGGATATATCATAATTTTTAGGGTTCCGTACCTCAAAAGGAAAAAACGGAACCCTTACAGGATCACTTTGTTGTTCGTCCGTCTGTCTGTCAAGACCCTTTTTCTAAGGAACGCGTGGAGGTATCAAGCTTAAATTCATATCACATACTCAAGTCTACTGTCCCTTGGAGCTGTGAAAAAATCAAACTTCTAAGCCAACGCAATCAAAAGATACAGCCGTTTATGCCGTAAATTTTCGACATTCGCAAGAAAATCAAAACCTACAGGGTACTTCCCGTGAACTCAGAATCTTAAAATTTGGTACGAAGCAACGTATTATAGCACAGATAAAGGAAAAATTGCGAAAAGCATAAATTTTTAGTTACATCATATAATAAAAATATTTTTAATAATTTTAAACTTATTAACTACTGATTTGTTCGGAACCCTCGGTGCGCGAGTCCGACTAGCACTTGGCCGGTTTTTGCAAATCAAGTTTCTCATGTCAAATACTTTTGATAATCAGATAAAACGCTAAATTAATAATCCAATACTGTTCTGTCAAGGACAAGAACTGTCCATGCCCTTTAAAATACATAGTTATTATCATAAACCGTAAATGGACGCGCTAGGCGTAGCGCTAGCATGCAGTCATAACACGCTAGCATATTCAAATAAGGTCGGACTTATGCTATCGTAACTTCGTTACGGTTGTCAAGTTCACTATGCGGGCACAAATTATGTATGTGTCACAGACATAACCATAGCTATGTGGGTTTACTATGTGGGTTTAGAAACGTTTATCTCAATCATTATAACGTCACAGTGACTGAGTGAAACCGGCCACAGTTGAGTGTGCCTGTGGTACTACCATATGTCAGAGGTGTCACAGGCAAGATTGGCGACACAATGAAGCAAGCTACACACAAACAAGATGCAGAAGTGTACAAAAATTATTGTGAATGTGGACTCTTTTATATAGGGCAAACGTTCTACCAAAAGATCTATTTATACCCACATAAAAGAACATACAGCTGATTTGAAACATCTACTATCTGGGAAGTCTGCAGACTGTGATCTTATCCTAAACGGCCCCCGACTTGCATCAGATATGTTAGATCACATTGACATAGTTATTCATAATCATCATCATTACAGCTCTTCACAAGTCCACTGCTGAACATAGGCCTCCCCCAAAGAATGCCACAAAGCATGGTCCTGAGCCACCTGCACCGAATAAGGAGGGGCTGTCCGCAAGGTGAGGTTCATTCACTTCTCCTGTGGAATATGGTCATAAATGAACTAATCAGCAAATTAAATGCCAACCACTTCTATATAATTGGTTATGCAGAAGATCTGAAAATACTGGTCACGGGAAAAATAGCAAGCATGGTGTGCGACCTGACCCAAGCGGCTATCCGTATAGTGGAGAGTTAGAAACAATATGACTTAACCATTAATTCAAATACATTTTATTTGGATTAACGTTAATAATTCTAATAATGTTCACACAAAAACAAATGCTGAATAACTATCACCTGCCAAGTCTCTTCAACACAAAACTCCAGCTATCCTCTAAGGTAAAATACGTAGGTCTTACCTTGGACAGTAAACTTCTGCAATGCAGAAACATGTTTGGCATACGATGAGGTCTGACACCAAAAATTATACTGTGGCTGTA
Source organism: Parnassius mnemosyne (assembly GCA_963668995.1). Lineage (NCBI taxonomy): Eukaryota > Metazoa > Arthropoda > Insecta > Lepidoptera > Papilionidae > Parnassius > Parnassius mnemosyne. Next base: position 18,378,267 of record CAVLGL010000079.1, read on the forward strand.
CAAAACAAATGAAGCAACCACTATAAAGAAGCTTTATCGTTACCAGAGATTGGCATGTATGACTGCCACAGGCTGCATAAAGACTACACCAACAGCAAGCCTCAGAGGCTATGCTGGAGCTAACCCCGCTTCACCTACACATACAAAAATATAAAGACTTTAGCTGATATTAGACTTAAAACACTAAATCTTTGAAGTAACAGTAGAGTCCCTTATACAGGTATAATTGATAGAATTTACTCAAAACTTCCTATCTTGCAAGCCAAGCACTATAAGATTCCCAAACAATATGTGTTCGATGAGAAATATAAGATACAATTAAATGAAACGAAACAGTCAGAGGGATTAAACCCAAAGGAGCTTAGAGTTTTTACAGATGCTTCTAAAACAAATAAAGGTGTAGGATCTGTAACTTTCTCGGAAGATCTCAATATCCACATATGTATACCGCTGGGTACCCACAACACAGCCTTTCGGGTAGAATGTATGGATATCATCCAAGCGGCCATAGCAATAGATGCTAGGAAGGTAAAACTATCCATCAAAATACTGCAGTATGGCAGTACTACAACCTCTTATTTGCAATGTGGTGAACTCTTTTTCTTTTTTTTTAAATAGGATAAGGGTAACAAAGGAGCACACAGTCCACCTGATTATAAATGGTTGCTGTAGCCCATAGTCATCTACATCTACCCTCAAATATGAATCAAAATGCAGATGCATTGTCACCCGTGAGGACTAAGATGGAATGCCTCATTACCAGTAAAAAGGGTCTCCAGTTCTCTACACTTATCATATGAAACTCAGCAGTATTAAGCTGCTATTTTACGTTGGTATACTGTTAGTGTGGTCCTTCCATGGTCAAGCTGACCCATTCGTGCTACAACTATACCAGTATAGATTATTGACTAATATATTAATGCCACCAACAACTAAATGAGATATGTAAACACAACAATGTGACTCTGCAATTAATCAAGGGACACAGTGCACCCAGGGGCAATGATGCAGCAGACAAACTGGCCAGGAGCGGATCGGCTATGGCCGTTATAGGGCCGGAATAAATCACACTGATCTGTTTGTTCACTGGTACATAAAAACTTTACTAGTCAATGCGCTCAGCTTCAGAAAAATCTAGTGAACCGTAGGCAAGCTATGGAGGCCTGGCCAGAAATAAACAGTTGTATAACCATCATCTTACTGAGATCGAACAAGCTACAGATCAGGATAGCAACAAGTGCCATTACAGGATATGGCACCTTTAACAAACAATTATCTACTATATTATACAGATAGTCCTATGTGCAGGGCATATATGGGGGAGGAGGAAACGGCGGCCCACATGTTGCTGGTATGTCTGGACATATACATAAACATCTCGCCACCCTGGGATTACTCCCCGATATTGCTCCCAGCATCAAAGGACTGTTCTACTTCTTCAGGGAGATTTCATGGCTCGAATAATCACAATATTCCTGCCCACACGCAAAATATGAGCTTAGATGTGGAATTAGAGTAAAGTCGTAAACTAAACTAACTAAGCAACTGTATAATAGTCCCATCAAAGTACAACCTAGCCAACATTGCCACTACTATGAAGAGGCTGCAGATGGTTTTGAGGCAGGAAGGAATTCACCACGCTAACCCAACTCGGAACGACCGACTTAACATATAAAAATATTTTCTTATATGTTTTTTTAACTCCTCAGACATAAAGATTTCTTTGCAATGTTTTCCTTCACCGCCAAGAATGCTAAATTGACAGATCAAATTTTTGGACCTTTTTAACTCAAAAACTGTAATCATGAAATTTAGGATTCTAGGTAAACTTCTTAGAGATGCAAAATTACTAGTGTGTAGTAATACTGAGTTAGTATTACTTCAGTAAGTTTGAGTTATACTGGAGACAAGTTGAAAGTAGCGCAAATTGGTATACCACACACACTGCCTATACATTACCTTTTTTCAACTTAGCTCATACACTGGCATGTATCTAAATACCAACAGTGTATGTAGTCTAAAGGCTGATTGAAAAGCAGTAAAAAATTTAGACATAGTAATGTAAGAAGGACCCAATCTAAATTCAAGTCAAAAATGAGTCAGTATACTATGTCAAAACATTCCAAAGGAACTGTTACAACAAGAATCACTATATGAAAAGCAAAATTACAAAAAATTCGCAGTAATCATTTAATCTTCACACTTTAGCTCATTGTGGGTTGGATCCTTTTTACATAATTGTCTATATAATAATCAAGCAACCTTCATCAAGATCAAAAATGCTCAACTTGCCTGTTTAATACATTCCACAATGTTGTGCTGTAAGTCCACATCAAGTTCCTTGATCCTTGTAATAAATATCTCCTTATTAGGACACTGAACAGCAGCACCAAGTAGTAATAATATTAATAGCTTCATGTTTTCCAGGCCATCTCGTGATTCGGGTGATTTTCCTAAACATATGCATTCTGGTACTACCAATAGAGTCATTCCCAACTCTTCATCATAAAGACTTTTAACATTTTTTACTATTGCATCAAAATTCTTCACTCTACCTAATATCAACGCTTGGTCCTCCAAGCCTGTCAGTTTTGTAATATGATAAGATGGTTCTGGGTCTATTTGTAAATATACTTGATGTAGAATATCTCCATTGAAAAGTGCTGCATAGTCTTTGACACTTTCTGGATTTGTGAGACATGACTTCAACTGCAAATATTTATGTATGAGGATTGTCACAAAATCTTTATTACATAAAATATTATTATTTAACATCTCTAAGAGTTTATAGTTAACAATTAGTAAAAAAAAAGAATCAAAGCTAAAAATAATTTGACAAATTCGTATTAAGTACATTTTCCATAAATAATTAATATTAACATTTCCATTACAAATACAAATAGTGAAAGTTGCACATCTGAAACTTTACATTTTATGTCATAGTTAAAAGAGAAGATATAGTTCTAGATAATCTCATTGTGTGTCAAGTCTGGGAACCAGTATGAACATAGCAGGTTGCGTCAATATGCTAAATCAACTAATAAACAAAAAAAATTTAGAGCTGTAATTATGGTAAATATAGTTACACAAATTAATTAATATGTTAAGGATGGATAATTTAGATACATTTGTTAATATTCGCGACAAAAACAAATTTGCTAATTAACAATTAATATTGTAATTACTTTAAAGTAAACTTATGAAATATATTATAGTTTGTTTTAGCAAATATACACTATTTATTAACATTATATTTGGTACTTTCTAACCATTCACACTTTCAATCACTTGGAACGTCCGGGTTACATTATCTCACGGTTCATTCAAGTTTATAGGCACTGACTGCGATGTGCACTTACCCATGAAACCAGAGGTCCGTTCAAGAAGTCTTCAATTTCGGCACCCGACGCAGCCATTCTCCCCAAGCGTTATGATGAACAAAACCTACCCCTACGGTCTTGCCCGTAGAACATGACATTGAAACAACTCGAAAAATCAAAACGAGATGAAAATTTATTGAACATCTGCGACAAAATTTAAAGAAGTTATCAATATAAATAGAGCGCAAACACCGTAACACTTGAGCGACTCGATGATTCGATTTGTGTAGATTTGTAGTCGTCTTTTGTACCTAGTTGCCAAGATGACAAGCACAGATTGTTGTTGTTACCAATGACGAAACCATAGAGATATATACCTATGAAGAGGGCATATTCATTGGGTTATTATGTACTAACGTACTAGAGAGGACACCGCAAAGCATGACTTTGCGCAACGACTTGCGGACTTGCGGTACACTGTACCGCAACTTTCCAGTGAGTTCCCTATATAACATTGTAGTCTTTGCCAGTGAGTATCCAACGCCCGTCGCATCCAGTCGTGTCTTGTACTATCGTAAAAATGCCTGGTTGTGTGCTTAAAGACTGTTCTAAACACTCGTTTAACTTGGATAAGTTTGTAATTTTTTTAATTTTATCACAAAATTTCCGCAATAAATTATTACCTTTTCTAGAGTGATTCTCTCCTCTTAGTTTCGGCGTCACTCTAGGATGTTATACTGAGTCACCGTCATTTACTAAGCGGCCATAAATCATTATATGTATGTATAGACATTCATATATAAATTATTTGATTTTAATATTTATGTTTTTTTGAATTTTGATTGATTTTTTGAAATCTGGTAAAAATATTTTTTTCCATACCAATTGATGGGCCTGAGTATAATGCCAGTTATGCTCTTTGGCTGAAGTCATTTTTTATTTTATATAGACAAAACAATATTGTTTGCGCATTTCTAAAACAAAATTTTACCTCTTCTCCTTCTAACTGACTGTAACTGACGCAGTGCGCTCGAGACAGTGACTTATATATATATATATATATATATATGCAAACACTACATCTCTTTCTTATCAAGATTTTTTCTTTTTTTTATTATAACTCATAACACAACAAAGCAGCTGGTATTGTCTGTATTAATTATTACATATTTTCGTCTTCTTTATCCTGTCCTAGATTTTGTTCTTTTTCATTCTGATCGGGTGGAATAGCCGTACAATCACCTCCTACTTTCTTCAAATGTATCACATTTCTCCTAAACCTTTGGTTCGTTACACTATTGCGTACTGTGCAGTCACCGTCTCGTGCACTCTCTACGACGTGTGACGTCGGTTTAAAATTTGTTGTAAGATTATTCAATTTTTCCACTGCTTTTACGTAAACCTTATCTCCCTGTATTATATCTGAGTGAGTTGCTCTGCATTTCCTATCTACATACTCTTTTCCTTTTTCTTTTTGTATTTTGTCTCTATCCCTGATATCTGAATCTAAACGATTGTCTGTAATTTATTTCACCTATTGATGGAATTTTATCCCTACTTTTTCATTGAAAAAAAACAGTTCAGACGGTAACCTCCCGGTAACTGTAAGGAGGGGTGCTGTTATACATTAGAAGATACTCCCACAAACATTCTTTTAAATCCTTCCTCTCGATCTGGCTGATACGAAGACGTTTCAAAATATCTCTGTATTTTCTTTCAACTTCGCCGATCATTTGAGGCCAATATGGTATAGTACTAAATAACTTAATGTTACATTCTTTGAAGAAAGATCGAAACTCTTCACTAACGAACTGCTTGCCATTGTCTGCAGTGATAGAAATAGGATAACCAAGTCTACTGAACATTTATTTTACCATTTTAATAATCTGTAAGCTTGTGATGTTGTTGTAATTTTTACTTCTTTGTATCGACTGTAGTAGTCGACCACTACTAACAGATACTCGTTACTTGGCAATGGTCCCAGTAGATCCATTGTGACATCTATCCATGGAGCTGCAGGCAACTCTCGTCTCTTCATTGGTACAGGTGGGTTTGTCAAACCCACTAACGTACAACCTTTACAGGCCTTTACTAATTGTTCTACGTCTTTATCGATACGGGGCCACCATACCTTTGATCTAAGCGTCCCTTCATCGCTACGATACCAGGATGACCCTCGTATGCAGCATCTAATACACTCTTGCAGAGTTGCTGTGGTACTATAATTTTATTTCCACGAAGTAGAATGCTATCATGGAAACAACTCGTTTTCAAAAAATTTGTAACTCTTAATCGAATCGTCGCAGTCGTTCTGATAGACACCTTTTTTCACTTTGTAAATCTCTTGGTCTTTTTCTGAATATGCTACAATGGTACTCATTGGTATAGCAACTGGTCTAGAATTTTCCACTATTTGGTACATATGCTGGTCTTTTACTTTTGGTGGGTTATCAGGATAGTTACATAATCGTGACAAGAGATCAGCTATATTTGCTTTTCCTGGCTTGTATACAACTTTGAATGAATAAGACTAGCCTCAGTACCCATCGTTCAATCCTCGCACATGGTTTTGACTTAGACCCGAACAATATCTCTAGCGGCTTGTGGTCAGTGAATAAATCAAAAGGCTTTCCAAATAAAAAAAAATATTAAATGTTCAATCCCCAAACTAATGCTAGTGCCTCTTTTTCAGTTTGGCTATACCTGCGCTCGCAGTCTGTCAATGTTCGATTACCATAGGCAATAATTCTAGGGCCATTTGTATCATTTTGTACAAGGACAGCACCAAGTCTGACAGGACTAGCATCTGCTATCACCTGTCTTGCATCTCTGACGTCATAATACCCTAAAATCTGTATTTCCGTCAGCATCCGTTTGAGTTTTTGGAATGCTTTATCTTGTTCCCCAGACCATTGCTTTTCCAAGCTCTTCCTTTTGCTCATCTTATGTCTTAGCAGGTGCTTCAGAAGTTCTGTCATGGCGGCCAAGTTAGGTATCCATTTGTTTATGTAAACTTTGGAGTTCTTCTATGGTCTTTGGGACCCTAAATTTCATAATGCTCTCAACGTACTTGTTGAAGGGTTTACTCCTTCATGTGTAAGCCTGTGTCCCATAAAATTCACATCCTGCGTTTTATATATGCATTTATTGCTATTCAGCACGGCGTTGTTTTTACTAAGTACCTGTAGAACTTTCTATAGTCATGCGTCATGTTCTTCCACTGTTCCCGAATACCAGGATATCATCAATAAAATTGACGACCCTTCACAGTTTATCAGCATCCTTTCAATGATCTTCTGAAAAATCTCGGAAGCGCAGGTAATTCCAAGCATTATTCTTTTATATCTATATAATCTTTTGGGGGTTATAAAAAGTCGTTATGTGTCTGGATTCAGAGTGAATTTCCACTTGATGGACGGCATTTTTTTATGTCTAATTTGTTAAAATATTTAGCTTTCTTCATTCTAGGCAAAAATGGTCCATAGTAGGCAGGGGGTGGTTTTCTCGCAATATAGCGGCGTTAGTAGATCTCATATCTACGCACAAACGTAGTTCACCATTTTTTTTCATGATTGGAACATTGGTGAAACCCATTTAGACGGGCCTTGTACTTCTTCAATTATATCACTGTTTAGTGATTCCTTAATTTTGATTGCAACCTTCTCTTTAATGGGGATAGGTACTCTCTACTTACTTCTCCCGATACCAAGCTTTAAGACACCCAGACGGACTGCTGTATTCTTACCCAACAGGTCTCTAGTACCCCCCGAAATCACGTAAATGGTTGTGTGTTCCTTTCGTCCATCGACTTCGAGTATAGTTTCAAATGAACCCTCTATTGCCAAAGGAGAGTTACTACCATATGCAAATAATGTTTTGTCTGGTCTTTACATTTGATTAAAAGCATATACTTTTTTGCTTTTTTAACTCTTCCCACGTTTTGTAAGATATAAGGTTCTTGCGCAATTTCTAATTACACTTTTCCGCAATTTGATCTATGAGATGATCATCTTGCTTTTCGAATGCACACTTTTCGGTCTGTTGACGCAATCTTATCAAAAACTTTTCTCCTTTTTCCTGTTTTAGCAATCGAAAAACATGCCGCTCATAAACTTTGCTCCGTTTAGGTTGAAAATACTCGTCGAGTTTTTTTATGGCTACTTTAAATACATCAACGGTTTCTGATGATTCGACATTGGCACCCGGTAAATTTTAGAATATTTCTTGTATCCCAGAGCCACCAAAATGCAATAGCGTAGCTCGTTTCTTGAGTGATGATAGAATTTCAGCTGCGTCCAGATAGATTAGTAGAGACCTTTTCCATTTTATAGCCATAGATATGCTATCACATTAAAGTTGATAACGGTATCATTATTATTATTATTTTAGGGGCAAACTGAAACAGTTTCTTATATATTTATTTCCAATTTAATGCTGGCATTTTAATACCCAAAGTCCAATTTAATGGTAGTAACTTAGTACCCAAAGTCCAATTTAATGGTAGTACTTAGCACCCAAAGTCCAATTTAATGGTAGTAACTTAGTACCCAAAGTCCAATTTAATGGTGGTATCTTAGTACCCAAACTCCAATTTAATGGTGGTATCTTAGTACCCAAACTCCAATTTAATGGTGGTATCTTAGTACCCAAACTCAATTTCATGATAGTAATATGTTCCATAACACTCGCCCTTCTCTTTCGGTTTATTTGTTATACCGACTACTTCCATTGCTGTGCCATTTAGGCTTTGGGTGAATTCAATACCTATAATGCGCATTTACAGTATTACTAGTTACCTACTAAGCAATTTACAGAAGTCGTGAAGTGTCCACGATTTTTTGTAAGACTTACATATGCCATGAAAGCGGTAAAATAGTATTTTCATTAAAGGCGATAAATATCACACCTACATGTAAAATGCCACTAAAATTTAGCTAACGACATTGTATTTCGGTTCAAATCGAGAGGAGTGATTAGTTACATCTACTATTTTTCCATCAAAAATCTTTTTAAATAAAAGTTGTGCTAATAGACATATGTTAAAATAAATCATTATTTTATCATTGCTACATAAAGAAAATAAAATTTGCACACCATAAGCGTGGTCTCATATGCGAACATATAATTTATATAAATTATTAAAATGATCATAACAGGGTTAAAAACAATAAATCATAATTCATAATCGAAAGTTTTTTCCGCGGGTACTCTAGGATTTAGTTTACAATTTGCAATTGCAATGCTAATAGTTGCACATTGCTAACCTATTTTTGTTGATATCTTTATACTAAACAGGTATTTACCTTTTTTCTCGTTGCCACTTGTATTGTCTGCTATCTTCTCTAATCACTGTAGTGTAACACAGGCTCGGCACGCACTTAACTAAACACGTCCACTCTCGCCCGAGGCTCTCGTGTAACTGACGCGGTGCGCTCGAGACAGTGACTTATGCAAACACTACAGTATTGAAACTCTACTGGTTAAAAAAAAAACAAATATATATATTATAGTTCTTGATGAAAATAAAGTATGCGCGTTACATCGCATCCCATCAAGAATTTCTAATTGTGTAATTCTTGGTGTAAAGATAAGACGCAATAATAACTGTAAACAATAGAATAACAAAATAATGAAAACATTTGTGAATACTTGCTTTATAACCTAATAAATATTATTTGACCGTAATAAAATAAAACAAGGTAGTCTTCGGCATGAAAGTAAAAATAAATATTTTCGATTATTTTTGCAATATCTAACAGTCAGTCTAAAGATGCTAAATATCAGCAAGCACTGTCAAATTCGATAGGAGTGACAGAAAAAAAACGGTTCTTGATATAGAAGGGTAAATAAATTAATATTTAACCTATAAAGTAAATTCACTTTATTAAAAATCAAAATAGCCCAATAGCTTTATTAACATGAGACACAAAATTTTACGAGTGCTTACAAAACTTAACATTATTTTACTGAAATCTCAGAAAGTTTTTTTTTAATACAATAAGGGTAACAAACGAGCACACAGTCCACCTGATGGTCAGTGGTTGCTACGGCCCATAGACATCTACATGTATTCTCGATTACGTATCAAAATGTAGATGCGTTATCACCCGTGAGGACTAAGATGTCATGCCTCGTTTCCAGTAAAAAGGTTCTCCGGTTCTCTACACTCACCATACGAAACATAGCAGGGTTAAACTGCTATTTTACATGTTATTCTGTGAGAGCGTGGCCCTTCCCCGGTCGTGCCGACCCATTCGTGCTACAACTATTCCCTACTACTAATATAGCTGCAGCATGGCTCTACCACCTAAGAAAAAATTGACGTTGTAAATTTAAGTATTTTCAGAAGCAACTTTGAAATTAATTTCTATTGAGTGAATTTTTGTGGAATCGTGTTTTACAAACCGCCACCTGAAATACGTACAATTTTTTTTCGATAACGACGTGAAGTTACAAAACGATCCCCATGCATATCAATGTGGCTCTATTCAGCCTCTTAATATGGACATACCTCGGGATTCAGAGATTTTAAAAGTTTTCATGCGTAGACAATGGAAGATATAATATTATATTATTACTGTCCCGTGTGAGGCAACCTTCATACTTATATTCATATTCTCATCATATTTTTATGGTTGGTTAGAAAAGTTATATCTAAATGCTAACTTTCACAGGGTATTTTTTTTTTACTATTTTTACCCAGCAAGTAGTAAAGCAACTACAATCCCATCGGTGGTTATGTAGCCTAAGATGGTGAATTACACTGACTTTACAAAAACCTATTCACTCTTGCCTAATAGTACTAGGTAAGTATTATTTGCGACCTACTTATGTCCAGCAAGACTATACGAGGGGTGATCCAAAAGTAATGATAATCGGTTATCATTACTCCATATTCTACAGTTGCACGCTGGGCCAAGAAGTTTAAACTGGGCAGAACATCCACTGAAGATGAACATCGCGAAGGACGCCCATCCACGTCCCTCACTGAAGACAACGTGAAAAAAGTCGAAGATGTTGTGTTGGCAGATCGAAGAGTGACCATCAGGCATGTAGCTGAGGTCACAGGGATCTCATATGGCAGCGTTCAAAGAATCCTTGCGAACGAGTTGCATATGAAAAAGGTCTCTACGCGTTGGGTACCCTGAATGTTAACCGACGAGCAAAAGAAAAATCGAGTTGATATTTCGAGGGTCAATCTCGAAAAGTTCCAAGCAGATCAAGAAAATTTTTTGTTCCGTTTTGTGACTATGGACTAGACCTGGATCAACCATTTTGATCCTGAAACGAAACAACAATCGATGACTTGGATGCGAGCCTCCTCACTGACGCCAAAGAAATTCAAAGTTTCAAGTTCGGCGGGAAAGGTTATGGCATCTGTTTTTTGGGACGCTCTAGGCATAATTATGGTGGAATATTTGGAAAAGGGAGCTACTATTACGGGCTCTTACTACGCAGATCAAATAAGAAGATTACGGGAGGCCATTAAGGAAAAAAGACGCGGCAAACTGCGAGCTGGAGTGCTGTTTCACCAAGACAACTCACCGGCTCACAAAGCCGCAGTTACGATGGCTGCCATTCAAGAAACGGGATTTGAACTGCTCGACCACCCTCCCTATTCGCCAGATCTAGCTCCTAGTGATTTCTGCCTCTTTCCTCGGCTCGGTGTGTGTGTGTGTGTGTGTGTGTGTGTGTGTGTGTGTGTGTGTGTGCGTGCGTGTGTGCGTGCGTGCGTGCGTGCGAGCGTGCGTGCTTGCGTGCGTGCGTGCGTGTGTGCGTGCGTGTGTGCGTGCGAGCGTGCGTGCGAGCGAGCGTGCGTGCGTGCGTGCGTGTGTGTGTGTGTGGTTGAGTACTTTTTCGCTTACTTATACGAGGTTGCCACTCGAGAACCTTTCTTCCTATTTTTTATCGGTTTTCCAAGTTTTATAGCCAGCCCATTGCCATTTCTGTTGAGCTATGTCAGTTACTCTGGTTCTACTGCGAATATCTTCATTTCTAACTTTATCACGTAGAGAAACCCCAATTTAAAATTTTTACATTTTTTAGATGATAGTTTGTCTAACATAAAAAAAAAAACATCAACCCAAGAATGTCTTTATATAGTTATTTATACTTAGGGAAGCACCATTTTCATTATTTATTTAAATTGTTTGATTTAATTTGATAACAGTGTACCTAAATGTAAGTATCTGTATCTATATTTCCCTCCCCAACAATATTTTATAAAGTCATACTCATAAAAACAGCGTTTTATTGTAATACATAATTATAAAATTCAGTATCAATTAATTAATAAAAATATGCAACAATAAAGTTTCATAGGTATGAAAAACTATCGAAATCTAAGTAACGAGAGCATGTTCGTCGTTCCACATCTAAATTATATAAAAATGCATTTTTCAATTTCACTAATCAACGTCGCCGCAAAAATTTCTTCTTCTTTGGGCACTTTAAAAATTAATTTATTTAGAAAATAATATTTACAGTTACCAGTGTACAGATATTAACTAAATTAAGTATTTCTAGTCATAAAAATATTTATAATTGAGTATAAACTTTTAAAAAACTAATATATATTTGAACGAAGTCGCTCCAACACCGACGCGCGGTCCACCCTCGACCAAAGAGAATATAACCATTACGTTTAAGAGAAACGTAGTGGTTATATTCTCTTTGTTTAAGAGGCGGGACTTCCTAAGAAAAGTAAATGTATGACATTGCGCCAAGCTACTCTACCAACATCAAGACATGACAATTAATATTTGACAAACAGTGCTGACAACATAGGCGATTTCTAATAGTGCTGTAAATGTCTATCCTCGAATAATTCTATCGATATATTGTTTATCGTAATTTTTACATAATAAAAGTTAATTCTCTATACTGAATTGTTTATGAGCAATACTTTTTTTAATCTGGGGATTGAGTAAAAATGCCGATTAGGATAACAAATCATTGTATTTTACACGCAGAAATTTGTAATTATATCTCTACAGATATTAGGTACAAAATATGTGTAAAGAAAATATAAAATTAAAACGCACTATTATACTAATAATTAATTAAGTAAAAACTAAATGACAACTCCGTAGCGCAGAGGCTAAGCGTTTGGCTGCGGCACTGCAGGACCGAGGCTTCGTTCCCGCACTGAACTATTGTTGCTATGCTGTAAAATAAATAGTTTGCGTCTGGACGCTTGTTTTCAACGTTAGTTTTTTCAAAAGGGTATAAAATTGGGTTTATTAACACTAATTGGATTAAATTGCTTTTAACTGTAACAAATACTATGTACAAATCGCTCGGCTTTTTCACAGAGGTACCTACGTACATACTACTAGCAGAGATCGTATACTTATTGTCGCTTTCAAAATGAGTGCTCATTATGGCTAGTGTTTGTAGATGAATCTATAAAAAAGACTATTTATAACCAGGTAATTAACATTAACAAATAACTTTGAGTTCAGTTTTATAATCGAATTCTTACCAATATGTGACTTTATATGGATATTATCTTTTGCTACATGTAAATGAAACTTAATTAACATACACATAATAGTGGAAGTTTAAATTAACTCGTTTTAGTTGGATTTCTAAATCAACGGATTCGCAATGTTTGCCACAAATATGTTTTAACATGTGAATCTTTTCAATTAGTGCATGTGCTAACTATTTCGCCCATTGCTTGCATCTGAAAAATAATATCAATAAAATCTCATTTTTATTGAACAAATAGAATGATATCAGTCACAATTGATGATGTAGTTTCTAAGTATAGTTGGTTTCGGATTGCCATCCCATCGAACTATCAGATTTAGGAAATTTTGTGTTTATATTTGTGCACACAATCGTACACAATTAAAACCAGTCCCATGTAGATGGCTAGTCCAAAAATGTAGTCGCGTTAAGCATCATATTATAATTAAAGTTGAACTCACCACATACCTTTCATCATCTAAGGGAAATATTGCTACGAATAGCCTTTTCTTGTTATTATTTTTTCCGCTTCTTGCACCATTTAATTGGCAAGTTTTATAATGCATACCTATTTATTTTTTTAACAATTGTGTAAATGAACAACAGCTTCTTTAACAAAATTTAAAGCAATCTTAATAAATAAAATATATACAAATATAATTGTTTGATTTGACATTTGAACCTATTTGATTTGACTATGTCATTAATAGACATATTACGAAAAGCGGAAAGAAGAGATAACCGTCATTAAAATTTGACCCCTGTAGTACATATAATTTTTGCTATGGAAGTTGCGCCAGCCTGCCCTCGACGATGTACGAAAACGGACTCCAAAGAGTATCTCAACTCAAACGGACTGACGGACTGCGACAGGGCGACGGAGTATGCGCGGTCGCGTAAATATATTCAATTTCAGGGAAAAATGATATATTCTCTTATAAAACGGGGAATAAAAATAAAACTCTCAATTAAAATTATTAATATTTTTAAGACCTTTTTTTTAGAGTAAGAACTATTTAAAAAGCTTTTGCCGTTTTGGAGAAATTTTGCAAAATATGACAAAGATAGGTTCTCTTTGGGGATTTTTTTTCTAATAAGTAGTTGACAAAAATACAATTTTGTTCAATTTAAAACATTTACCAAATCCTCTTCTGTTACCCTGTTTTTTTTGTGGATTAAATAAATAGTTATTGAGATTTTTTTACTTAAATATCCAAGATTTAGGCATTTCAACTACTGTTAAGGCCTTAATGTCACCGGCGCTTGAACTCTGACGTACAGAGAAAGTCACCGCTGTGACGAAACTAAGTCTTTTGGATAAACCGGTTTGTTTTCATTAATTTCGTAAACAGGAGGAATATTGACATGTTTTCTCGCTAAGCCCAAACGTTGTACGTACGCCTCACTAATAAAAGAAACCTGGCTTCCCAAATCTATGAGACAACGCACGGTCGATCGCTTATGATTATTTACGTAAACATCGATAAGCGCTGTTGACAGTAACACTGTACTCGTTCGCACTGACGGAGCAGAACTGGATTGCCCGCTAGCGTCGCAAGTCGTGTGATTTATCGACGCCATAACCAGCTAAGAATCGCTCGAAGTGGCGGGATCGTGCGCTGTAGGAGGTAGTGAAGCAGCTGTCATGCGGATCAGCTGTCTTGGTAGCACCTATATAAGATTGATTATCGAAATGAATTAGCGTATGATGATGTTTGTGGCACGTCCCGCACATAAATTTGATCTGCATTGCTTAACGTGATGTCAAACGTGTAAACAATTATAGCGACACCCACGGGAAGATATGGGGTAGTGGATATTCTTGACCGTTACTACACGGCATAATAATTTTTAATTATCACTTCATAATTAAAAGGTCTCTTTACTTTTTGTCAAAAAACTAGTGCCTAAAAAATTTGTAAACAAACTGTACGGCTGATATTCATAGACTATAAATAGGTACTGGCCTAATTAAATCCTTTAAAATATATAATTTACAACGTGAAAAACAAAATTTTTAAATTAAATTAGGTTTACCCGTTTAATGTATCAAATGAAAAACATCGATATATCGAATATGTTGACGCATCAAAAATATATTGTTAAATTCTATGCATTGTTACTATACATCAAGTGTTTTTAATGTATCGATATATGAAAACAATCGATTTATAATACATCCCTAGTGTGGACCCTGATAAAACTATAATTAGCTTGATACATATTTCTTTATCTGTGACTACAATATAATGGAAAAGACCTGATCCGTACATCCCATTCCCTTTCTAAATCCCGCTTGCACATCCCAAATTTTTGCGTCAGTTTCTTTCATAACTCTTTCAATTAGTACCTTAGCATACAGTTTTCCCACAATGCTAAGAAGGCTGATACCACGGTAGTTTTTACAGTCCTGCTGTGATCCTTTTCCCTTATATATTGGGACTATCACGGCTTTGCACCAGTCTCCCGGTACACGCTTAAGTTCCCAACATAAATTAAACAAGGTGTACAGCAGGTCTGCCACCACTCCTTCTCCAGCCCTTAGCATTTCGAGAGATACTCTATCATAACCGGCTGCCTTACCTGCTTTCATACTTTTCATTGCTTTCATTATTTCATCTATACTTATATCTAGAGGAAATAGATAGCTATTTCCTCTTCTTTCGGAATTTCTATTTCATTTAATTCAAACGTCTCATCACTCATAAACACGCTTTCAAAGTATTCCTTCCATCTCCTTAAACTCAAAACTTCGTCATTCAGAATACAGCCATTCTGGTCTCGTATAGCATTCATTCTAGGCTGTTTTGAATGTCCCCTGGTAGTTCTTACGAGTTTCCAGAACATTTTAATGTTTGCCTGGAAGTTATCCGATATTCTTCTATCATTCTTATCCGTTCTTTCTTGCTTTTTCCTTTCAACTACTTCTTTTACTCTCTTATTTAGGTGTCTAAAAACTGCCTTTTTCCTTTCAATATCATCATTCATACTGCTAGAATTACTAGCCTTGGTTGCTAGTAAATCTAGCCATGCTTTCTTCTTTGCTTCAACTTCCATCCGTACCTCATCATCCCACCATAACGTGTTATTTTTCCTTTCATTCGTTCTCTTACTTACACCACATACTTCGGTAGCTGCATCCACTAAACCTTTCTTGACATTGTACTACAGTCTCCAAGTCTAAATCATTCATACACAATTCAGCTATACCACTTATATTTTCTCTCAATCTACATTTGAACTTCTCTTTCACACCTTCATCTTGTAACCTCTCTGTTCTTATACGCTGTAACGCTGTGGTAGACACAGATGTCCGATGCCTCCAACGTCTGAAAAGACCATTAATTCGGCATAAGGCCAAGTAATGATCCGTCCCTACGTTAGAGCACCGGTAAACCCTTGTATCTACCACCGCGCTCCTCATTCTTTCATCAACAGTTATGAAATCTATCATACTTCTATCATCACCTCTTTCCCATGTATACGTGTGAATCTTCTTATGACGAAAGAAAGTGTTCGTCACAGCAAGATTCTTTTCCACGCTAACGGCGAGAAGGCTTTCACCATTCTCATTTATACTTTCATCACCAAACGTTCCCAATATCCTTTCATAACCAAGCCTCCTCACCCCAACCCTTCCATCAAAATCGCCTAATATCACAATATTTTCATTAACCTTGCATTTCATTAGCATCATCCTTACCAACTCCCAAAACTGCTCTCGGATATAAGTGGGCTTAGACATGTTTGGGGCGTAGACCCCTAAAACAAACAACTCCTTTAAGCCCACTTTCGTTCGTATCCATAGCAGTTTCGGGCTTACACATTCATACTCTTTTACACAATGACCCATTCTTTCTGAAAGGATGATACCGACTCCCTGGCATGCCCGCTCGGTCTCGTCTACACCAGACCAGTACGCGGTATACATGCCATGTGTAGTGGCATCCTTTCCCTTCCGTTTCGTCTCATTCACACATAACACGTCTATTCCTCTATCATACATCATATCGCATACTTCATCCATCTTATCATTCATTCCTCCACATACATTCAATGTAGCCAGACGGGCTTCCGCAATCCACTTTTCGCCCCTCCGGGGGACAGAACGTGACGGGTGGCAAACCTCGTCGCCGGTTTTCCTCCCGGAGATTCTTCGCACCCCTGCCCCATTAAAGGGGCGCCGGGAACTCGGGGCCATTTCGTTAATATTTTGCCTCACGGTGCGAAAGTAAGTTGTGGTATTTTTTACGCCGCTACCACACGGCGAGGAGCCGAGTCAGTTCTTTCGGCTTTGTCGCTCGTTTAGCACCACCCGGGGGACACGTGTAGGGTGGGCCTAGGATTAGGTGGTCGAAGCCTACGGATCGCCGAGAAGTTTTTGGCCAAAAACCAAAAAGTTTTTTGTGCGTTCATGGACTTGGAGAAGGCTTATGACAGAGTGGACAGGGATGTGTTATGGCAAACACTGAACTCATTTGGGTTGAGCGCTGGTCTGATACAGGCATTGAAGTCTCTATATAGGGACTCTAGTGCTTGTGTCAGGATCAACGGGGACTACTCGGACTGGTTTGACATCCATAAAGGTGTCAGACAGGGCTGTGTGGCTTCCCCGTGGTTGTTCAATCTATTTATGGACAGTTGTTTGGAAAATTTGAAAGTAGAAGAATGCGGGTTAAGAATGGGTGAGTTAACCGTCAAATGCCTTTTGTACGCCGATGATCAAGTCATACTTGCGTCGTCGGCAGCCGAGTTGCAAATGATGGTTACATTAATGAACAGGACATTAAAAGAAAAGGGAATGAAAGTGAACGCAAGTAAGACGAAAGTTATGGTTTTTGAAAGAGAAGAAAGTAAAACGATATGTGAAATAAGAATAGAAGGGGAGTTGGTAGAGCAAGTAGATGAGTTTGTATATTTGGGATGTGTGTTTAGCAGGGATGGTAGATATGATAAGGATATAGAACGACGAGTTAATGCAGGAAATAGAGTGAATGGGGCTCTACACTCTATTGTGAAAAGTCAGAATGTGTCCAAAAAGGCACGTATGGCAATTTACAATGCTGTGTTAGTACCTACTTTAATGTATGGTAGTGAAAGTTGGGTGTGGCAGAAGAAGCATGAGAGTAAAATAAATGCTGTAGAAATGCGGTCATTAAGGAGTATGTTAGGGATGAAGCTGAATGACAGAGTGAGAAATTGTTTAATAAGAGAAGAGTGTGGTTTGCAAGATGATGTTGTGACCAGGATTAAGAAAGGAATGCTTCGGTGGTTTGGCCATGTAGAAAGAATGAATGAGGAAAGAGTGACAAAGTAAATTTATGTTGCAGAGGTGAACGGCATAGTCGGGAAGGGTCGCCCTAGGCGAAAGTTTATCGACCAAATTGGCGATATATTAAAAATGGGCCAAATCAAGAGTACCTTTAACCGACGAGCGTGTATGCGTAGGTATATGGATGTGGAGGAAGCGAGAGAGGTGTGTCAAGATCGTGCCAAATGGAAGTCCATAATCTCTGCCTACCCCTCTGGGTGACAGGCGTGAGTGTTTATGTATGTATTACAATATAATATATGACTATTATATAGGCTACCTAGATATATATATATATATCTAGGTAGCCTATATAATAGTCATATATTATATTGTATATAGGTAGCCAGGGTTCCCAACTTCTTTTATATAGGACAAGGGTAACAAACGAGCATATGGTCCACCTGATGGTAAGTGGTTACTGTGTCCCATAGACATCTACATCTATCCTTAATTAGGTATTAAAATGCATCTGCGTTGTCACACGTTAGGACTAAGATGTAATGCCTCGTTTCCATTAAAAATGGTCTCCGGTTCTCTGCACTCATCATACCATAGTTTTACTATGACTATACGAAACACAGCAGTGTTGACCTGCTATTTGACGCTGGTATTCTGTGAGAGCGTGGTCCTTCCCCGGTCGAGACGACCCATTCGCGCTACAACTATTCTACTTATACACCTGTAGCATGGCTCTACCACGTAAAAACGTAGGGGTTTCCCCCTAAATTTAGGGGGTAAATAAGTGGGATGGGATTTTTAGGGGCTTTATATTTTTTCCACGTAAGCTGATTTTTGTTTAGAAGTTTGCGATGATTGTAGTGAAGCTGACTGTAAACCTTTTGAAATTTTCTCAAAATTCGGGTTGTATGTCTTGCATTTATTATCACGGTTGCAATTTCTTGTTATCTATTGAAATGCTACTAAATGCACTGCAACGAGATAGCGCATCATTTATAAGATTTAATCCATTAACTAATATATATGGTAATTTAATATCCAAATGTATGATTTTAATATGTTGAAACCATTAGAAAAAAAATGAGTTATAATTTAAAATATTAAATAATTTATATATAAAGAACATTAGAAAGCATTGTACTTATTTTATAGGGGTTTCCAAGTAAATAAGGTGATTTTAGGGGGTTTCGACCATATACTTAGAATATACTGGCGTATAGACCACCTGGCAGCCCGAAAACGCGTGACCAATTATGATTTGTTATTGTGTGCGTTAGCTAGTGATGTATATTTTACTTACAAGGACTATCGAAAATGATTGTTAAGGAAGCGATAAAAAGATTTAAAAAAAGTTTTTAGTGCATGAAGTTGAATAACTTCAAAAATTAACTGAATTTTACCATGATAGTTCTAAAATAATTAAAAAAGTATTCATATAACATGTTCCTGGGAATAAGCTAAACCTACCTGCCTTTTGTTTTTCGTTGTTCGATTTCAATTAAAATGTATAAAATCCCAGGTGACTTGACCGATAAACTTAAAAAACTCCCCAATAATCAGAACGGAAATTTGTATTTTCGAGCTATGATCTTTGGGGAAAAATATTTACTGCCGTGGGCAGTTTCCCCGGAATTTCTTTTTAACATATTGTTAATATAAATAGGAAGATGCTTAACTAAGAATATTATACCTATTTATATTTTATATCTATACTAATCTATACTCATTTATTAAAGTGGAAGAGTTTTTTTTGTTTTTTTGTTTGTTTAAACGCGCTAATCTCTGGAACTACCAGTACGATTTGAAAAATTCTTTTTGTATATTATAGCCAGATTCATGTAGAATAGTATAGGCTATCTAGCATTAAGCTATATTACTCAACTAGCCTTAAATATGGATATTTGTTAAGCAAGTCAGAAGAAAAAGCACTCCCGAAATGATTTATCCGCGTACGCTGGTGTTATCGTTAGGGATACGTAAATACAATGTTCTAGAAAAATAAAGACCTTTACTTCGTCTAAAAAAAGTCCGCGATACCATATGTCTATTTCTTATACATAAGCCATAATTTGGTATTTTGTGACAAAAAAATATTGAAAATTTAAAAGTTATTTATGAGCGTTATTATTAGGCATGGCCTATTTATTATTACGAACGAAAGTTACTTCATCATCAAGACAATTTTATGAAGATAAATTTTGTTCTTTATACCATGTTATTTGGACGCATAGTTTAAGAGATAATGTAAAATTAAAATAATACAACACTTGGCTGGGCGCGCGAACAACGCTTAAACCCTAGCCGTAAAATGCTTGAACTAGGTCATGTCGCGCACCTCGGACACGTGATGACGTGGTGAAACCGCGGGGCACAGCTAGTATTTTATAAAATGTTTACGGGGAAATAAAAACGGGGACACGAAGTACATAATGGCTGCTTTATTTTTCATATAAGTATTACTTGTGATAATTATAATCATTTAATAATTAATAATTAAATACATTATAGAACTTTATTTTAACATTCGACCTAAGTATAAATGTAAACTTAATAATTCAATGAAGGAAATTTGTAGGAATCAGTTAAATAAGATTGCTCTGTTTAAAGGCCAATATGTTTATGAGGCTTCATCATGCTTCATGTTTATATTCTTTCATCTGTTCCTGAAAACTATAAAGTAATAATAAACTTATTATCATTTTAGCTGCATGAATTTTAAAAACATAATGATCTTAACACAGTAAAGTGGACTAAGTGTCTGAGGATACAGATGCACTCTCTATTCTCTCAATCTTGGTATGTTAAGAAAATAGTCACTCATTCATGGACTGACCGCGGCAAGTGCAACATACAAGTAATTAAAATCAAACATAATCAAACCATATATACTTTATTTTTTTAGTTTAAAAGACCAAAATATAGAGATACGATTTAAATAACACAACAGACTTTGGCATATTATGCCAATTTTAGTTCCCGGTACAGACAGATCAAATCGGCAGAAGCATTTTGTATGGCATAGCCCCGCCTAAGGGTATTAGTGTTCTGTGGCATAGCCAGTCCAGCGTTCTTGTATATATAGAGGTCAGTGACTGAACAGATAAGTTGGTGGCACTGTACTGTAACATTTAGCTACTTCTAGCATTTTTTCGGGGTAAAAAAAACTGGCAATCGAGCAACATTTTGAAAAATGTCTAGCAACTGGGTACTCTGGTTTCCCTTCAAAACGTATAGGTAAATCATTCGCCTTTTTTCTAGCAAGCTAGCAACTGGGTAAAGCTAGCAGTTGGGAGTTTTGGCGGGAAATTGACCGGCGGCGGTTTGCTGCTCCTGTATTATTGTTTAAATAATGGTTTGAAGTGGACTTTGATATGTAAAAGTGTTGCGATTTTGTGTATTAAGTGTCTACGCATGTGAACTATTAGTGGAAACAGTGAAACAAGTGCTCTGATGGTGATGGATTCTCAAGATAAGCTGTTTGTTTGCATAGGCACCTTTAGATACCATCGCCAACTATCAGCTGTCTGCTGGATCAAGTTGCCGCCAAAATCTCCCAAGAACTGCACAATGTGACGCATCAACATATTGTGAAGCAGTATACTATGAAGGAGTAGGGAAATTACAATAAACCGAATAAAATACTTAAGACTTGGCCTAAAGGTCTAGATACCAGGCCATAAACTCCAAAAAAAAAAAGCTAGCAGTTGGCTACATTGAACTAAACGTCAAATCGTCAAGTTGGCCATCAACTCCACAAAAAATCAAATCGTCAAGTCAAATCAAAACAAGGCAAGCGCTCCAATACGCTTATTATACTTTATATTATACTTTATACTTTATTCTTTTATTAATTTTAAAAAGTCAGTGATATAAAATGTAAATTGAGATTACTATCAAAGAAAAATACACATTAGTAAAAGTTATCTCTAAATCCGTTTTTACTCATATTTTATTGCAGTAAATTAAGTAAAGAAGCTGTATAAAAGAACAATATTTATTATCAAAATACATAATTATTATACTACCTATTTTTTATTTCAATTTTATGTTTTTATAATCATTATGTTTCTAATTATATAAGTTCTTATTTTTACGTATCGTTATAATATAATCGCTTATATAAAAATACTTAAAAAACAATGTTTACTAAATCTAAAGTGCAATTTCAAGATCAACAACTAGATGATTATGTACTCGAGGTAAAGCAAGAACTTTATTATATATTGATAAATTGCCTTAATAAGTAGTTACAACATCATATTATTAAATTGGATATTTCAGAATTCAGTACTAAAGAGTAAATTACAAAGTAAAGTTGAAGCCTTAGCTATTATGAACAAAGAATTGGACAAGTGCAGTATGGAACGTGACAGATATAAAACATTAGTAGAACAATTACAATGTAAGAAAACTATGTCAATATGCCTTCAAGATAATAATAACTTCAGGTTTACACCAATAAATACTATAACTGGTGGTGAAATACTTGCTAAAACCAGAGACAATAATATTATGTTAAAGTTAGAGGTACTAGTATAATATCCTATTTTACTCCTTATTAATCCTTATTGTACATAAAACTTGTGTTTCTGTTTGTTTGTGGCCTTTCCACGAGTAAGGCACTAAAGCAATCTTGATAAAAATGTAGTATTAAGATAACTTGCATCAAAATATACATAACTAGGTAACTTATGATTATATGCTGTCAACTGCTAAAAATAAACCATTCAAAATAGATTTTTCAACTAATGATGATAGTGTGCTTTACATGAAAACTTCATGCATATGAAGTAGGAAAGATAGATGAAATTTTGTAACGTTTATAGTGGGATCGATTATTATTCTTCATCATTATAGCTTTTCACAAAAAATAAATAAAACAAAGTAATCTCTTCAATATAGGCCTCCCTTAAGGAATAGCACAAAGCACGGTCCTGAGCCACCAGTATCTATCAACTTCCTGCATCTCTTACTAGTTCATCACTATCTAGTGAGGGGCCACAACCCTTTGCTTACAGGTACAAGGCTGCCACTCGAGAACCTTTCTTTCTCATTGGTTGTTAAGCTATATAGTCAGTCCATTGCCACTTTAGCTTATTAATCTGTTGAGCTGGTTGTATACTCTTGTTTTTAAGTTTTGAAGTATAAGTGGCAAGAAGATGTGTTCTCATCTCCCGAAAGCTACCCTGCTGAGTTAGATCCCTTGATTGATCTCTTGATCGAAGTTGGACTTATCTAGGTGGACAATTTGTCCTAGTTAAATATACACGTCAATCTAAGTGCCTCTTAACAACTATCTGCATTGGTGTGATATGGATGTTACAACATATGACCTTGGTTTTGTCTATGTTCATCTTAAGACCTATCTGTTGTGAGACACTATTGAGGTTGTTGAGCATAGTGCTGAGGTCCTCCAGTGATTCTGTCACAATGTCATATCATGTCTATATAATTGGCAAATTGAAGATGTATTTGCCATTGATTGTCACAAAGTATCCTTTCCAGTCCTGTAGATTGAAAATGTTTTCCAATGCAGCCGTAAAGAGCTTAATTTATAATAATATTCTGGTGACAAATAAACTACACAACGTCAAACAGTCCACCTGATAGTTGTGGCTGTTCAAGGACATCCGCTACCTATTCAGAACAAAAAAATATTACAGGTGTGTTTCCATTTATTTTATAAGTAGCATTATGCTGCTTAAAATATCCTATCGAATAGCCAAAGCTAGTTCTAACAATCAGACTGACTATGAATTTATTGATTATCATATCATTAATGGAAAGACATTTATTAATAAGGTTAATAAATAAAAATATTCTACAACCATTTAAACTCTTAATTTTGTTTCAGGTTGAGACTTTACGTAGTAAATTAGAAGAAGCAAATGGTGACATTTTGGCTTTAAGGAGACAAATACAAAAGGGCACCTTAATTGATGAAAATAATGCAATTAAAAAACTTTCATCTATTTCTCCACAAAAGGACTATGAACAGCTAGTACAGAATTTAGAAAGAATTCAGAAAAAAGTAAATTATTGTTTTAGTACTACTATTTTATTAAATTTGTCTTTCTTAGAGTAAAATACTTTATACAGCGTTTAAATGTAATATGAGAATTTCTGTATGATATTAGAATCTGAAATTCCAAACACATACAAATGGATATACTATGTATAATAAATAATAATAAATACATTTAAAAAAGTGCACCTTTTCAGAACATAAAAATTAAATGAAGATAAAATGTATGAAATACATTTTAATTTTTTTTATAGAATTAGTTTGACAAACGTGCACACAGTCCACCTGATGGTAAGTGGTTGCTGTGGCCCGTAGACATGTACATCTATCTTCGTTTACGAATTAAAATGCAGATGCGTTGTTAGCTGTGAGGACTAAGATAGAATGCCTCTTTTCCTGTAAAATAGGTCTGTGGTTCTTTACACTCACCATATGAAACACAGCAGCACTAAGCTGCTATTTTACGCTGGTATTCTGTGAGAGCGTGGTCCTTCCCCGGTCGAGCCCACCCATTCATGCTACAACTATACTATTAATATAGCCGCAGCATGGCTTTACCACGTAAAAAAATAAAATAATAATACTTATACATAATCTTTAAAATGAGTTTTTTTCTATCTAGATACAAAGTTTTAATATAATATCTTTTTATGGAAATCGGTATCTTTTTAAAATTCTGAGCCCTCTTTTAAAGTTACTGCATTATATATTTTTTGTTGCTATACCTATAACCATCAGAAATAAGCGGATGCCTATGCCTTATCTGTAGTAAATACTAATATTAACTGCTTTGTCACGGTGTAAAATGCCAACAAACAAGTTGTACCTAAAAATATGTAAGGGTTGTCACAATATAAAATATCTTACAAAATTTTATTATACCATTTCAAAATTAGTATTCTTCATAATTTACAGATGTATTGGATGTGCCTTTTGCCAAGTTAAAGGTGATTAATAAAGAAACTTTCAAGATTTGCATTTAAAATATTAGGTACTAGTAAGTAGGACCGAATAAAATATAACAGGCTAGTTTAGTATACGACGGGATGTTTTCCGCAACTCCACCTCTATGCGCGTATTTTGCGTGTGGGCAGGAATAATGTGATTATTCGAGCCATGAGATTTCCCCGAAGAAGCTCAACAGTCCTTTGATGTTGCATGCAACTTCGGGGAGTGATCCCGGCGTGCCGAGATGTTTAGCCCTGTATGTAGCGACCTCCGGACATTTCAGTAGCACGTGGGCCGCCGTTTCTTACTCCCCCATACATGCCCTGCACAGTACTGCTACATCTGTAACACCTATAGTAAATAAATGCTTGTTAAAGGTGCCGTATCCTGTGATAGCACTTGTTACTATCCTGATCTGCGGCTTGTGCTGTCTAATTAAAATTTTGGTTAAGCGACTGTTCATTTCAGGCAGGGCCTCCTTAGGTTGTCTGCAGTCTACTAGATTTTTCCAAAGCTGAGCGTGTTGATTAGTGAAGTGTCTGCATACCAATGAACAAACGTTACCAAAGGGGATTGGTATGATTGGTTCCGGCCCTATAGTGGCTAGAGCCGATCCTCTTCTGGCCAGTTCGTCTGCTGCATCGTTGCCTCTGGATCCACTGTGTCCCTTTATCCATTGCAAAGTCGCATTGTTGTTTTTACATATCTCATTTAATTGTTGATGGCATTCATATATTAGTCCTGAGTTCATCACATTGCAACTCAGAGCTTGTAGT
The DNA here is from genome assembly GCA_963668995.1 of Parnassius mnemosyne. Classification (NCBI taxonomy): domain Eukaryota; kingdom Metazoa; phylum Arthropoda; class Insecta; order Lepidoptera; family Papilionidae; genus Parnassius; species Parnassius mnemosyne. Next base: position 18,404,082 of record CAVLGL010000079.1, read on the forward strand.
ACCACCCTACTGTCGGTCAGTATTCTGATGGGGAATTCATTAATCTTCCTAGCATCTATTGCTATGGCCGCTTGAATGATACCCATACATTCCGCCTGAAAGACTGTGTTATAGGTACCCAGCGGTGTGCATATGTGGACATTGAGGTCTTCAGAGAAAGTTCCAGAACCTACACCTTCATTTGTTTTAGAACCATCGGTGAAAACTCTAAGCTCTTTTGGGCTTAATCCTTCCGGCTGCTTGGTTTCATTTAATTGTATCTTGTATTTCTTATCGAAAACAAATTGTTTAGGAATCTTATTGTACTTGGCTTGTAGGATAGGAATTTTTAAGTGAATTCTATCTAATTCTATATAATTAATAGAATCAGGCGTTACTTTGTGGAAATCCATTATATAAAAGCTTTTAAAAAAATTTACTTCGCAAATATCCGCGCTATAAAATAAAATGATGTGTCTTACCTAGTATGAAGAGCACCTCCCGCCCTCCCTCAATTGAGTGCACTATCCCCGTCACCACTAATCCCAGCACCGCTACTCCTAACACCACTACACTAGGCAAGACACACCACTGACGACAATACGACACGTGTTTCGCCTCTACACGAGGCATCCTCAGGTGATAAGACTCTACGGTGGCTAACCGCTAAGTGAGCGGCGAGCCAAAACAACTGCTATTTATACAGACCGCTGACACAACTGCAACCGCTCCCTACTTAAGGAGCGAGCGACTGCGTCATGCGATAAAACATGCGACCTCACCGCCGGACTTACGCAGCCGTTTGTAAAATTAAAAACAAACTGCCGCGCAACACCCGCCTACCCTCCAACCACGCAACCAAACGCCGATCGCCGTGAGGTGACCGTGTGTGTGTGCTGGAACAGTTAGAGATATTAAAAAGTAATAATAGTAATAATATATAAGTAATAATAATTATTTGATAATGATGGAAAGTGACTTGCGTTATTTTAAATTATAAGTAGACGCGGGTCATTAAATAATAAAGAAACCTATACGCATTTTTTAAATTTCGTAATATGTTATTACAAAATACCTCCCATTTTAATGACGGTTTGGGGAAGGTTTCCATGGTTGGTACAATTATAATATTAAGAGAAATGTGCGCAACATTTCTCAATACTTTATTATCTTTTAATTTGGTTGAAAATAACGTACTTTCGTCTAAAAGGAAACGGCGCCGTTTAAAGGTTAGTTCATTATAAATATTTTCTACCACTGCCCATCTAAACCACTTTAATAACTGGTATTAGAAATCGTTGCATAAGATCTGTCATTATTTACGGAATACGCCCACGGTCCCTGCCCCCGCTGCATCCTTCACTTCATTTTATATCTTGATTTTATTTCCTTACTTGTTGGATCTTTGATTTCCTTGATGAAGCTTATTTTCACACAGTCTGACTATAATACGAGCGTTCAATTCTTTTTATATTTTATGACCAGCAAATTCATTCTCCTAATTTCAATATATTATAATCTTCTATTCACCACGTTGTAGGACCCATTTTGTTTATTTTATTTGTATCTTACAATCTAATTTCATAAAATAATAAAGGCGCACACTATGAGAAATGATTTTAAGCGGATATTTTTTATGAAACTCTAAGAAATAAATGTAACATTAATTCTTGAATTCATTAATCTTCTATGCCCTCGGCCCGACATAATTACTGTTTATTTTATTACCGTCCGGTTCTGCCGCCTTATAGGGGAGGAAACTGTGAATGGCCCAATGGATTTTGTCCATCGTTACCACTCTCTGTGCTAAATTCCAGTCTTCTGCTGTTGGTGTCAGTATGTCGTCATGCTGGTTTGCCTCCTGAGTTACGCAGCAGCCTGGGAAGTGCGTTTCAATTAGGACGTGTTGGGCTTCATCCGGCGATGTTGAGTAGCTACCGTCGGGTTTCTTTAGAGAGATGGATCCCGACGTGTTCTGTTTAGCTAGAATATTCCTTATCCTATTTGCTTGTTCACAGGTTTCTATGTTACCACAGATTTTACGCCACCCAATCGAGCGTCGATACCTGATACATTTTTTGTATTCAGACTTAGATTTCTTGTGTAGTAGCCAGTCTTCATCCATTGAGGTATTCATGGCCTTATTTAGCGCTTTTCTTACCTTCTTACGTGTCGTATCTAGTTCTTTACCCCACTACGGTTGCTTTACCTCAGCATGCCTTGGTGGAGTGATTTCTGGACATGATTCATGGTAGCTATCTGTCATGGCCTTAGTAACAGCTGCTACCTGTTCTTCTAGGAGCGACTGATTCGCTATAGTATTTGTCCCCTCAAAACCCACGAGCGAAGACGTCAGCCTGTTAAGGTATTTTGTTTTATCCGTCTTGCGGGGATTTCTCCATGGTGGTGTAGCGGAGATATCGACCAGTAGTACGAAGCAGATCCATCTATGATATGAGCATGAGGCCTCTCTCGACACATGCCATCCCGTAATTAGTTTAGCTGCTCCTTCTGTTGCAAGTGTGAGGTCAATTATTGTGCGACAGCGTTTGTTTATGAAAGTTGGTTCTTTATAACAGGCTAAATTATACATTCTGTTTAATAGCCTTGTATAGATGAGCATTACCGACAAATGTTTGTATACTTACTAGGTGTTTTTTATTGTATTTATTTTTTTATTATTTTTGAAGTGTTAAAACCTTTTTAGAATCATTGTGATTTGAAAGTCGATGAAAAAAAGCGACACTTAAAAAAGAGACAATAAGATAAAATACGGTATACATTGTTTCCTATTATCTTGATCTGCTTTTTGTGCGGTGCATCGTAGAAAAGGAGTCTTCCCACTCTTGACTACTTTTCTGGAGATTTTACTACCGCATGTGAACTGGACATATTTTTTTTTTTCAATTTTATAATTGATTAAATTGCAATTCTCCACCATTATTGTTTGACTTTGACCGTGCGGGTGGTACATATGTTCAAAACAAATAATTAAATCATTGAGTGAACATCAGAGAGAGCAATTTCGCGTATGACGTACTACCGCTGGCGCTGATGTCTAGGGCAGAGGGGGGACTCGGCTCTCCTTCATACTGCACCCGTTTGTTGCTACTAAGCAGCCTAAGAATTGACTCACTATTAGTATTTATTACACATATGCCTATGCCCAGGTATTAGATGTTTATAGGCTGTAAGTGCACTTTAATATTATTATTTTATGAGTAAAATGAATAAAAAAGACTCATAAATGTACACAATTTAATTTGAACTTGTAGTACCAACAACTAAAGTTAGATTATCGGACAACACTGGATGAAAAAGAGGAGCTTGTTGCTGACCGTGACTACTATAAGAGCAAAGTCCATCGTCTAAATCATCAAATCAGCTATGTTCTATCAAATAAAATAAAAAGTCAACAAGATTCTGAGGATCCGCCAAAGCCCATTATTGATATTGATGCATTAGTCACTGAAAATAAATATCTCCATGAAAGAATTACACAACTGCAAGTAGAAAAAGAAATTATTAAAAGAACCCTCACTAAATATAAGGTACCACAGTGCTACTTATTGTTAAGTTAATATAATATAAACTTATTTTGTTCTTATATTAAATTTTATTGTTGTAGACATTGCTTGATAACAGAAGTAAAGGTGAATCTGTAAATTTCAAAAAAGGCTTTGTAGATGTCATGACACAAAAGCAAGGTATGTCCTGTTATTATTTAATTATTAAAAATAGGTTTCTTTCAAGTTAATTTAATATTTTTTTGTTTATTTTAGTAAGAGAATATTTGAATATCAATTCAAAAACAGGTCTTAAAAGAAGCTCGGCTGCGGAATTTAAATCATTATGTTTGGGATTATTTGAGGCATTGAACGATAAATCCATTGCATTACAGCATCAAAGGAAAACAAATCAGTACGTATTTTTATCCATTAAATTAGTTATTTCAAACTTGATAAATTTTCCCTATTTGATATTAAATACAAATGGAAGGTATTATTAATAATATTTATTATAAAAAACATGGGATACTATATTCTTTAATTTCCGCCACAGTCAAATGGTTCATAAACGCGCTAGCTATTAGTGCGTAGGTGCTTTGTGTGATGAATCAGTCTGAAATCTAGTCTGGTGTGTGTTCTGCGAATAACTTTATATTGTTTATGTTTTAAGAGAACATTATCGGTCTTATTTCAAAACGTGGTCAAAAAGTATTTCACGAAAAAATCCCACTTCGCAGTGTAGCCAGTCATTTCGAAGTTTGACAGTTTTCTGTCAAATTACATACTTTACATATGTTTAGTTTAAACCTGTCACTAATTGTAAACCAATTTGTAATATGATGGCATTATAGATTTTACAAGACTTGACTAAAAAAATCATTACCATTAATTCATCACAACATTTCATAGTTTCTAGGTTGGTTTTCATTTATTCCCTTCCATATTATCCCTAGATTTCTTAAGTATTTTACAAACATTACGCGTTAAATCGATTTGAGTTTGCCGTTTCTCTTTGTTTAGTGTAGACTACAATTATTGCGTTGTCACAATTTTGTGCAATAAGTATTCTACTAATAATGTAATAAACTAGAATGTGAAAAAGATTCTTTGTCTGTAGGCATTTAACTATATTTGAACAAGCGTACAGAAAAATGTCAGTAAAGTTGAATGTCTGTAGGTATTATTTTTCCATACGATGGCGGGTTGATCTTACTTGTGATAGGTGAATAATACGCATAGTAAAACAATGTGCATGTTCATTGTTTTACTATGCGTATTATTCAGATTAGCGTTAAAACGGAAAGTAAACGTAAAGAGGTTTTTCGCAGTCATCTTCTGATTCTAATCTATTCTTTTTATATAAAATTAATGTTTGTTTGTTCGTATTTGCGCTGCCATAGGCCTCCCCCAAGGAATGCCACAAAGCACGGACCTGAGCCACCTGCATCCATCAACTTCCTGCTTGTTTCACCAGGTCGTCACTCCATCTAGTGAGAAGTCGCCCTACACTTCGCCTACCGGTACGTGGTTGCCACTCGAGAATCTTTTTTCCCCATCGGTTGTCGGTTCTTCGAGCTATATGGCCGGACCATTGCCACTTCAGCTTACTAATCCGTTGGACTGTGTCGGTCACTCTGGTTCTTTGCGGATATCCTCATTTCAAAGTTTATCACGCAGAGAAACCCCAAACATAGCCTTCTCCATAGCTCCCTGAGCGAACTTGAGCTTCCTCATACGTCGACCACGTCACAGATCCATAAGTGTATGTCCTACCTGGCAACACGCACTGGGTTTACAATTACGTTTTCAAGTTTTGAGGTATACCTGACGAGAAGATGTGTCGTAGTTTCCTGAACGTAGCCCAGCCGAGTTGAAGCCGTCGATTGACCTCTCGGTTGAAGTTGGACTTACTAAGTCGGACTATTTGTCCCAGATAAACATACTCGTTAACGACTTCGAGCTTAGTGCTCAAGAATTACCGGTATATGTGTGACATGGATGTTACACATGACTTTTGTTTTGGCCATGTTCATCTTAAGACCTATCCGTCGGGAGGCACTATTGAGGTCATTGAGCATAGTGCTTAGGTCCTCCAACGATTCTGACATAAGGACTATATCGTCGGCAAATTGAAGGCGAGTGACGTACTCGTTATTCATGTTAATACCGTATCCTTTCCAGTCCAGAAGCTTGAAAACGTCTTCCAATGTAGCGGTGAAGTTTCGGGTATAAAACGTCACCCTGTTACATCTCTCTGCATTTGGATAGGTTCCGTACTCTGGTTCTGTACTCAGAAAGCCATCGTAGCCCTATTGTACAAACACTTCAGTACCTCGATATACCGACAGTCAACTTAGCACCGCTAAAGGGACTGCAGCATCGCCCAAACCGCAACCAAATTTCGACGGAATCAGAGGCTTTGTCATAGTCCACATACGCAAGACATAGTGGCAGATTGTAGTCCTCGGTGTTCTGTACATTTTGCTATGTATATATTTTGGTATGTGTGTGGTCTATGGTGCTAAAGCCTTTTCGGAAACTGGCTTGTTCGGGAGGCTGGAAGTTGTCGAGTCTGCGTGCGAGACGATTCGTAATGACTCGAAAACAGCACGTAGATTCAAGAGAGCGTTGTCGCCTTTCGTGGAGAATATGACCACCGCACTTCTGTTTCGCGCCCTCGGTGTAGTGCCCCCATGGAGAACAGTATTAAAGAGCTTCTGAAGAACCAGGTCTCAGGTGTTCTTATCGATGCTGCTACATTCGATCTCCAGCTTAAACAGTTGGCTCTTTCTGGCAGACAGATCTCTGGCAAAGACTGGAGGCCTGGTTCTGCTCGATCGCTTCTTCAATACGAGCTATATTAAAGTTGTTTAAGCCCCGCCCCATGCATTTGGAGATCTGTGTGTTCAGTTGCCTTTCAAATCTGCAGAAGACTGTAGTTTCATTTCGCGTCTAACAGCCATGAGATTAAGAGTGTGATCAGAGAGTTTTTGTGTTCTGCGGCGTACCATTCATCGGATTGCGGCAAAACTTTGTCAACTTACTGCTTGCACTTGAGCCAAGGTTATAGACATAGTACAATCAACTTATAAAAGTCTTCTTAAAGTTATATACCATTCAATTTCAATGAATGAATTATAATTCCTAATTAAACAATAAAACTCTTCCAAATTTAAAACGATATTTCCACGATGATTTCTTTTGCGCTAGCAATGCGTCGGGTACCAGCTAGTGTAAAATAATAATTAATGTATCCTTTGCTAAGCAGCAGAATAAGTCTCGCTGGCGTTCGTGAGATAAAACATCTATAGCTGTCTTTTAGATTTCTTTGCTTCTTTATTTTATGATTTATGACTTCTCTTAGAAGAATTCTGCCAACGTCATGTCAGCCATAGGAGTGACAGTAAAGTATTTTCTTCTCTTATTAGTTTCTCCTCACAAGCTATGTTTTAGGCACTGTCACTTTTATGGGTCTACCCGGCCGAGAATCGTTGTCAAAGGTGTTTGTAGATTGTAGACCAAAAACAAAAAATATTGCAATCTAGTTTGTTTAAACAACTTTTGAAATTGTTATAGTAAATGTAGAATTGCATGATAGTCGCATATCATAAAAGACACCATACCGAAATACAGTGCTTCGATATGTATAATTACGAAAATGTTATGGATTGGATTGCTTATGTAACAATATGTCAACTTACTTTCTTTACTTTATTGTCTTGTTGTAGTATCATTAAATACGCATTGCTCCGGATCTTTTCCGCTAGATTAAATTTAATAGGATACTTTAATTAGTGCTTTCATTGATGAGGTTAAGTGCTTCTGAAGTATTTAAATGCTTTTATTTTACCTTGGCAACCATACTACATTAGTACGAAGGCGACACTGAAAGTTATTAGAACTGGCCACTTGTAAACGATATAATAAAAAAATAAGTTCATATTTTGAAAATGGAACTCTGCCAATATTATTGTGTATGTATTTTATTAATTTGTAATTTGTTTGCGATTTGGCGGCAAATTGAAAATTGTCTGTATCATGTCAGCATGAATTTAACGCGAGAAAATTTTCGTACAATGATTTTTTATGATTATCGATGTCATTTAAGTCAACAAGAAAGTTATGATAGACTTAGATTGGCCTTTCACGATGAAGCCCCATCTTGTGCCACTGTTTACAACTGGTTTAATGAGTTTAAATGTGGTCGCACTAATCTCACCGATGATCTGCATGAGGGACGGCCTTAAAAGGCGACGACTGAAGATAACATCAGTGTTGTGCGGCGTACGATAGAGACTGACAAAAGAGTGACTTATCAGCAGATTCGGACAAGCTTAGGCATCGGTATGAGTCAAGTGCACAAAATCGTCAATGAACATTTAGCGGTCAGGAAGCTTTGTGCCTGGTGGATACCTTATAATTTGACAGAGGCCCAAAAACTCGTTAGTGTTGATTGGTGTCGTGAAATTGTTCAAAGATTTAACGGAGGTGATTCATATGCTGTGTTCGACATACTCACGGGTGACGAAAGCTGGATTTATTGTTATGATCTTGAAGCTAAGAGACAGTCTGCTGTCTGAGTGTTTTCTTCTGAGGAGTTGCCAAATAAAGTGAAGAGAGGTCGAAGCGTGGCAAAAAAGATGGTGGCCTCGTTCTTCCGAAGGACAGGTCATTACGCAACAATTGGTTTAGAGGATCGAAAAACAGTTACTGCAGAGTGGTACACTAATAATTGTCCACTTGTCTTGAAAAAAGTTCGGGAGAAACATCCTCGCAGTAGGATCCTCCTTCATCACGACAACGCCTCGTCGCACACCGCCAAGCAAACAATCGACTACTTGGCGACGTCAGACGTGGAATTACTGGGTCACCCGCCCTATAGCCCCGACCTCGCACCTTGCGATTTTTATTTATTTCCGAAAATAAAAGAAAACCTTCGAAGAAAATGTTTTATGCACGCCGAGGAAGCAGTGGCTGCGTTTCAAAATGCCGTCGAAGATACACCTAAAAACGAGTGGGCTAAGTGCTTTTCTCAGTGGTTCCATTTGGGCACTATTTTGAAAACATATAATAAAACTAATAACTTGCTAGTTTTTGATTTTCTAAGAACTTTCAGTGTCATCCTCGTACTATTATTTATTTTGTGACTATACTATAACTTTTTTACTTTTGTTTCTTTATATCTTGATTTTTTTTTCAGGATTTTAGCGAACAGAATAAATGAATTGGAAAAAACTTTAGAAAGCTGGTGTAATGGTCAAAAATGTATCCCTATTTTTCCATCCCAAATGCTTCTGGAGGATTTTCTTCCTGACTCCGCATCCGTAAAATCGGATGAAACAAAAGAAAAAAATTTGTATGAGCCTACGCAGGATAATGATTTAAAGATGAGATATTCTGACAGTGATGAGGACTTAAAATCTAATATTGATAGCCAAACAATTCATTACGCAGATAATTATGAAAATGGTAGTGGAGATAATAGAATTATCACTAAAACTGTTTTACCTTTCGAATTGGAACAGTTAGTGAAAGAAGCTCTAGCTGAATTAAAACCCATACAGTAAAGTATTTATAAGTTAAATGAAAGAAAAATATAAATTAAATAAAATTAGATAAAATGGCATGTACTTATAGGTATTTAAATTTTTGTGATAGTTCATTCCAAAGTTGCATGTTTTTTTTCTAGTCAATCTATTACTTTGCTTTATAATGTTATTGTGATAGCCCTGTTTATACTATTTATTTAAAATAAATGTTTTTAACAAAAATAATTTTTACTACTGTCCCCTTGGTATACAGGGCTTTCCTATTTTAAGTACCTATTATCATAGATCATTCTCACATTAACCCTTTCTGTCTTTTCATTGTATAAATAGGAACAGAGGTCCCAAACATTTACCATAGTTGCCACGATTGGCAGCCGGATACGCAACCGCAATTTTTATATTATTATTTTGAGTTGTAATATGAATGTTCCAATTTCAAATTTCTCTTCACATTATAATGAGTATTATCCAAGTTTCAAGTTCAAAATAAAAGTTTTTACTAGCTAAATTGGAATATGGAGTATAGGTATTTTCGTCAAATATAAGATTTTTCGCGCGATGATTTGTACGATTTGAAATGTTGCCTAAAACCGGACGAATCGATTGATAAATTTCAAATGGCATTTTACACCATTTATGGGTAAACTTTTCTAAGGTAACCGTGTACCGCTGATATAACAAATTTCAGCACGGTCGACTAACTTCGAGCGATGAAAAAAGACACTTCTTTTCGACGGACTGTGACGGTTGTTACGAAAAGAAACGTGCTAGCAATGAAAAATTAATTGAAGAAAACAGTCGAATTACGTATGAAAAGATTCAGTACATACGTACCTACCTATTAAAGATTGGATCGGGAAGCCTTCATGAGATTTTACAAGAATGCCTTCTCACGAGGTGGATAGTTTCGCATTAGGTGCCGCATAACCTTACCGATGCTGAGAAACGGCCTATGCGGAATGGTGCCATTTAACAGTTTCCCTGTCCACGAAACACACACAATAGTTAAAAATTTGAAATGTTCATAAGTATATGATTCATGGGACAGCGAAAGAGTTAAAGCAGGCTCGTCTTACCGTGTTTACGACTTTATGACATCATTACAAGTAATGAATAGTGGATTTATCAATACGATCCAAAAACAAAGCTGCAGTAAGACTTCTATGTATACAGTAGTATGTGTTGTAAATTGAATTTGTCGGTCTAGTAAGACCGGCAATTCAGAACAAAAATTATATCGCAGCTGTGGATTGCGCGGGCGCAGGCGCGCTATCCACATCTTTTTTAACAGTGGTAGAGCCACGCGGCAGCTTTTGCTGTCACACGGATGGGCCGGCTCGAACCGGGGTAGTACCATGACCTCACAGAAAACCAGCGTGAAGTAGAAGTTTACCTCTGCGTTTCGCTTGGTGAGTGCAGGTGGCCGGAGGCCCTTTTTACTGGAAATGAGGCATTCCACCTTAGTCCTCATGGGTGACAACGCTCCTACATTTTGATTTGTAACAGAGGATAGATGTAGATGTTTATGGGCCGCAGCAACCACTTACCATCAGGTGGACTGTGTGCTCGTTTGTCACCCTTATCCTATAAAAAAAAAGACGCGAGCGCGAGCGGGGGAGCGGACGGGTAGCTGCCACGGTAAATATGCCTTACAGTTGTATTTTCAATTACGACAATTAGGTACTCTTTTTACTTCTTTTTCAAATAAAGTTACGTACTTATCTGAAATAAACTTTAAATCACATAAACACGTAATACAAAATCAGTGTTGTCTAAAACCACGTTCGGGGCTTACAAAACAAATAAGTAATCTTCTTACCCGCTTGCAGTCAATTAAAGAAGTTGCGGAGAATTGACTGTAACTTAGTGCGCAATGTATTAGTAATGTTACGAGCTTGAGGTTCGAGACAATTAAAAACTGCGGATTGAATTACCAAATTTGACACTTTAATTACGGATACTAATTACACCTTAAAACACACTAATAATAAAACACAATAATTCTATTGATCACTTAAGTTCGCAGTTGTTTCGCTTCGAAGTATTCTCTTGTATCGCCAATTCAATACTGCCCCGGTCGTGGTCTATACCGGCCTTATATAGGGCCTCAGATAGTTTCCAGAACCTTCTACTGTAGCGACCTCTAGAATGTTCGAGTACATATCGGTCCCGAAATTTCTGGAAGGATCTCGACTCTCCTAGTTCTGCTACTCGACACTAGAGGGCGCTAGTGTAACTAGTGTTGCCATATACAAGACATTAATAGTGGCGCGTAACAGTAACATAGTGTCCGTTTAGTAGTATACATAGAAGTGTTCGGCTCCAGTCTATGGTTCGGCTGTTTCAAAATGAACCTATGCCTACCAAAGTAAAGCGATCGAAATGTGCAGGGAAGATTTTGGTTTAACTGGGATTAATTTCTTTGCAGCAAACCGATTAAGCTTTTGAGGCACTCCTTACAGCTCAAATTTGTTACCGTATGATTTTATTCCCTAAATTAAAAAAAATTGCTGAAAGGTATCCTAACTAAACTAAGACATTTTTTTCGCAAAACTTCCTGAAGTGGCCAACGTATATATGTAATTTTATTTTTAAAATGGCCGACCTATATTAATTGATGCTCGTTGTTTTTGTACAGCTACGAAATGATATAAACATACCAGCTAATGTATTTCACGCAGTTATGTGGGAACTAAGAACACACCCTTAATTGTTTTAGTACTTTACAAGTAAGCAATTTATTTATGGCACAACAAAGTTTTTTATCTACTGGTTCAGTTTTTGTAGAGGAAGCTCGAAATGGATAAGCATATCGTATTTCCGTTCGGACATTCAACAGAAGTAGGTATAATAGATATAATTTAATTCAGGCTTCTTTGAATAGCTATTATTCTGGATAAGATGTCAACGCACTGCGCAGGATGTAATTGTGATACAAATTTATCTGCAGATGCAAATACTCGTTAATTCTACTCGTGTCACGGCTTAAGTAATTTTATGTCGTAGTAGTATCGTAGTATGTGTCGTAGTCGAGTAATGTATGGTTGTTACAGTTTCTATTGTCTAAATCTAATTTAACTTAAAAAATTTTATTTATTTATTTATTACAAAAACAGTAACATTATCATAACAGTACAAAACCAAGACGATGCTGTACAAAAACCAAATAATAAGTAATAAATATAACTACAGACGTAAAATATATGCTTAATACTGTTATAATTAAGAAAAAAAAAAGTATGAAAAAATCTCACAGACCCTGTGCGCCGCCTCTGTGAACTTTGCCAGGCTGCAGTGAAAAATGTCCGTTTCTTCGGAAATAATATTCAATAACCATAAAGCCCGTGACATAGGTGCAAACCTGAGCAGATTTGTCCTCGCGTGCGGCACCTTAAAGGTGGGATGTGGGCGACGCCTAACTACTGCCTTATCAGGCACAAACAGCTGCAACGCCTCCAGTACCTCAGGATGGTATAGCTGGCCACGCAAGACACGCCACACGTACTTGCAGAGTGCGACGTCACGCCTCACACCAAGCTGGCTGTACCCAACCATGCCAATCACGAATAAGCTCGGGTACATCAGCGGGTAGAAAGGATAGAGGATCCCCTATATATAATGTAATCTGTGCTCTGTGGCGCAAGTGCGCGCGCGCCTGTGTCATGCTTCTTTCATAGGGAGTAATGATCGATAAATAAAAAAAATGCTTAGCTTTAAATATTTAGGGCATGGTGTTTTAGAATTATCAAGACAACAGCATTTTTACAGTGCGGCAGAGTATACATGGTTTCATTGTATGGCGAATGCCGCCAATATTCAGCGTCAACTTTGCGTACTTATTGTGAGAGTTACGGCGTAACTCGCGTGTGCCACTAGCGTCTGGACAATCCTGGAAGCTGTCGAAAGAATCAGGGAAAATCAGCACATAGTGCCCAACACTCATGAAGGAGTTGCTCCGCGTCACTTTCCATCCATTTTCAAACAAAGAGTCTTAGACCATTTCGATCGAAATCCAACCTGCAACCTTAAACAAGCTGGGCTTGTGTTTAGAGTGAGGCATATGTTCTATGCCTATGTATACATCGAGTGCTGAAAAGGAACAAATTACGTCCTTATAAATATGCCAAGGTGCTGCCGTGTGATAAGCCGATTAGAGAGTTACTGCCACTGGGTACTGGAAAAAATGTCTCAAGAACAACGTTTCCTATCAAATGTGTTTTGGACAGATGTAAGCACGTTTACTCGAAAAGGCATACGGAACCGACAAACCATGCGTCACTGGTGCCATACGAATCCCCATTTATTTAGGGAATCCGCTCATCAATACCGATTTTCCATTAATGTACATTATTTATTTATCAGTTAGTACCTATTGAATATAACATAAAAAATGGGTTTAGTTTTGAAAATAACTTTTGTTTGGTTTTAAAAATAACTTTTTAGTTGGGTTTAAATTTAATCAATACCTACTAAATGAATTTAAATCGGATTCAAAATATTAAAATTATTGGATTCCGCACACAACCGCTTCGTAGAGGGCCGACTGCGCGAGTGGGCCGCGCGACAATTTATTTTTTGACATGGACTCCCATCCGCATTCCAGTGACACCCGCATCGCATGGTGCTGGCAGTGTAAGGATTTTTCGGCGTTACGATACGTACATACGATAACTGTAATAGTTAGACATATGGTATCGCGGACTTTTTTGTAGATATTGATGTCCTTTATAAAACTGTAGCACATCACTTTGCTCTATTGTCAATAGTTTCCGCAGCGTACGCGATATAAGAATTTTTTGTTAGTATTATGTTCACACCTTGGGTTACATTAACGAAGTTTTCATACGGATCCCTAACTTTTTTGAAAACATTCTATCGCCTATGTTCTTCAGGAATAATGTAGGATTCTAAAGGAGAATTTTTCGAATCGGTCCAATAGTTTCGGAGCCTATTCAATTCAAACAAACAAACAAACAAATCTTTCCTCTTTATAATATTAGTGTAGATGAAGTGTACTCAGAGATCTCCGAAACTGAAGTTGAACTGCGCAATCGTATTGTCGCCGCCTTTGACAAATATTCTTAACGGCCCAATAACAGAATATTTAGGATTGTCTGTGGCAGCTTACCAGAGGGTATGGTTCCAGTTGGATGGAGCTCCTCCACACTCCGTACTCCTCGCGAGAGAGCGGCTTAACACCATGTTCGGCGAACAATGGATAGGGCGCTATGACCCTCGCAGGTGGCCAGCTCGATCGCCCGACCTCACTCCTCTAGACTTCTTTTTATGGGGCTTTATTAAAAATGAAGTGTACTCAAAGATCCCCGAAACCGAAGATGAACTACGCAATCGTATGGTTGCCGCCTTTGACAAATTAAAAGCCCTGACTCTGGATCCTGAACGAAATTTGTTGAACAGGCTTCAGGACAACATTATGTGGCGATGTAACTTGTGCATTCAAGAACGTGGCGGACATTTTGAAAATTTTAAAATTTAGGGTTCCATTAAATATTTGCAATTAATGTGCAGTAATATTTATTTGATGATGATGATGAGGATGAGTCGCTCGCGTCCGTAGGCTTCGACCACCTAATCCTAGGCCCACCCTACACGTGTCCCCCGGGTGGTGCTAAACGAGCGACAAAGCCGAAACGACAGACTCGGCTCCTCGCCGTATGGTAGCGGCATAAAATCTACCACCCCTTAGTTCGCACCATGAGCCAAGAAGGTAAAGAAATGGCCCCGAGTTCCCGGCGCCCCTTTAATGGGGCAGGGGTGCGAAGAATCTCCGGGAGAAAAACCGGCGACGAGGTTCGCCACCCGTCACGTCCTGTCTCCCGGGGGGGCGAAAAGTGGATTGCGGAGGCCCGTCTGGCCACGCTGAATGTATGTGGAGCAATGAATGATAAGATGGATGAAGTATGCGAAATGATGAATGATAGAGGAATAGATGTGTTATGTGTAAACGAGACGAAACGAAAGGGAAGAGATGTCACTGCACATGGCATGTATACCGCTTACTGGTCTGGAGTAGACGAGACCGAGCGGGCATGCCAAGGAGTCGGTGTCATCCTTTCAGAAAGAATGGGTCAATGTGTGAGAGAGTATGAATGTGTTAGCCCAAGGCTGCTGTGGATGCGAATGAAAGTGGGCTTAAAGAAGTTGTTTGTGCTAGGGGTGTACGCCCCAGATATGTCTAAGCCCACTTATATCCGAGAGCAGTTTTGGGACATGGTAAGGCTGGTGTTGATGAAATGTAAGGAAAATGAAAATATTATTATGTTAGGAGATTTTAATGGAAGGGTTGGGGTGAAGAGGTCTGGTTATGAAAGGATATTAGGAACGTTTGGCGATGAAAGAATAAATGAGAATGGTGAAGACCTCCTCACCGTATGTGTGGAAAAGAATCTTTTTGTGGCGAACACTTTCTTTCGCCATAAGAGGATTCACATGTATACATGGGAAAGAGGGGATGATAGAAGCATGATAGATTTTATAATTGTGGATGAAAGAATGAGGAGCGCAGTGGTAGATACAAGGGTTTACCGGGGGTCCAACGTAGGGACGGATCATTACTTGGTCTTATGCCGAATTAATGGTCTATTCAGACGTTGGCGGCATCGGACATCGGTGTCTACCACTGCGTTACAGCGTATAAGAATAGAGAGGTTACAAGATGAAGGTGTGAAAGAGAAGTATAAATGCAGATTGAGGGAAAATATAAGTGGGTTGAATGAATTATGTATGAATGATTTAGAATTGAAGAATGTATGGAATAATATTAAGAAAGTTTTGGTGGATGCAGCCACCGAAGTATGCGGTGTAAGTAAGAGAACGAATGAAAGGAAAAGTAATACGTTGTGGTGGGATGATGAGGTACGGATGGAAGTTGAAGCAAAAAAGAGAGCATGGCTAGATTTACTAGCAACTAAAGCTGTTAATTCTGGCGGTATGAATGATGAGATTGAAAGAAAAAAGGCAGACTTTAGACGTATAAATAAGAGAGTAAAAGAAGTTGTTGAAAGGAAAAAGCAAGAAAGGATAGATAAGAATGATAGAAGGATATCTGATAACTTCCAGGCAAATATTAAAATGTTCTGGAAGCTTGTAAGAACCGCCAGGGGAAATTCAAAACAGCCTAGAATAAATGTTATACGAGACGAGAATGGCTGTATGCTGAATGATGAAGTTTCGAATTTAAAGAGATGGAAGGAATACTTTGAAAGCGTGTTTAAGAGTGAAGAGTCGTCTGGAATAAGTGAAATAGAAATTCCCGAAGAAGTGGAGAGAGGTAGGGAGATAAGTGTAGATGAAATAATGAAAGCAATGAAAAGCATGAAAGCAGGTAAGGCAGCTGGATATGATAGAGTATCACTCGAAATGCTGAGGGCTGGTGAGGGTGTGGTTACGGGCCTGCTGCACACCTTGTTTAATTTATGTTGGGAACTGAAACGGGTACCGGAAGACTGGTGCAAAGCCGTTATAGTCCCAATATATAAGGGAAAGGGGTCGCAGCAGGACTGTAAAAACTACCGTGGTATCAGCTTGCTTAGCATTGTGGGTAAACTGTATGCTAAGGTGTTAATTGAAAGAGTTATGGAAGAAACTGATGGAAAAATTTGGGATGTGCAAGCTGGATTTAGAAAGGGGATGGGGTGTTCGGATCAAGTCTTTTCCATGCGTATGATAGCGGAGAAGTTTTTGACTAAAAACCAGAAAGTTTTTTGTGCGTTCATGGACTTGGAAAAGGCTTATGACAGAGTGGACAGGAATGTGTTATGGCAAACACTGAACTCATTTGGGTTGAGCGCTGGCTTGATACAGGCATTAAAATCTCTTTATAGGGACTCTAGTGCTTGTGTCAGGATCAACGGGGTCTACTCGGACTGGTTTGGCATTCATAAAGGTGTCAGACAGGGATGTGTGGCTTCCCCGTGGCTGTTTAACCTATTTATGGACAGTTGTTTGCAAACTTTGAAAGTTGAAGAATGTGGGTTGAGAATGGGTGAGTCAACCGTCAAATGCCTTTTGTACGCCGATGATCAAGTCATTTTTGCATCGTCGGCGGCCGAGTTGCAAATGATGGTTACTTTAATGAATTGGTCATTGAAAGAAAGGGGTATGAAAGTGAACGCAAGTAAGACGAAAGTGATGGTTTTTGAAAGAGAAGAAAGTAAAACTTTATGTGAAATAAGAATAGAAGGGGAGTTGATTGAGCAAGTGGATGAGTTTGTATATTTGGGATGTTTATTTAGCAGGGATGGTAGATATGATAAGGATATAGAACGACGAGTGAACGCAGGAAATAGAGTGAATGGGGCTCTACACGCTATTATGAGGAGTCAGAATGTGTCAACTAAGGCACGTATGGCAATTCATAATGCTGTGTTAGTACCTACTTTAATGTATGGTAGTGAAAGTTGGGTCTGGCAGAAGAAGCATGAGAGTAGAATAAATGCTGTAGAAATGCGTTCCTTAAGGAGTATGCTAGGGCTGAATCTGAATGACAGGGTGAGAAATAGTGTGATAAGAGAAAAGTGTGGTTTGCAAGATGACGTTGTGACAAGGATTAAGAAAGGAATGCTTCGGTGGTTTGGTCATGTAGAAAGAATGAACGAGGAAAGAGTGACAAAGCAAATTTATGTTGCGGAAGTGAACGGCAGGGTCGGAAAGGGACGCCCTAGACGAAGGTTTATCGACCAAATCGGCGATACATTAAAAATGGGCCAGATTAGGAGTACCCTTAACCGACGAGCGTGTATGCGTAGATATATGGATGTAAAAGAGGCGAGAGAGGTGTGTCAGGATCGCGCCAAATGGAAGTCCGTAGTCTCTGCCTACCCCTCTGGGTGACAGGCGTGAGTGTTTATGTATGTAATATTTATTTCGTTCAGTTCTATTATCGCGAAATAAAAAAATTCGCAATTAATATAAACAATTTAGTGAGTAAGTTTTTATTTCGTCGCACATTGTCAAACGAATCAAAGGCCGTGCCGACAATAACACTGCAGGCCGCCAACTTGCAACGTTGCCACTCTTCCAAAGGGTCAAGGTAACTAAACAGAGTGTTTACATACTTTTACTGAATTTATTTTAATATTTATTTTGTTTGAAAATTTCACTTTTTAATTTACTGTTTTTAATTTAATTTTACTACACTTCTATGGACTAGTATTACTTGTGGTTTCATTTATTGCATATATGTGGATTCCTTACTGTATAAATTATAAGCACCAGCTTTCAAATAAAAAAAAATCATCAAAATCGGTTCACCAAGGAAAAAGTTTTGAGGTAACACAAAAAATACAGTCGAATTGCGACCTCCTCCTCCTTTTTTTGATGTCAGTTAAAATGTTAAGTAGATAAATTATCTGAGTTTCAAAGACGTTCACGTTGTTATAATCTTAATTTTTCTTGATGTTGCATAATATTAACCTTCCTTACATTGAACAATAATGTTCCCTCGGTGTATTCTACTACCAACTAATATCAATTACAATTTATACGTGGTAGAGCCATGCTGCAGCTATATTAATAGTACAATTGTAACACGAATGGGTCGGCTCAACCGGGGAAGGACCACGCTCTCACAGAATACCAGCTTAAAATAGCAGCCTAATGCTGTTGTGTTTAGTATGGTGAGTGTAGAGAACCGAATACCCTTTTTACTGGAAAAAAGGCATTCTATCTTAGTTCTCACAACTGACAACGCATCTGCATTTTAATTCGCAAACGAAGATAGATGCAGATGTTTATGGGTCACAGCAACCACTTACCATCAGGAGAATTGTGTGCACGACGTACGAGCACACTGTTTGTCTCTTAAAAAATATCAAAGGATTCAATTTGTTTTATCACAACACCTAACAATACAGTAGGTGCGGCCTACTTAAAATATATGGCCGATTTCTAATTTTGTACCTACTTGGGAGTTTAGTTGGAGAGTAATAATAATGTTTTTACTATTACACAGTTTGGTAATAAGCGACAAACCACAATAAAGCTGAAAGGGTATTTCAACTAGTTACTTCTTATTATTAAAATCATGGCATATTTCTTAGGCTACTTAAGCCCTTTCAAATGAGCCCAAACACGATGGTGTTTCGTAGTGGCACAATTGAGATCTTTTACCCCAATTTCTAAGTCCACTGTTATAATATTTTATAGTTTAAGTAAAACGTCACGTATGCTAAGACTGCTTTATTGCTTTGTTAACACCATACATGATATTGCGATTATTATAAAGAGGGTAGTCTCTCTTTATTTTTACAACATTATACTTTGAATTTACTGGAGACTACTTACATATCCCTTTTATTATAAAGAAAAAGTATTGGCAAATAATACACAATTATTATATAGTTACACAGTAAATATTATATAGAGAAGACATATAAGGGATACTAGGATATGTCTTCACTTAAACTTTACAATTACTCCATTTACTTTAATATAGGAATACCACGACTCTCGAGAGTTATCTGAAGCCTCGATAGATATATTATACATTAACAACTCACCATTGTCTACATCACTATTCTCGCTACAATCCTCCTCATCATGAATACCATTGCCCGCGCCGTCAGCGTCCAACACTTCTCGTGCAGAACACGCGCGACAACACTTTGCATAATGACCTACTTTATCACATCGGTAACATTTTATTACTGCATACGCCGGGCACTTATCACGAACACCATGCCCTAAATTACACTAATTGCAATTATTATTATTACCCCGTAATTTATTCCTTAGGATGATAGCCAACGTTCATCGATTTCTCGTCGCGTTTATTACGAAAATCATGAGTAGTTCGCTGACGGTCCTGATCACGTATAGGATTCCTCACATTCCTCAACGTGATTTTGCTCGGCATGCGCTTATATCTTGACTGCATGTATTCCACGGTACGGCTTACACATGTTTGTCGTGAACTGCACCTTGCTGCTTGCTTGCCAGCCCTTTTTGCTGCTCTGCACCATCCACTTGCCTCTTCTACCGTTAGGGTCGCTTTAGACAAAAGTTTTTCTCTCATTTGCCCATCTTTCAGGTCACGAATCAGCTGTGTCAAAATAAGACTGTTTTTTAGAGATCCAAATTCACAATTTTTAGCTTTTATTTTCAGAGATCCCAAAAAGTTTTGTTCATTTTTATAACTTTCAAAAAATACGTGCCTTTCATAATTAATATTTCTTTTTGGGTCACAGTGCTCATTAAACTTTTGACACAATGTGTTGTAGTCATGACTTTCGACTTCACTGATGTCAAGCTCCTCATATATTTCACGTCCTTGTTTGCCGATAACATGCATAAATAATGCACACTTCTCTTTAGAAGATGCTGTTTCTCTTCCCGAAGCAATTAGGAAATAGTCAAATGCTGATTTCCATTCTCGCAAATTCGTTGCCAAGTTGCCGTCCTGTGCTAGTAGCAGCGGTTGTTGTAACGAAGCATACGTCATACTTTCCTCTTTATTATAAGGCATTGCTTACCAGTTTTAGTATAAACAATAATACGAAACTGACTTATTAAGTGGCGAAGCTTGCGAAGTCACTTATTGATTTCACGATGTCTGTCCGTCTGTCCCACGATTATCTCGAGAACGGTTTTGAATTTTCAAATTCTGTTTTCAGCAATCGATTACTGATCACCCAGGCATCTGAACCTCCTATTTTGAAACTGATTGCTCTACGGCAACCGTTAGAAACCGCTACAAAGCTGATTGCTTCGCCACTTTGCTATGCTGTTAGCTTGCTAGGTTTATTTACTTTCTTTACACTTATTTATCACGAATTTACCACACTTGACACCATGTTATAGTATTTTATAGTTTAAGTAAAACGTCACGTATGCTAAGACTGCTTTATTGCTTTGTTAACACCATACATGATATTGCGATTATTATAAAGAGGGTAGTCTCTCTTTACTTTTACCAACATTATACTTTGAATTTATTGGAGACTACATACAACATCCACCATCATGAAGGTAATATCATCACAGTGACCTAGGTCTTTATGAGCCTTTTCAATTTAATTCAAACACGAGCGTTCTATCTAGTGACGTCACTGAGATCCTATACCCACCTTCGGATTGCATCATCAGAAAGGTGAGATCATAACAGTCACCTAGGTCTTTATGAACCCCTTCAAATGAGTTCAAACACGATCGTTCTATTTAGTGCCGTCACTGAGATCCTATACCCACTTTCGGATTGCATCATGAGAAAGGTGATTTTCTTCAATTTTTAGCGTCAGAAAAAAACATATTAATGTTGTAATAGCACTAAAACAAATATATATATTCAGTCTTTTATTAGAATAAAAAATACAACTTTTTTTCAAATAAATATCGAAAGTCTTTGTATAATGTTGTTATACTGACTTAGTAACTTCATTGTAAAGTAATTTACATTATACATATATGTTATATTATTTGCAATTTTTTATTAACTAAGTAAAACATTCATTATAACTTAACTCACACTTTCAATTCTTTCTACACACAAAAGTGAAATGAAATGTTCATGTAGTGTTTTGTGAACATTTTTAGTAAGTAATTTTATGCAAAAAAGTGAGGCCCATGCCATTCATTAACAAATATTACACTGGTAATACTCAGGTATTTTTATCTATATTTAAATTGTCATAAGAAACAATCCTCTTCAAAGATATAACGACTAAAGCAGTTTTCTGTTTCATATTATCTACTAGGGTAAAGCTAAATTTAAACATATTCTCTATGTTACTTGATATTTGCTTTTTTAAACACATTGCATATGTGTGAAATATTCTCATTTTCTATTATCCACTTGTCCAGGTCATCTTTCACGATTTGGTATAAAACCTTAAATTAAATTTATTACTAACGCAATATCATCTACATACATCTATATTCTACTCATCAATTATGTCAATTAACATTGGTAACCTTTCTAACGTTACAAAAGCTTATACATAGACACATAATATATCATTCATAAGCATAAGTTATTAGTATAGAATGCTCTTCGGTATATATTTGAACTTAACGGCTAAGATATAATAAGAGAACGGAAAACTCAACCATATTCAATGACACAATTTATAAGGTTTATAAATATTTTAGTCTAGTTTACATATTTACTTAATAAAACTGCAATTCTGGGTACCTACGCTTTATTTGATTAAAAAAAAATAATTCTTTGTCAAATGCTGCTTATTGACATGCATTTAACGAGGTTATTAAACAAAGATGTGTCTACGTAAATACAAATGCACGAAGCAAATACAAACAGGAGATGGCATAAGCAACTGTGCACTGTGATTTTAACTAGGTCTTGACGTTATCACGGTGGGTGTGGCTTTACTTAGTATACTGTCAGCGTTCGTCCTGTGCGCTTATGTGTAGAAAATCGCAAATCGGTTTATTTTCGTAGTATTAAGAAGAAAAGGATGAAGTGCTGTGTTTCATCGTGTAAAACCTACTCAGATAGACGCTTTGATACTATGGATGGCATCACATTTCATTTGTAAGTAATTTTATACCTAATTTATTAAAAAGGTTCTAGAAAAATCTCTGCGTCGGCTTTCAAATGTAATTAAATATATGGGAACAAAAAATATAAAGGTACGTAGAGCTCAGTATTGGTATCATACGAAGGTGTTGAAAGAGCAATGGCAGACTTTCATACATAAAATTAGTTGAGAAGAAATGGTAGCGTCTATATACCAAAAATATCTTAAAATGTTAAGCGTCAGTCCCTTAATAATTTTGTCAAAGAATTTTGTACTGAGAAGGCGTCAAAAAAAAGATATTTACATTTGAACCTTTTTAGGTTATGTCCTATGTCGCTTGGAAAAAGTAATGCTTCCTGTGGTTGTTTGATGTTAGCTTAATACATAATACATAAATGAAAGTTTTTAGATTATTGTATCTCTATTATATATTTGCATACTATAAATGTATATTTCTGGCATGGCTCCAGGGCTTTTGTACCATAGTGACATTCTCAGAAGGGCTAGAACCCAGAGCCGTAAATCCAGTAAAAAAAAAACAGTGACATTTTATTTTAGCTAGTGTTGGCATAACATTAAATGGAATTGTTACATAGTACTATGATTGAGATAATGTATTACCGTAGGAAATTCTTTGTAAGAGACTTATTCTCAGCCATATTACTTTTATTTTTGTTATTACCGATAGTACAGTTATTACTAATAATAACTTAATATAAAAATATTTTGTGTGTTGTGTTGGTAGTGTTACAAAGTGTATACGAAAATAGTAGGAATATACTAAATGGCAACATTTGAATAGAGTAAAATGAATTCAGTCATTTGATATTCCCAAAAATGTTTGCTTTTTTCTGTGGCTTTAATTAAAATACATTTTTATTTGAAAAATCATAGAAAAATAATAAAACTCATTTTATATATAACTTATTTCTAGACGCTATAATTTTTGTCAACTATTTTTCTGCCATTGCTCTTTGTTTTGCATTCCGTCCTAAATAGTTTTTCATCGCCAAAATAGTATTATTATAGTTTTATAATAATTTTGTGAACAGGCCGCCATCTCTCGTCAAGGTAGTTAAACTACATTGCAACATCAATTTGGAACATTGCGAATAGTTTTACTACTTATCGGTAGACGGAAAATAGTAAAGTGAGCGGGGTTTAACATCCCCTCACCCCGCAAATTGTCATGTGTTGTTACATAGTGCAATCTAATTACAACACCTCTTTGCATTTGCTCCGTGATTAAATGATATAACTTTACGTTAGTGTTTAAGAGGGAGTTGTTTTTACGCGGAAACGTTTACAAAGTGTATAACGCGAGAGTGAAAAAAAAGGTTTATATTATGCAAGTGTTCATTTAAGGAAATGGTGTCGAGGGAGGTGTTTTCACGTAAGCGTGTTTATTTAGGGAGGTGTGTTTACGCGAGAGTGTGTGTGTGTGTGTGTGTGTGTGTGTGTGTGTGCATGAGTGTGTTCAGGTGAGCGTGGTGTAGTGCGAGAGCAAGGCGGCGGAGTGGCGGTGCAGCGCGGCTGCGTCGCTAGAGGCTCGCGCGCGCGCCGCCGCCGATCGGACCAATTTCACTAAAAGGGCTCGGTAATGTCGTTCCGAATACCTCTCGTATGCCTCCAATCCTTCCTGTAACTTCAGTATGAGACTGTCGTAGCTATTGCGCACCACTTCTAAAATCTGCAAAGGAATATTTGTAAACTATCATCGGGGCCGGCTCGAGACTAGTTTTAGAATAAAATGAGATGTTATTATGGCGCGTTATTATATTATACACTGACTTAAGTAAGATTCTAAATCTTGTCTAATTTCTTAGGAATAAGAGATATTAAATTTATTGCTTGATAATCATCCACTGCTCGCACTACTTCTCTGAATATAAATTACAAAACAAAGCTATGAAGGTTACCATGTGGTAGAGTCACGCTGCAGCTGTATTATGGCTGCACGAATAGATTTGCTCGACCAGGAAAGGACTAAGCTCTCACAGAAAACCAACGTAAAATAGCAGTAAAATGCTCCTGCTACGTATTGTCATTAAAAAGAATCGGAAACGTTTTATGAGTAACAAGACATTTCATATAAGTCCTCAGGAATGACTACCCTTTATGACGTAGGAGATGCATGGGACATTCGTAATGACGAGTAAAGTTTAGTAACAAAAGTAGTTTTTATCAAATATGTCTCAATTTTTCTAGTAAATTTAAAACAATTACCCAATATGATGCAAAAGTAATGATAATAAAGATCAAACACAGTGATTAGATTTCAAAAATAATTTATTTTTCGTCACAGTCTCCTAACAAGTCAATGCATCTTTTTAGTCCCATCTTTTTTCTAAACCCACAATTCATAAAAAAAAAAAATTATCTTGACGCTCCAAAAAATTATCAGCATCATCATTTCGCTATCGTCTACAAATTTCTTGCCTCAAAGGTGATCCTTGAGCCAAGGAAATAGATAGAAGTCACTGGGAGTAGGTATAGGGATAAAGCCATCGCAATTGCGTCTTTGTGAGCAGGAGCGTTATTTTGGCGAAACAGCACTTCATCTTGCAGAATGGATTGGATGATTTTTTTCCTTAATAGCCTCCCGCAATTTTCTTGGCCTGTGTAGTGAGAACCCGAAATTGTGGCTCTCTTTTCCTAATATTCCATCCTAATTATTCCTTCAGCGTCCAAAAAATGGACTCCATAACCTTACCCGACGAACTTGACACTTTGGCTTTCTTCGGCGTCGGTGAGGAGGCTCGTTTTCAAACCATTGTTGATTGTTGTTTGGTTTTAGGGTCAAAACGGTGGATTGACATCTCGTCCATGGTCACGAAATGTGACAATTTTTTTTTCCTGATGTACTTGGAACCTTTCGTGTATCTCGAAAGGTTCCAAGCACATCAAGAAAAAAATTTGTCACGAAACCTCGAAATACCGACTCGTTTTTTCTTTTGCTCGTCGGTTAACATTCTCGGTACCCCGCGCGGAGTGCTTTTTAGCCGACTTTAAAAAAGGAGGAGGTACTCAATTCGACTGCATCATATGACTCAGAACTTTTTACTAGGTGAACCGATTTTGATGATGATTTTTAATTTGAAAGCTCCCATACAAATTGTCAAGAATGATCAAGGTCTGACCAGTAGTTTTTGAGTTATCCTTTATAATGTGTATTTAACTGACTTCGACTACATTGATGATGTTCTCATTTTATTTATATTGAAGTCGGTTGTACAAAATTTTAATTTATCACTTGTTGTTATGCAATTCATTCGCAAGGATTCTATGAACACTGCCACATGAGATCCCTGTGACCTCAGCTATATACCTGAAAGCCAGTCTTAGATCTGCCAATACGACATCTTCGACTTTTTTCACGTTATCGGCGTCCTTTGTGATGTTCATATTCCGTCAATGTTCTGCTCAGCTTAAACGCCTTGTCCCAGCGTGCAACTGTAGAATATGGAGGAGCAGAGTTTCGCAATATTTCCACCAAGTCGCTGTGTATGTCTTTGGTAGATTTTTTTAAACAGAGGTACTTGATGACAGCTCTAATTTCGTTTTTGTTCATTTTGAAGTTCTCTTCGATGATTCGTATTCAAATGAATATACCTCCCGAGAATCCCGAGACCTAGCGAGTACATTAGCAAACAAAAAATAAAAACATTTATTTTTTTAATTTTTATGTCCGCTATAAATAACCGATTATCATTACTTTTGATCACCCCACGTACATGTTAAAATGTTGAAACGTAACTTTCAACCTTCCCTATTAGTCTAATTTTTTTATAACATTAGTAAAATATTATCAAACCCGTAAAATCTTTACACTTATATTGGAGAAAAGGCAACTGTCAAAATAGAGATAGTGTAACATGCACGCACGCACATACGTCAACGACATATATTTTTTTAAAATGAAAGACTAGACTTATAATAATAATAATAATATCGTGGTGCTGCACGACCACCTAGCAGCCCCTCGCGTCCATCATCCCCACCAGACGGCTTGGTGTCGGCGGGGTCCTCTCGGACTCGGCAAGCGGCACCCGCCGCTGGTGGAATACGCCGCATGCGTTGGACAAAACATATGAACATAAACGCATTGCGGGCGTACTATAGGGCGAAAGGGGAAGAAACTGGAGGGATAGCGTATCGGGCTCGGATGCATCGCTTTTTTGCTGAGTTCCTTCAGTTCCCGTCACGGAGCAAAACCTGGCAGACCGAGTTCGGTACATCATACGCTCGAAAATATTTGATGATGCCGAACTCGAACGACTACGACGTGAGGCTATTCCCTCATCGAATGAACCGGCTAGAGCTGGGGATGCGGCTCTTCAGGCCACAGACCAGCAGCCACATATAGAGGGCGCCATGGATCTCCCTGCTCTGGTTGATTCAGGCGATGATGGAATGGTCACCCAAGAACTAGAGCAGATGAGGAGTAAATTGGAGGAGGCGATTGTGGAAACGCGCAGTACGCCTCTCGAAAATCGACCGCGACTCCCGCGCATACCCCTAAGCAAGCGGAATCGGGCTGTCGTGATCGGGCTATTTGGAAGCCAGCCGGGACCTTTGCGAGACGGACTCAATTCTTTTTGGCGCCGCACTGGCAGTTTGTCGTATTGTTGGCGCCAAACTTCCCACGGCTGGACGCGCTACTAGACAAAGTAGCGTCATCCCAGCCTGGAGAAGAAGGATTGAGGACCGTATCGTAAAGGCAAGGGCCCTCATCGGCAGGCTGATAAGCTTCAGGTCGGGCAATAATAGGCCGCGAATTGTGCGCACCGTCAGAATGGCGTTTGCTGGGACAAATATCAGTTTGTCCCAGCCGGATATAACGCAAAAACTGACGGAGCGCATAGACGACCTGAAGCAGAGAATCGCTGCTTGGGGGAAGCGGATTCGGCGATATACCGAGAGGTCGACACGGTTCAACCAGAATCGTCTCTTCCAGAATGATCAGTAGAGGCTATATAAATCATTGGAGCGACCAATGGTACGTGGAACGGGCCAAGCACCGAATCAGGCCGACACTGTTGCATTCTGGCGCGGCCTGTGGTCAGAGCCCGTAAACCACCGCGAGGGCCCTTGGACGGAAGTTGTGGCGAGTCAGTGTGCGAATCTTACGCCCATGGACCCCGTCATTATAACGCCGGACGATGTAGCTGAGGCGGTCCGAAGGGCCCCGAACTGGAAAAGTCCGGGGCTCGACGGGCTGCATCACTACTGGCTGAAGGGGTTCGTGGTGTGTCACGCTGTGCTCGCCCGACAATTTCAAGAGGCTCTCGACCAAAAGTCGCTCCCGAGCCTCTTCACTACTGGGATCACTCATTTGGTTTCTAAAGACCGGGATACCATAGACCCGAGCAAATACCGCCCCATCACGTGTCTACCCACGATATATAAGACACTAACATCCATTTTGAGCGCGAGAATCACTCGTCACCTGAACTCAAATCAGGTGATGTCGCGCGCTCAAAATGGATGTCGGGGCGGTGGTCGTGGAACCAAGGAACCACACCTCATTGACGCGGTCATTGGCAAAGTGGTTAAACGCAACCGTCGGAACCTATCCGCCGCCTGGATAGACTACAAAAAGGCATTCGACTCGGTGCCTCATACATGGCTGGAGAGGGTCCTCGAGCTGTACAAGGTTGACTGTACAGTTAGAGACTTCCTTGGGCAGTGTATGGGGCAGTGGAGTACGATTCTTTGTCATCTAGGCGAGCGGATGACGGCTGCGGAGAACCACATAAGGATAAGAAGGGGTATCTTCCAGGGCGATTGTCTGAGTCCAATCTGGTTCTGCCTCTCTCTGAACCCTCTCAGTACCTTACTGGAGGGCTCCGGGAGGGGATTTCAGCTTCGGAGGGGAGGTACAAAAGTGACCCACCTTTTCTATATGGATGATCTCAAGTTATTCGCCTCCAGTCGCTCTCATCTTATGGAATTGCTAAACATCACTTGTGATTTTAGCAATTCTATTAGAATGGAGCTGGGGACGGATAAGTGTGCAGTCCTCCATGTTGAAAGGGGAAGGGTTGCTAACTCTGAGGGCATAGATTTATCTATGCCCATCAACATAAGGACCCTTTCCGAGGCTGAAACATACCGATACCTGGGTATGTCACAGAACATTGGTGTAGATGAGGCGGGTATGAAACAGTCAGTTTGCGATGTGTTTTATGCACGCTTGACCAAAGTGCTTAACAGCCTTTTGTCCGGTGTGAATAAGACGCACGCATATAACGGTTGGGTCATGCCTGTTCTCATGTATACCTTTGGCATACTTAGGTGGACTCAGACCGAACTAAACGCTCTGGACAGAAAAGTCCGCACTATAATGACGTCCCACAGGATGCATCATCCGAGATCGTCAGTAATGAGGCTGTACTTGCCGCGGAAGCATGGCGGCCGCGGCTTTTTAAGCGCGCTTACCATGCATAATCGCGAAGTGTGCAGCCTCCGTAATTACTTTCTGACGAGAGCGGATGATCCATACTATAGGGACGTTATTTCTTGTGATAAAGGACTGACCCCTCTATCCTTAGCCAACGAGCAATGGCAAGACCCAGCAGTACAGTGCATTTCCGACCGGGAGACCGTATGGAAGGAGAAGGAGCTCCACGGGAGGTTCTACAAGGCTCTACATGAGCCTTTCGTAGACACAGTCGCCTCCCTTCACTGGCTACGTTTCGGTGACCTCTTTGGGGAAACCGAGGGTTTTGTCTGTGCGATACAGGATCAGGTTATTAAGACCAACAATTATCGGAAATACATCCTAAAGGATGGCGCCGTCGACATCTGTCGAGCTTGTCGCCATCCCGGTGAGTCACTTAGGCATGTCATCTCCGGTTGTTCGGCGCTTTCTAACTCTGAGTATTTGCACAGACACAATCTAGTAGCCAGGATTCTACACCAGGAGCTCGCTCTGAAATACGGCCTCGTGGATCGGAAACTGCCGTATTATAAGTACTTGCCGGAAGCCGTGCTCGAAAATGACCGCGCCAGGCTCTACTGGGACCGGGCCATCATCACAGACAGGACTATTCTTGCGAATAAGCCTGATATTGTGCTGATGGACCGGGCACAGTCAAGGATCTTTTTGGTCGACATTACCATTCCTTATGACGAGAACCTCGTGAAAGCCGAAACAGATAAGGTGACAAAATATCTGGACCTGGCTCACGAGGTTACCGGCATGTGGGGTGGTCTGCCGACCGAAATTATTCCTGTGGTCGTTTCTGCGAATGGGTTAATCCCAGTCAGCCTCCCGGATCATCTGAGGCGACTGGGACTCCGTGACGGACCGCTCCAGGCTCAAATGCAGAAGGCGGTGCTCCTCGATACCGCCCGCATCGTCCGCCGGTTTCTTTCCCTTTCCCCCTAACCCTCGGCCGTCTGGTCTCCCCTGCCGAGGGCTTCCATCTGGTTGGGTTTTTATATATTTATGTATTTTTTATGTATTTATTTTATTTTATTCATATTTATGTATGTTTACCATTTTCATTTACAATTATATATTTATACTGCCCAACCAGATGAGAAAACTTTATAGATACCCCAAAAATAATAATAATAATATATCCTTCCCTTTCCCCCTAACCCTCGGCCGTCTGGTCTCCCCTGCCGAGGGCTTCCATCTGGTTGGGTTTTTATATATTTATGTATTTTTTATGTATTTATTTTATTTTATTCATATTTATGTATGTTTACCATTTTCATTTACAATTATATATTTATACTGCCCAACCAGATGAGAAAACTTTATAGATACCCCAAAATAATAATATTATTCCACAACTATCACACAGCGCCATCTAGTCCCAAGCTAAGCAGAGCTTGTGTTATGGGTACTAGACAACTGATAAACATACTTATATATTTCTAAATACATAAATATTATAGATAAATTACACCCAGACACAAAACAAATGATCGTGCTCATCACACAAACATTTGTCCTGGGTGGGAATCGAACCCACGACCTCCGGCATAGCAGTCAGGGTCACTAACCACTAGACCAACAGGCCTGTCAAACTTACTTCTTAAGACATTACCTGTTCTTCGGTGGGTGTAGAAAGATTTTCAGAATGGAGCCAAGAATCAATCTTAGCTGAGAAGTGCTGTATGATCGCACGGACATTAACCAGGCAATTGGCTAATCGCAAAGCATCTGCTTTATACTCCCCGTCGCCAGTAGAATAACGAAAAGCTATGAACAAAAAAAATTTAAAGTTTAGCGATATCAATGCATAAAATAAGATAAAATGTTAATTATATGAACATTATGCCGAATTACATTGCGGAGTATCATATCCAACTCATGGCGGATTTGCTCCTCGCCATTCGATCTCAATGTTATTGCTGACTCTTATGCTGATGTGGTACTTTACGGAATCGAATTTCTTTATTCTATCGTCGGTTGTGCCCTTGGAAGGCACATCCTAGCCATGTTTTGGACACTACTGTAAAATTGCATCACGCCGTAAACAGAAGAGACGCATCGACATCCTGGGATTCTAGCATCAGCGCTCTAAACTAAACTAACGACTAACGCCGGTGTTCCTCAGGGGTCCGTTCTCTCCGCAACTCTCTTCCTGCTGCATATAAATGATCTGTTCATTCCCGGTATCTATGGTTATGCAGACGACAGCACAGTTGTGGAGAGATACCAACCAAGTGCCCGGGCCAGTCGGGATCAAATCCAGTCAGAAAGAGAGGTTGAGTGTGTGAGTCTCACACTACAGGCAGTCTCCGAATGGGGCGATGCCAATCTCGTGAGATTTAACGCCTCCAAAACACAAGCGTGTCTTTTTACCGCTAAAAAAGCCCGCTCACCTTGGCTCCTACTTTCCGGAATGTATCCTCGGAGTACACTGACCGCCTTCAGTTGTTAGGGATTGAATTTTCTCCGAACCTAAACTATGGGCAATTCATTCAGTCCAGAGCCAAAGCAGCCGCAAGGAAACTTGGTGTTTTGCAAGGGTGCGGCGGTACTTTACGCCGGGGCAGCTTCTTACCTTATATAAAGCGCAAGTCCAGTCGTGCATGGAGTACTGCTGTCACATATGGGCTGGTGCTGCAAAATGCTACCTGGCAGCATTGGACTCAGTGAAGAGACGTGCTAAGAGGCTCATTGGTGACCTTGATTTGGTTGAAACCAATCTTGTCAGCCTCGAGCACAGGCGCAGAGTAGCCAGTCTCTCGGTATTCTATAGGATGCATTTTGGTCAGTGTGCGTAGGAGTTACACGCTTTAATTCCTCCCTGTCCTTTCCACCATCGGACAACCAGGCGGTCGGCGGGTCTTCATCCCTTTATTGTCGATATTCCACGCATTAGAACCAAACGATTTGCTTCGCCTTTTGTAATGCGTACAGCAAAGGAGTGGAATAATTTGCCGGCGTCGATCTTTCCATCCGAATACAATCTGGGCATCTTCAAGGCAAGAGTGAATACGCTTTTGTTACGATAAGACAGTGCGATTTACCATCTAAGGCTACATCACCACTTACAAACCAGGTGGGATTGTGGTCGAGCTATGGCTTATAATAAGTAAAAAAAAGTATTATTCCGTATGTCAATCAAATGAATTATTGCCACAGTAAGTGTAGCGCACATCGTCAAATTGGCGAGAAAATAATTCATCTTTGGGTATCCCGTGAATTCGGGTCTCGCAACGAGACTGTCCAAGGTAACTTCTGTCAGCCACCTTTTCCATCCTTGTACAATACAATACAATACCCTTTATTGTACACTAAAGAAAAACAAATAACATAAGAAACAAAACAGAGTGAAAAACAAAAGGCGGTCTTATTGCTATACAGCAATTTCTCCCAGACAACCTAAAAAGGAAATAAAAAGAAGTATAAAGTCAATTAACCGATTCGTTGCGGCACCAATTTTCGACAACTTGAGCTGTGGCGGCGAACAAATATTTCCTCGTGAGACGAGTATAGATGTATCGTTAGTCTTATAATCCGCTATGCCATGGAGCAGCAATACTTTACGTCGGCGTCTCATCTCTAAACGATCAATCTCCCTTCCAAGAAATTCTACGTTTCTGGACTATTTCTAAAGCGGATAAGATGAACTTCCTAAAAGTTGCAAATTCAGCTGCCAGTACCGAAGCGTTTGTGGCTGATGTTGGGGTGGTCTTCTCGAATTCCCGTTGAAATTCGTTTATGCGAGAGTTGAAGAGTTCTGACACGGCTGATCCCTTCAGTGCTTTCATAATTATTTTTCAGTGGAGATAATTCAACAAAGTGGAGAGAAGAATATATAAGGAAATTAAAGCTTGTAGATATATAATTGCTACATGTATGTAACACACATTAATATATCTTTTTTATATTTTACTAGCTGGTACTCGGCGCGATGCTGTCGTAGAAAAAAACTGTGGAAAAATCGTTTTAAATTTGGAAGGGTATTATTGTCTAATTAGGAATAATAATACATTTACTGCAATTGAGTCACATATTATGACTTTCAAATAAATATGTCGATACGATACGCGCGCCACCTACTGTAATTTAATTGTACTATTTTTCATTATTATGTTTTCAAAATTGTTAATGCATGTATTTTCTATAATATACATATAAATTACACTTAAACTTATACAAATATTTTATCCTATAACTAAATATACTTAATAATAAACAAAAAATATTTAAGCAAGTATTTACAAAAAATTATTTACGTAAACAGTTTTAAAAAACTTTGCAATTCACCAGTACGTCGCCTCCTAAAACGCGTTAGCCCGTATTGCCTATGTATCTGAGGTTCCGTGCTATTGTAAGTAGTTACTTCACGCAGGTAGCATGAGTGACAGAGGCCTGCCCTCAGTCAAGTACTTCAATGAGGATGTACGACTTAAACAGTGCTCAGTAGCCAAAGCACTACTCTCCCCGGACGTTAGAATCGGTTCGAATGCGTCTTTTCCCGTACTCCTACTTCCTATGCATAGTACTTGAGCTCATGAAAGATAGCTTTAGCGCACCCGGTACCTAAAAAGGTGACCGCTCAGACCCGTCAAACTACAGGCCTATCATCATATTCTCTTTTCTTAGTTTAGCTTTACATAGAATACTGTTCTCATCTCTGGGCCCTAGTGCTAGTTCCTTTCACTAGACCGCACCCAGAGAAAAGCGGACTGTATTGTTGACAACAGAGTTCTTTCTGTTCGGCTCGATTTACTGGCACTGCGAAGTAATATTGTATCTTTTGCATTTTCTATCGCATTTACCAAAGGGAGTATTCAGAGGAATTGTTCGGATTAAATCCAGCCGCCAAATTCCACCATCACACGTTATGACTAAATTCGCGATACCGTCCACACCATCTGGATGTGATGTTTTTTTGTCTTACGGCAGGGTAAACTATGCGTTTTTTCTTATTGTTTCCGTAAGTAATTGTAATTGTAAATTTTAATTTGAGCAATCCCTAAAGTACTTTAATTTTTCTTAAAGTCAGAAAACAATGCCTAGGTGCAGCATTCTTTAATTTTTTAATATTTTTTTCTTCTACTCCGAAATCCGTATATCTGTAGTTTGGTTTATCCATTTCTATCTAACAAATAATATTTCAGAAAGAAACATTAATTTCTACAATTTTCTAAAAAATTAACTTCCTCCGTCATTCTGTCAAATATTACATCTTAAGGTGACACTAGTCGACAATATTTCCATTGATTTCCATACAAATTTCGGAGGGGTTTTACTACGCTGTTTGACAGTGTACATCCAAAGTTAAACATGATATCGTTTTGTCTTATTATTAAATTTGTCTGTACGGAAACAGAATAGTAAAATAAAATGTTATTAAAAAGTTACGGGCTACCAAAGATTCGTTTTTATTGCCAATTTTAACACAACTTTGGGCGTAAATTAGTAATAAAAGAAGTGTAAAATTTCCAAAACAAAGTCGGTACCGACACAGCTTAATTATCGAAGAATTCAATAAATTTTATTCGTAATTGATTTATGCAGTGGTTTTTTCACAAAACCCCTTCTTCCAAAGGCCTTTTCGTATTTTTTTACGCGCGTATGTTACTATGAATTATCGTGCATCTCACTGAATAATGTTTCCCCCGGTGCGGTGCGGGAGGACGACGCGAGTTTTATTCGAAACGAAAAGTTTTGCTATTTTGTAATTTGGACGCCAAAGACAAAAGACAGCATGGAAATTGATATAATTGAAAGAGATGATGCGTTTTGGACGACAGACAATATTGTAAAATTTTTGTCTGTAATATAATATAATTATAAAAGTAAAAAAAATTAAAGTCTATATACGATTACTATATAAAATTGCAACAATTTCATTGGTGCCGACGGGGATCGAACCCGGGATGCTCGCGTAATGTGATACTTACTTACGGCGAGCGCTAACCATCTGAGCTACCACGGCTCTCAATGCAAGTGTTATAAATAAATAAAGAATTACAAAACAGTTTAATTATTTATT
This sequence comes from Parnassius mnemosyne, assembly GCA_963668995.1. NCBI lineage: Eukaryota > Metazoa > Arthropoda > Insecta > Lepidoptera > Papilionidae > Parnassius > Parnassius mnemosyne. The sequence continues at coordinate 18,439,088 of CAVLGL010000079.1, forward strand.
AGACGACTCTTGCGGTGGAAAAACAAAGTATATTATGTGGGATTTTCATAGGTACCTACTGTTATTACCTAGATACCTACAACCTACAATACAACAAAATGTCACAAAACGTCACCGCGTCGTGGCCACAAAATTGTAAACTTTAGGTAGGTACGTCAGTACTAAGAAAACAATCTTGATGGGTCACTTGTCTTGATAAAAACCTGTGTTTACGTTTAGTGATATTGAGTATATATAAAAAAGTAAGAAGACAGGTAAGTATTTTTGAAAACAATTTATAGGTAGGCAGAACTAATTACAATTATTATCTAAATATTATAAATGCGAAAGTTTGGATATTTGGATGGACGGATGAATGGATGCATGTTACTCAATCACACCAGAACCGCTGAAGGGACCTGGATGATATTTTGCTCAGAGATAGGTTATAGTCTGGAATTTTATTATTTTTTTATTTTTTGAAAAAACGTTACCCCCACACTAGGATTTTCTCCTGTATCGTGGAGGCACTTTACAAACATCCAGACCCGGAACAACTATTTGCAGGCCATACAAATACTTGTTCCGTGCGGGATTCGAACCCGCGGCTCCCAGTGCAACAATTCATTGCTAAGCAACTGCGCCACGGAGCTGTAAATAACAAATATGATACCGTTTATTCAGGTATTTCGTTCCCGTTGGATAATTTTTGCAGTTACACACGTTCGAAGCCGAACTCTTGAGTGATCGCTGCATGACCACTCGGGAAAAACTAAACATAATAAAGTAAGCAATCTATATTAGGTATATAGAGCCACAGAGGTATACTTAATATGAAGCGATAAAGCAGCGCCTAATAATTTCGCGGTTTCACGCGCGTCATCACGTGTCCGAGATGCGTGGCATGACATGACACCTAGTTCAAGCATTTTATAATTGCAATTAAATATTTTATTTGATAATAATGTATGGAAAAATTGTCATAATTAATGGAGTACTTTTATTTTATCTGTCGGCATACTATGCGCGGTTTTATCCAGTTTTAAAGAAAAACGTACACGATACATGAAAGTGTGTAGGCAAGAAATGATTCTTGATAAATTTGCTATCAACCTCTTATACTTATTAATCAATTAAACTTTCAAAATACCATAGCAACGTGAAATGAAAGAGTTCAGAAATAATGATGTAACTAATCATTGTTACGCTCACCTGGGAGATAGATAAAAGCACTCAGTTAATTTTGAATTTATTTTAGCTACCAGCTGTTCCCCGCGACCTCGTGCGCATTTAGTTTAGGGTGTTAATTTTGTTGCACGGACACCTAATATTTTTTCTTAAATTTAAGCAGTCTAAGTTACTTCTTATAACATGAGCTATCTACTAGTGAAAGTCCCGTCAAAATCGGTCCAGCCGTTTTGGAAATTAACCGGAACAAACAGACTGACAGACATACATAAAATGTTAAAATGTTATAAGTAAGTAGCGTATATAATTTCATATGCATTTAGTAAAAAGCTGTTATTTTGACATTACAAACAGACACTTCAATTTTATTTATTTGTGTAGTTATAGATAATGATTGAACTAACGGCTAACCTAACCTCGCTCATAGAAGCTTTCAATACTGGCTTCTCAGTTCGCGTTATGCGTTGTTTGCGCGTCAAGGCCAAGTATTGAATTATTTTAATTTTACATTATCTCTTAAACTATTTACTATATAAACATGGTATAAAGAACGAACCCTCAAAAAATTGTCTTGATAATGAAGTAACTTTCGTTCGTAAGGATAAATATGCCATGCCTAATAATTAAATTTTCATTTTTTTTTGTCAAAATCAAAATGCCTAATTGTGGCTTACTTATATATAAAAAATAGACATATGGTATCGCGGACTTTTTTTTAGACGGAGTAAAGATCTATATTTTCTGCTTTATTATATTAGTATTAGATGTTGCATCGTGTTCGTGTAACTTCGTTTTTGTTCAAACGGTTCTAAATGCCGTACGAACAAGACGTGCGTGAATACTAGTGTCGATATGCTCATCACTGATACTATCTCTGTCGGGCACGATGCCAGGTGAGACAGCGTGCTTTTTGGCCGCGCCCACCAGCGAGTTCGAGCCCGCGACTTGTGCCACCTTAAACTTGAGTGGCGCCGCCTTAAAAGTATTTTGTTCATTTTGGCGGCTCCTTCCAGTGAAATCATTGAAAATCACATTCCAGAAAGGTGCTAAGTGACGCATTATGATTCTTAATCAAGGATAGAGATGTGTTAGAGATCACAGCTTCCACTTATTATCGAGTGGACTGTGTGCTCTTTTGTTACCTTATTTCTACATAAAAAAACTGCGGACTTAGATTGGACCAAATTGATTAGACGTAGTTGAATATCATGTTATCGAACATTTTACAATATTCTAAATGTGGTATTTTTATTTTTTTAAGATATACCGATTAAAAAATTGTTAAGATGTTCCAACTTACCTATTATAAACAGATCGTTGAACACCTGATGCATTCGTATCAACTCGTAATACAGCTGGTCGTATGAGGCGGGCGTAGGAAGAAATGTATCGCCGAATGTTATGAACAGGTTAAAGATATTGACAACCTGGAAGAGGATATAAGGATACATGAAATGAAAATAGTATAATTTAATTTTATTAAAAATAACAAAAGATCATAAGATTGTCAGTGGTCACTGTGGCTCTAAGACTTTTCAGTAGTGCCAAGTTGACTGTTGGTATATCAAAGTTCTGAGGTATTTGTACGCAGAGCTATGATATAATGGCTTTCCAGGTACAGGGACCAGAGTATGAAACCTATCCAACTCGTGTAAGACAGGGTGATGTTACATCTCAAAGTCTTTATTGCTGCATTGGAAGAAGCTTTCAAACGGACTATAAGGGATACAATATCAATATGAATGGCGACCGTCAGGTACGTTATTTATATACATAATATGGCAGAATCACTAGAGGAACTCAGCTCTATGCTCAATGACCTCAATAGTCTCCCAATGGGATAGATCTTAAGATGAAAATAGACAATGTCATGCGTAACGTCCAAGCCACACCAGTGCCTGTATTTGTTGGGAGCATTACGCTCCAACGTGTTAACGAGTATGCTTCCTTAGGCCAAATTGTACGAACTGAACTACGATTGACGTAGAAATCTGACTCGGCGGGGCAGTTTGGAAATTTAAGACAAATCCTCTAGTCACTTATACTTTGCTCACGCTCAAGACCTTGATTTGTGGCATTCCTAGAGGTAATTTTAATTTTAGCAGTGAACTTGATTGTGATCATCTGTAATGATGATGATTACAGTTGGTTTTTTACAATGGTGAAAAAAATAAGAAAAATCTCAAACATTTTGTGCTTTTTATCTTTTATATTCAAAATGTGTAGAAATGCATTATTTTAACTGATTGTCATTCATAAATATGTAACGTCTACTATTTTATTACGCACCCACACATTCGTAAGGGAGTGTTGAATTCTGTAGCAGCCGGTGGCATTCGGCGCTCGCGCTTTTTATTAGATTTAGGTATATAATAATTGTTTTGAATACGTAAACACAAGCGCGTCTCCCCGCCTTTTCCCTTCCGAAAGCAATTACACCGCTAAGTACGTTCTCCCGGCCGGCTGACAGTGTTGACTTGACCATGACCTCATTACGTACGAGTGTGTATTTTTAAATTTCCGTAGGTAGTATTACTTGTCACTTCGTTACTAGCAATGATACCACGAAAATATTCGAATCGCGTATACTATGAAATGGTACGGTGTTATATTTTAAGCAATGAAAGTTTACGTGAGGCGCAAACATTATACGTAAGTGTTGTTATTCAAGATTTCCTGGACGATATACCCCTAGTATTACTGAATAATTTTGATATCCAACACGACGGTGCTCCATGTAATTAATGTAAAAAATAATCTAAAGAAACGTGCTCAACTGTACTTTTAGAGAGAAACGGACTCAATTTTGAATAACTATTAAAATTTAGTGTTATTTTAAGTGATTGCATATTTAAGTTGTAAATAGTTCATTGTTGTAAATGTTATTAGTTTCAAATTGTTAATAGTTGTAAATACTTGATTCCATTTTTTAAATACGCCATAGTAAAGTCAATCATCGTTTACATTGTTTAAATGTAAAAAAAGTTTTATTTAATATGACGGTCCTAAGCCCGTTTCAAATATTAAAGGAAAATTAGTATCATAATTCGCGTAACGTAGCTATCAATTTAGTAGCGAGCGTTTCATTAAGGAAGTAAAGCCCACATCTAGCTGTGTACAGTACCTGCTGTGCCATGACGAAGATGTTGTGCCTCTTGAGCAGCGCGCTCTCGTTGGTGGCGAGGAACTTGAGCAACGCGATGAGCGCGGCCCACAGCGGGCGCCAGTCGCGCGCCAGCCGCACACGGCACCGCTTCTGGTAGCTCAGCAGCCGCAGCACCACGCCCACGCATAGCTCGTACAACTCCCCGGGGAACTTCTTTAGAAGGTGGCACATCATGAACTCGACTAGGAGATCTGTAGTCCAGGAATATAGTAATGATAACACCTAACACCACCACCTTATCCAGACTGGAAATGTATGCGAGATTTGTTTTTAGAATAAGAGTGACAAACGGGCACAATACACCTGATGGTATGTGGATGCTGTAGCCCATAGACATCTACATTTATCCTCGATTAAGAATCAAAATGCAGATGCGTCGTCACTCCTAAGGACTAAGGTGAAATACCTCTTTTCTAGTTAATCTGGTATCCAGTTCTCTACACTCGCCATACGAAACACAGCAGCATTAAGCCGCTATTTTAAGCTGGTATTCTGTGAGAACGTGGTCCTTCCTTAGTCGATCAGACCCATTCGTGCTATAATCATAATATAGCTGCAGCATGGCTCTACCACATGTGATGTGCTGTTTTACATGATAGAGCGCATATGGGTCGGCACGACTGTCATAGACCCCGCTTTAATTTATTAATCAACATTCTTTACAATTGCAGTTATTTGTCACAGTTGCTATGCTTGGCAGGCGTTTTGGCAACCGCAGTTTTTATTTTTTGGTTGTTTTAAAGACAGACACTGCTGCCCCACTTCCGGGTTGTTTCTCTGTCGCCTCTTACGACACCCATGACTATATGGAGTAATGGATATTTGACTTTGACGATATGAGGTAGTGGATAATTACTGTCTTATAAAATGCAAGTTTAAATTTAACTTTGGTACTTAATCTAATAATCATTTGATGGACACACTTGGAATACTGAGATCGGAAGTAGAGTTGCCAATACAAAAAAATAGTGATTAATGTTGCAAGTAAAATATACTATCGAAATTATATATATACTGGGTGGCGCCGAGGTTATCACGTTAAATAGCACAGCAGTTAATACAAGTTGATATATGTCTGTTAAAATAATAAAATAAACAATAATAAAAGAAAATAAAAAAATGCATTTTTCAAACAAAATAAATGGGGTAAAATATTGACAAGAAATAAATCAGCCTTGATATATAGGTTACTGACCTGAAGTGACTTACAAAACGTCGCACGCGCCAGAAAAATAATAATTTATATTAACACCCGATCCCATTTCTTGTCACTTTGCGCGTAGAGAATTATGCCTTAACTTCATTATTTTAAGTAAATTTTTCGCTTGACTTTGTTTTCATACGCCTGCAGCGTGCGTTCCCTTTGTTTTTAATTTCGCGCATAAAATTATGCCTTAAATTGTTAGCCGTAAGTGCAGTTTTTGTTTGATTTTTTCTTTATTTGAGTAGTTAGGTTTGATAACCTTTAAACTACCTATATTCGCCTTGAAATGGCATGGGTCTTTGACCTTCTAGAATTCATCAGGTGATATCTGTATGCATTTACATGATGTTATTTAATATTGAAACGAAAAAAATGCTACCGCGGCTAATGTATTAACTGTTATATATTTTTTTAGTTGTGTATGTTTAAAGAAATTTATGTAGCATACGTCTTTTCATTTTATGTGATAACTTTTTCGTCACTCCGTATATATATCGATATTTATTTTAGAATATCGAATTCTTATCAAATTCGATATAATTTAAAATGTTGTATTAATATACAAAATATGAAGCTTCAAAAGCAGCGACAAAAGCATTCACGTGCATTTATTTTTTTTCGTTGTCCAACCAACGATATATCTATATTTTTAACAAGATATATATCGATACTGTTTAAAAATATCGATACAATATATATCGAATTTTTACATGCACATCCCTAATATAGATAATAATTAATGTGTACATACAGAATACAGATAAAAACGTTGATGTTTCATAATTTATTAAACATAGTTCGGAGTCTAACGTACACAGATTATTTATATTAAGTAATAGTTGGCTAGGTACATAATAAAAATACAAAATAAATTTTAACAAAAGCTAAATCAAGTAAATTTTTCAGATATCCAAATATATACATCAATGTAAATAAGCCTAATATTAATTACATTACTAGTATTACTTTTTAAGTTTTTAAATACTTAATATTTTGATTAATTGGTAAGGGACTTAACTTTCTAAAGGGTCTTATGAAGGTCTTATTTCCCATCTTTATCTTAATCACCCGTCAGGAGTTTTAATTACTCTAGCCGTGGGCCATTGAAATGGAGGAGTATTATCAAACTGAACAATCACAAGGTCTTCTTCCTTTAATTGGGATGCTCATTGTTCTTTTTTGGTTTACTCTGTAATTGAGTCAAATAATAATCATTGGACCAAGCTTTCCAAAAGTCCTTTTAAATTTAGACAGAACTCCAAAACTTTAAATAGTTAATATTTTCATGATAGACATTTATTTCTGGATAACTTGTCATTGCTGTACCAATAAGAAAGTGACCAACTTGTATCAGAGACATCAGACAACATGGGAAGCAAAGGTTTGGAGTTACTGATCAGAAGCCCTTGTAAAGTTCTTCAAAGGTAAGACTGATATTTCCTACTATTCTCTTCTGATGAAACTTTAAGCGTTTGACTCCTGCCTACCATAGCCTACCAAACCTTTGGAGAGTGCCTACATAGGTATAAAAGAAAATTTAATATACCTTTTGAATCAATATTTGTTAACATTATTTTTAAGTCGTTTTGTATTTAATAAATTATAAAATTATCTATATTTATTGGATATTATATATTTATTGGATGCCCCACTAAGTGTTAGCATTGTCGCAGTGTATTTGCGTGGACAATCCACGTCTTGAAATAAAAGTTTGAATGGAATGAATTGAAGTTCTACATGGATTGCTTTAGTGGAGAAACAAACAAACAAGACAAAAAACACTTTAAATATCAAATGTATACATATTCTAGCTACCTTTACATTGAATAGACCACAAAAATCTAGAACACTGTTTGAAAAGGTCTAAACGCACTATTTATATCCTTCATGCGATAGCACTTAATGCACTTATGCACCACTTTCTTCACCCCACATATGCCACTAATCATATCAAGCTGTCGTTTTTCTTATCATTTTAATATCGTATCAAATAGTCACCCGATGCAAGTGTGACATAAATTAATTAAAAATAAAATGAACATTTAAATATGTCTACTCTGTGTGGATTTAACGTAGATAATTCAGTTTCAAAACATCAATTATTAAGTGGTTGTTTGTTTTATCAAGCATTTTAGTATCTATCAGTAGCATTTTGTGATTTGAGGTGATTAAAATTTAAAACCAATCAAGGTCGAAGATTGTCACACTTACCCATCAGTGAGGCAAGTGTGACAGTAAGCTTCTTTTTGTAGGTACTTTATTATTGTCTGTAGTTTTAATAAAATTGACGAGATGATACTAATGTCAATATATTTTATGATCTATAAGAACGATTTGAACGTCCATTTTAGTGTAAGAATGGATTTTCTCCACATAGAGTAAGTTTGACAGTTTTAACCGATATAGTGATGTGCCTATAACTGGATTTATGTCACACTTGACCCGGATGTTTTGAAAGTGTAAAAAACAAAACTAAGTGAAAAATAATAATATCTAATAATCTTTAGTACTTGTATTATAATATTAGCATATAGCTATTTAGTTGAACAAAAACATTATTAACTATAATTAATAGAATCAGGCGTTACTTTGCAGAAATCCATTATAATGGGGTTCACGCGCGGTTGCGTCAACAAGTAGTATAAATAGCAGTAGATTCGGCTCGCCGCTCACTTAGCGGCCAGCCTCCGCAGTCTACTTCACCTGAGGATGCCTAGTGTAGAGGCGAAACACGTGTCGTATTTTCGAGAGTGGTGTGTCGTGCCTAGTGTTGTGATGCTGGGGGTGGTAGTGCTGGGATTCACGGCGACGGGTATAGTGCGCGCGATTGGGGGAGGGTGGGAGGCCCCCTTAAAACCGGGCAGGTCACATCATTTTCTTTCTTTACGCGGATTTAAGCAAATAATTTTATAACAACCCCATTATTAACTATTTACTTAAAAGACTTAAATGTTGATGGCGACTTCAATATTGGTTCTGGGTGGATATAGGTTGTATCGTAAGAACGTGTGTTGGATTTTTCCTTTTTGCTTCTACTTTTTTTGATTTTTTTTTTCGTGACTTAATTGATTCTCTTGAACACTTCCAGAATCGCCGTCACTAAAAACTGTGGGAGTTTATTTAAGTTCATTTTCTTGATCCTTTATTTTCTTTTTCTTTAATTTCAATCGTTTTTCTTTCAATATATTCATTGTTGATAATTACTTCAGCACCTATTCCTAAAGAAAGACGAGCCAAAAGTAAAAAGAAAGCGTTCTTTTTACTTTTGGTTCTTCTTTTTTTTTTCTAGAGCTCCAATACAAAAGAAAACGTGGTCGTCCATCTAGTATTTTTGGAACACCGACATCAAGCCGGGGCGGCTCTCCCATCGACTTGCCTGATTATCCAGTATCTACAAAAAAGTTTTGAAAGACTCCGGCCAGACATCAAAAGCTTTCTTTGAATTCAGTATGTCCTGATAGAATTAGTTATTTTCCCATTTGGGTGAAAAATACCCGACAGATATGTCAGTATTGTTCAATATATCATTCTTTCACTATATGTGAAAAATGTAATGTTTATTTATGTTATAACAACAAACAGTTATATGCCAGTTTTTATGAAATAGTTTCTCAAAATCACTGGATCAAAGTATTTCCATGTCTCAACCAAAATTTCCGTAATTTTTTTTCGGTAATTGTTTCAGATCTTGAGTCGTTGCTATTTAATTAATTCTTCATCCAATCGACCTTTTATCGGTTTCATAGTGCTTACATCCAACGGCTGCAAAATATAGGAAGAATGTGGCGGTAGTTTTATAAGGGTAATATTAACATATAAGTCAAGGTGTGTTAAATAGCCGTCGTATATCACAAGTTGTGATTTGACTGATTTATATATTTCCGGTATCAGTCCATTTGATATGTAAATTTCGAAGACTGAAGCTTCCATCTAACCCTTCGGCGTGGCGGCAAATACCCAATCAATCGAATTATCATCAGGTAGCCATGTATTCCAAAGATACGTTCCTTTAAAAAATATTAATGAAGGAACTTTCAGGTCCCAGGCATTGCATGCGAACAATTCAGTTGTATTACCGCGACCTGGTGAGCTAATGGTTCTTGTGGCTGGCTTAACAAAAACATGTTTTATCAAGATTCCATATTTGATCGCCTTCAAATTGTTGCTTTTGTACGACTGTCTCAAGTAAATCGTAGAACTCGTTGGTAATAAACGAGGCGGCAGCTTTTCTTCTTGCGATTTCGACGGCTTGAGGTTTTTTAATTAATAGTTTGTTCCATCTTTTGAAGCCCCTTATCCATTTGTCTCCCGGATTCCCATCTTTGAAGGGAGTATCGATTTCATTGCGACGAAACTAAAGCCAACTGAAGCTCCGACTTCTCGCCGAGTTAAACCAAAACTATGTCGTTCCATAGTGTGAAGTATTGTAGCCAAATTTTTTTCCAAGTCTGAGTTTAATACTGCTGGTCTACCATGAGTGTTCGATTTCACCTGGATCACCATATACGTGTGCGATTATGGTTGTTCAAGGGACACCGTACACCTTGGCTGCCTTAAAAGGAGCCATATGTTTCTCCCGTACAGCTTTGATAGCCTCCAGCAGAGTTTCACCAGACGTTTTTACAAGACGTATTTCTTATATTATAGTTTCTAACCATCTAAAAAAAATAGTATTCCTGACTTAAAATATATTATTTACGTGTATTACATTTAGCGCTCTATTATTTTAACAGGTAGTGTCACTTACAGGGGAAAATTTTAATAAAGTTTACTAAAAAAAATGAATAATTACACAAAGTATAAAAGCGATATAGGCTGTATGGTACATTTGTCTAACAAATGCTAAAAATTATGACAGCGCCTTCAAATTTTTTCACCCCTTTTACCCCATGAACTGATATTTTTCACCCTTTCTACACCCCCCACTAACTCTAAAACACCCAGTTTTCTATTTATATTATATGTATATATAAACATCTTAAATTTAATTAAAATCAGATCTTACAAGTTATCACCGTATATACAAAAAACATACAGAAATTCATACCAAAATAAGTACCAACTAACATACAAACACCGATTCTTTGAACGTGACTTTGATATCTCACTTGCTTCGCTCGCTTGTTTATTAGTATTAAATATGAAAGTAAATACTTAAATATCAACATACAAAAAAAAAATTCGGTCGGTTAAAAAATAGGCTGTCCCATCACTAGTTACTGTCACACTTCGACATATTAGGTATTAGGTGAGGTAAGTGTAACTGTATCCGTATTTCGAGGAATAGTGGATTTCAAGCTACAGAAACATATTACACTATAAGTACCAATATTATTCTTTATCACTCACCTTGTTTCTTGTTTCAAATAACTTAATAACGTATCAAAACACTTAGAAACTTCACCGCTTAAATTTGCGCGATCCTTCGCAAGTTGAGTAGTTTAAAAAATGACCTCTGTCGATAAAATAGTTGAAGCTATGTACTTAACTGTCGGTATAGTCAATAGTGTAAAAGTTCCTGCGTTGTTGAATAGATGGCATTTAACCAAAAAACGTATTTATGCCGCATAATTTGCATTTGTCACACTCATAGACATAGAGTGATGGACTGTGCATTCCGTATTCATCTGTGCAGTGAATACAAACCGAAAAAGCGAATGTGAGGCCAGTATTTGTCTCTTTATAGAATTCTGATTGGTCTACACCACTGAATTTCAGGACGTGGACCAGTCAAGCTTGCCGGAAAGATACAGGTATTGGCCGCACAGTCATTTTGTCTCATTCTAGAGATTAGTCACTTTTGTGAGGCTAACGCTCAGTCCATTTTCATGTCTATGGTCACAATAGCCCCACTGTCACACTTGCCTCAGTCTACCTTATATATCATATCATAGCGTATTATCATAAAAAGTTATTTCTTGCATTCATGTTTCTAAATAATAATTTTGCGTTTGTCATTTTTTTTGTATCGGAAGCCCATTCCTTTTCAAATGGTTCTCAATGACTTTATGCTACCATTGTACAAGCCGGCATCTTCTAAACTTACTCGCAACTTTACCGCAGTGGGATTCACAGAAATTATAAAAAAATTAGACTTTAGAAATATAATTTATGCAACTGTAGAAATAAAAAATTAAATAAAAAAAATTAAGGGTTCGATTATTTGAATATTTTACCGATTATTCGCATTAACATTAATTTGAATTATCCAAACCGTACGGTAAAGTACATAACGACATATTATTGAAACTACGTCAAACAAAAAAGTTAATGATAAAGAACCTATACATGTTGTAATGAAATATAGATAACTTCATAACTCGATTATTTTAAATCGTATGAGCTCGCTTGTACAAAGTTATTGCGAAATGATTAATGTGAAACAGAGATATATCTTAGATTTGGTGGAGTATCGTGATTGATTTTCATCACTGGTAGAGTTTTATAAAGAAATGCCATAAAGTAAATAATATAAAGAAAGAATGTTCGTAATGTATATAAAGTAAAATACTTTGATAATACCTATTAAAGTAGAAGCTAACGGCTGAGACGGTGGTTCTTCCAGAACTATTTTTCTATGGCGCATTGGAAGTCTGTATAACTGAACCTGTTATAACGAAAGTTCATATTAATAATGTGTATATTATCATTGTACGTCAAACTTATTTATAAATATGGGTAATATTAGGTCCTTACGTGTGAAATTAGCGTTTTGTCGTACTGACCCCACTTTGATCTGAAATATCTCCTCTTTGGTTAAGAATTCCAAATTTAAATTTATAAATTCATTTAGCTGGTACATTTGAGTTTTGAAAACAGTCATTCATTTAATTGATAGAATCAGGCGTTACTTTGCGGAAATCCATTATAATGGGGTTGTTATAAACTAATTTGCTAAATTCCGCGTAAAGAAAGAAAATGATGTGTCCTGCCCAGTTTTAAGGGGACCTCCCACCCTCCCTCAATCGCGCGCACTATACCCGTCGCCGTTAATCCCAGCACTACCACCAGCACACTAGGCACGACACACCACTCTCGAAAATACGACACGTGTTTCGCCTCTACACGAGGCATCCTCAGGTGAAGTAGACTCTGCGGAGACTGGCCGCTAAGTGAGCGGCGAGCCGAAACTACTGCTATTTATACTACTTGCTGACGCAACCGCGCTCCAATTACGTAGCGAGCTATTACGTCATGCGATCAATCACCGCCTGACGTACGCCGATATTTGCTGTGAAATTAACAACAAACTACTGCGAAACGTCCGCCTACCCTACAACCACGCAACCAAACGCTGACCACCGCACCGTGAGGGTGACAACCGAGATTGATCAATCGCTCTAGGCCACTGCTGCTTCACGACAACGCAAGACCACACACTGCACAACAAACAACCACTACGATGAGCTACAATTGGAATGTCTGCGACATCCACCGTACTACCCAGACCTTGCTCCAACAGATTACCATTTTTTTTAGAAATTTGGACAACTTCTTACAAGGAAAATAATTCAACTCCGATGCGGCAGTCCAAACCGCCTTGAAAGAGTTTATTGATTCTCGCCCCCATGGTGTTTTAGTAAAGGGATCAATGAACTACCTATGAGATGGCAAAAGTACATAGACAACAACGGTGCATATTTTGATTAATTAAATATATTTTCCAAAAAAAAAAATTGACTTAATATTCCTCTCGTAAAAAACGCCAATTTCATATGTAACGACCTAATATTTGCTTAAAATGTTTTCATTTCATGAAGTATTTTTACTGGCATAATTAACACAAAACTTTAAATGTAAATAAAAGTGCCTGTTTGTATTATGAACGCGATGCGTATAAGCGCGAGCTTATGTGTTTACTTTGCCCGATTCATATTTTGTGGTTGGCTAGTTATTTTAGATTATATTAATCTTAAATTTTAGAGCTATGTCTTTTACATTATTGTTACAAGCTTCTATATTATAAACTGCAAGTGGCTACTGCAGTCCATTGTCACCTGCAGCCAAATTCACACAAAGAAGCTGCAAACGCATTGTAACCTCTGAGGACTAAAAAAGAGAAGTAGTATGTTTTTTTACTAAAAATTTAGAAGAAAAATTAAAAGAAAGTTAACAATTGATTTTTCATGTAATTTTACAATTAAAAATGGTTTTACCAAAATGTAAATTCAAACGCCAGTGACGCATTATATCGCAGGGCTCGGAACCGGTTTAAAAAGAGCGGTTAATTTCGATTAATTACCGGTAAATTTATCGCTCCTTCAATTACCGGTTAAAAAATTAACCGGTTTTTATTAAACCTAAACGATAAAGGTTACCGGTTACTTAACGGTTTCGACACCCAAATTAACCGGTAAATTCCGTAAAACGTAAATGCAGTTATGAATAGGACAGGTAGATTCACGTTGCGAGGTGCCTATGCGGCATCGCCGCATGCGGGCACACATCAATTATCTGCCTTCAAGCGATACATTGTTTTAGTCGCGATCAGGGTGTGTAGTGGGAGTTTGGCGTTTACGAAAAACTGGAAAGTATTGGAGAAGTTTTGAAGAAAGAAAGGCAGTTATTGTGTTTGGTTTATTCGTTAAGACTGGACGTGTCTCATAATGAAGAAAATAATTTATTCTTGTGTATCGGTTGTTTATTTATGATGGGCTGAAAAAAAGTAAATAGAATTCATTCCATGTTTACGTTTTAACAGTAGTAGTACATAGAGCCACGCGGCAGCTTTTGCTATCGCATGGATGGGCCAGCTCGAACCAGGGTAGTACCACGACCTCACAGAATACCAGCGTGAAGTAGAAATTTACTTCTGCGTTTCACTTGGTAGGTGTGGGTGGTCGGAGGCCCAATCCCCCCCCCCCTTAAAGTATGGTAGCGGCATCAAATAAAAAACTACCCCAGGAGGGTACCAGAATCCTGGTGACGGAGAATCCTTCGCTGAGCACCCACGCCCAAGCTACCCTACTGTTCCTGAGCATGTGTGCTAAAGCTGCCCCGCGTATTCTGGTATACAGGGGAGTGGGGGGTAGGGGGGTATCCTCAGAGATCGTGATCCATGGCGATTTTAACGACCATCACGCCGAATTGCTCGGTTCACATTTGACCGATCATGTGGGGAAATTTGTTTATGACTTTGCCTTGGCATATGGTTGCACAGCTGGTTACTACCTACGCGCCTACGCGGATTCCAGATGTGGAGGATCATGCGCCTTCCCTGTTGGAACTTCTGCTGACCTCTTATCCGGACGGATAACAGGTTTCCGTTGACACCCATCACGGCTCCTAGGGCCATTGTCTTGTCCGAAGGGTGGTGTCACTCACACTATCTTCGCGGTTGCATTCTGCAGGCAGCCGCCGTGTTTGGCACTATATATCGGCCGATTGGGAAAGGATGCGGTCTTAATTTTGCATTCTACCCTTGAGGGCGAATTTGCTTCCCGCTGGACAATCCCAGCAATCTTGCTGGTTCTGTCACTGATATGGTACTTGAGGATATGGAACTTTTTATTCCATCTTCTGTGGTTCCCATCGGGGGCTGACGACATCTTTACATTCCGAGACGTTGATGTATCGAGATGTAAACATCAGCGCTCTTCAAAAGAAGTATAATTCCGCCCCCAGGTTCTTCAAAATTAATTGCCAAGGCAAGGTCAGAGCACATCGGCGGAGTTGGTGAGAGGCTAGTTCGCCTTCCTTCGGTAACCCGTTCATTCTGGTCTCTTGCTAAGGCTGTCCAAGGGAACTTCTGTCAGCCCTCTCTGCAAAGAGAGAGCGACTCACTGATTCCATGCCGCAAAAGAGAAAGCCGATCTGTTAATCTCTCTTTTTGCGTGCAACTCGACTCTCGATGACGGAGGAATACACCGCCGACCATCCCGCGGTTTGAGTGCTCCATGCCAGATGTGCGGCTTACACAGCACTCGGTTCCCTTCCATTGTGCTGAAGACGTGTGCTCCGAAGTAGACACCTGTTTTAACGCGTCTTTTCCGGTACTACACCTCCTTGTTCTCCAAAATAATGGAATCCATTATAAACAGTTTTCGTCGGGGTTCATCAGTTGGTGATATTCTGGTCTATCTAATCATAGATGGGCGGAGGCAGTAGAGTCTAAGGGGTAGGCATTGGCCGTTAGTTTGGACATTGCGAATGCCTTCGATCGGATTTGGCACAAAGCGCTTCTTTCGAAGCTCCCTTCCTATAGGCTTCTCGAGAAATTGTGCAATTGGATCACCAGTTTCCTTGCTGATCGGAGCATGAAGGTCGTAGTAGACGGTGCATGCTCTGATTACAAGCCTATTAATGCTGGCGTTCCACAAGGCTGCGTGCTATCACCAACGCTGTTTCTACTGCATATCAATGATATTTTGCAAACTGGTAACAACGACAGCACTAGTGATGCAATATACACCGGCCGTGCCATATTTCTCGGGAAACGTCTTCGAGTACCAGAAAAAGTAAAGTAAAGTTGCAGCCTTTATACGTCCCAGTGCTGGGCACAAGCCTCCTCTTATTTCTGAGAGGGTTTTAGGGCAAGTAAATGTCCGCCGCGCTACCCCAATGTTTGTTAGCGAACTTCACATGTCATCATCATCACCATTACAGCCCTTCACAAGTCCACTGCTGAACATAGGCCTCCCCCAAGGAATGCCACAAAGCACGGTCCTGAGCCACCTGCATCCATCGACTTCCTACATGTCTCACCAGGTCGTCACTCCATCTAGTGGGGGGTCGCCCTACACTTCGCCTACCGGTACGAGGCTGCCACTCGAGAACCTTTCTCCCCATCGTTTGTCGGTTCTTCGAGCTATACGGCCAGCTCACTGCCACTACAGCTTACTAATCCGTTGGGCTATGTCGGTTACTCTGGTTCTACTGCGGATATCCTCATTTCTAAGTTTATCAAGCAGAGGCACTCCGAGCATAGCCCTCTCCATAGCTCGCTGAGCGACCTTGAGCTTCCTCATACGGCCAGCAGTGAAGGACCACATCTCAGATCCGTAAGTCACCACTGGCAACACGCACTGGTTGTACAATTTCGTTTTTAGGTTTTGAGATATGTCTAACGAGAAGACGTGTCGTAGTTTCCCGAACGCTGCCCAGCCGAGTTGAATCCGTCAATTGACCTCTCGGTCGAAGTTGGACTTACCTAGTCGGACTATTTGTCCCAGGTAAACATACTCGTCAACAACTTCGAGCTTAGTGCTCCCAACAACTACCGGCATAGGTGTAACATGGACGTTAAACATGATTTTTGTTTTGTCCATGTTGATCTAAAGACCTATCCGTTGGGAAGCACTATTGAGGTCATTGAGCATAATGCTTAGGTCCTCCAGCGATTCTGCCATAAGGACTATATCGTCGGCAAATCGAAGTTGAGTGATGTACTCGCCATTGATGTTAATACCGCATCCTTTCCAGTCCAGTAGCTTGAAAACGTCTTCCAATGCAGAGGTGAAGAGTTTCGGGGATATAACGTCACCCTGTCTTACACCTCTTTGCAGTTGGATAGGTTTCGTACTCTGGTTCTGTACTCGGATAGCTACTGTACTAACCCTTCAGCACTTCGATATACCAACAGTCAACTTGGCACCACTGAAGGGACTGCAGCACCGCCCAAATTTCAACGGAATCAAAGGCTTTCTCATAGTCCACATACGCCAGACATAATGGCAAATTGTACTTTTCGGACTTCTGTACAATTTGCCGAAGGGTATGTATGTGGTCTATGGTGCTAAAGCGCTTTTGGAGACCGGCTTGTTCGGGAGGCTGGAAGTCATCAAGTATGCGCGCGAGACGATTCGTAATGACTCTCGAAAACAGCACGTAGACGCGGCTTCTGAGCCGCGAAATCGGTCTGTGGTTCTTCAAGAGAGCGTTGTCGCCTTTCTTAAACAACAAGACCACCGCACTTCCGCTCCAAGCCTCCGGTGTAATGCCACCATGGAGGACGGAATTAAAGAGCTTCTGAAGGACTTCAAGTACCGGTTTTCCACCCGCTTTCAGAAGCTCCGCTTTAATTCCATCCTCGCCTGGGGCCTTGCTGTTTTTAAGGAGCTGGAGAACCATTCTAATCTCGCTCAGACTGACGTCCGGGATATCTTCGGAATAGTGTCGGATAAGACTCGCTCCTGGATTGTTACTCACACTTGCGTGTGGCTCCAACGATGACGTGTACAGCTGCCCATAGAACCTCTCAATCTCACTCAAAATCTCAGGTGCCCCGGAAACGATGCTGCCACACTCGGTCTTCAGCTTTGACAGTTGGCTCTTTCTGGCAGACAGATCTCTGGCAAATACTTTGGAGCCTTGGTTCCGCTCGATCGCTTCTTCAATACAAGCTGTATTGAAGTTGCGTAAGTCCCGCCGCATGCATTTGAAGATCTGTCTGTTCAGTTGCCTGTATGCTGTCAAATCTGTTGAAGAGTGTAGCTTCATCTCCCGTCTAACAGCCATGAGATTAAGAGTGTGATCGGAGAGTTTTTGTGTTCTTCTGCGGCGGGCGCTTGAAGAACTTAGCTCCAACCGCATGGACAGATTCCACGAGCTTGTCATTCATATCGTCCAATTCATTGCAGTCTTCTAGGCACTGAAAACGGTTTTGTAACTCGAGCTGAAAGGTTTCGGGACTTTGGAACAGAGCACGAGGGGGACGGAGCGTTGACTTCATTAGACGAGACCTCTCCAACTTAACGTTTAGGTTTAGTGTGCTTCTAATCACTCGGTGATCGCTACCAGTTTTCACCCTCGCGACCACGGAGACATCACTAAACAGTTGTCGTCTGGTCGTCATAATGAAGTCAATCTCATTTTTTGTCGAACCGTCGGGGCTCGACCAGATCCACTTCCTGTGAGGCCGCTTCTGTAAGAAAGAGTTCATCATAAAGAGTCCCTCTTTCTCCATGAAATCGGCCAGCTGCTGGCCCCTTGGGTTCCGTTGCCCTATTCCAAATTTCCCTACTTTCAGCTCACCGTTCTCTCTTTTGCCTAGTTTTGCATTGAAGTCTCCCATTAACACTGTATATTGGGTTTTGGAGGAATGCATGGCTCTAGAGATATCCTCATACATTTCCTCCACCTCCTGATCGGGGTGTGCCGAGGTTGGTGCGTAAACCTGTATGACCTTCAGCGAATAACGTTTGGTGATTCTGAGTATAAGTTACGCAACTCTCGTCGACACACCCTCAATCTTTACAACGTTGTTAACGAGAGACTTGTGGACGATAAATCCGACACCTCCTTGGGACAGATGGTCCTCCCGGTGATAGAACATGTGAGTGCTCTGAGGAATTGTTCGGTTTAATTCCAGCCGCCAAATTTCACGAACGCACATCGCGTCAAAATTCACGATACCATCCTCACCATCTGTATGTTTGACGGGCCACCACTGTGCGTTTTACTAGGAGTTTTCTTCCTAGTACAACTTCTCTGTGGAATTGTTAACCACCGGCGATTTTTCCGGACCGATACGACTTAGGGACCTTCAAGAAAAGAGCTCACTCCTTTCTTAAAGGCTGGCAACGCACCTGCAATTCCCCTGGTGTTGCGGTTGTTTATGGGTGGCAGTAGTCACTTACCATCACATGACCCGCATGCTCGTTTGCCCCCTTTTCTATAAGCAAACGTACGACGAGAAAACCCAAAAATCTAAGTGCTTGATTGAGGGCTGAATACGACTATCAGGGTGGTTTCTAGAGCACTCATTATACCCAAATTAATCCAATAACGGTACGTGGCACGACCTGGGACACGATTTAAACCCAGGACCAAATCATGATTCACAGTCACGCTAGTAACCACATACAAACAGACAAAATTATATAATTTCATGATATGTATTTAGTAAAAATCTGTTATTTTGACGTTACGAACAGACACTTCAATTTTATTTATTTTAATAGTTTCGTATGCGTAAAGTATGAAAGTTTGTAAAAAATTCGAAAGTGATTACTATATTATTTTGATCTTGAGGCGTTAGAAAACTTGGCTGCACTTTTAATAATTCGCTTTTATAATTCAATACATGTTCGTAGATATATCTGTGATGATGTAGTTAATTGAGAGTTATTAATAATTACTTTAAATAAAAGACAGGATTTTTTAGTGTATGTATTTGGTTACAGTCGACAGCAAAGTATAGCCGACTTTAATCATAATGATTTGTTAGATTCAAATTATTTTTCTTTATTAATTTCAGTATCAGTTAATTTAATTTCATCTATGTGGTTACCTTGCACTCTATTTAGAAAAACTAATATTTTTAGTAGCATCTTGCACGTACACAACATGATAAGATTTGCTCCAATTTCGCTTTAATGAGATGTGAAAAATGGTAATTTCTTTTGTTAGAATTCTCTGAACATAACAAACAATTTTTTGTCGTGTTTAGACATGACTTCTAGTTAAACTTTACACCTCAGAAGTGGTCATTATTAATTTTGCAAAGACTGAGATAGAGGTTGGTCGTAATTACGAGCTTCAGAATTAAAAAAAATCTGTTAATCTGCCTCACTTTAGTCCTAAAAAGAACCAAAATACTATAACATATAATTTCATAAACTTTTAAAAATATTGTGTTCTGTTAAGAAAGTTCATCATTTATTGCGATATATTACTAAAACTAATGACATTGAAATAAAGATGCTAGCGTAATTTTAATAGAATACGTTAAATATAATTAAAGTCAATTTAAATATATAACGTCAAATTAAACTTGATATCAAAACTTAATTTTAAAGTGAAGATAACGCATAATTAATTGAAACAGAACTTACATCTGTTATTTATAATACGATCGTTGCGGAAAGATGAAAAAATATGAGGGAGTTACGTCACAAGGCAGTCGCGTTGATGCAATGAATATATCGTGCATGTGTCTAAAAACCTCGGGAATTAAACAGTGGCAGCCGTACAATGATGGGTGCAAGCGGGGTAAGGGAGAGGGGGATATTACAAAACTTGGTTTTAACCGGTTAATTCTTACTACCTAAACCGAAATTTGTGAAAAACCGGTATTCCGCAAAAACAGGTTTTGGGGTCAATGACCTAAACCGGTTTAGAATTTCAACCGGTTTCCGAGCCCTGTTATATCGCTTTAGTAACGCCACCGCATTGTGAAATGATAAAATACTCATTGTCATGTTTTCTTCACGGCCTCCAAACTTCACCTGCGTTACGTTAACGGATTCTCCCGTGTCTGATTCACGGAGACCGTGGGGCCAGGCAAAAAGAGCACACAGTAGCGGCGGATCTGGTCTGTGGCTTCGCCACCAACCAAGATTCAGCCGCGGAGGGTAGGGAGAGCGGCGCCTCGCAATCGACACTCCCCCCGCAACCCCTCCATCACCGCATCAACGGTGCGACCCCGTCAGAGTCGCGGAGGATAGGGCGAGTGGTGCATCGCCATACCAAACCTCGTCTAGCTCCACCTCGGCTGCAGCGGTAGGAGGAGGGCACCCCTCTTGCCACAGCTCAGCAACACACATCCGAAGTGGGCCCGTCGCCACCTCGGGCCGGCCTCTCACCTCGGTTCAGTCATGTGGGTTCCTTATAGTTCACCGTGAGGATTAGGCTCCTCACCATGACAAAGCGGGACCCATTTGGGAAGGGGGGGGGGGCTATTTGTAACCCTTAGTTGAAGTGTAGTGGTAATATAAGAATATATAAGAGAGAGATGGATTTACGTTTCCGCAGTGGTGACTCTTCCCTAAAATTTTTTTTATGCATTTTTAAATATTGTTTTCATTCGCGCGTTGTTATTACTAGTAACTTAAAAACTCCTCATCACTTCGCTCGTCGTCATACCTAAGCTTTACAGATACAAATGGCGGACTTAATGCCTTTAGACATTATCTATTAATCTATTAGTTTACCTAGTATAATTATATGAGAGCCAACATTCTATAAAAACAAAATTCCGTCATAATATTTACCTTAAATGTAAGATTTTGGTCATGCATTATCGAATTAGCGAACTGTTCTTCCACTATGCAGGTCAGAGTGATGAAACACAAACTACATTTGTTAATGCTTGCTTCGCTCTTCGTATCTGCCATGACTATGGAACTGAAAAGAACGAGATAATCATAATAGAGAGACCTTGTATATTTTCTGGGACTTTGTTGTAATAGCGTATATATTGCCCCAAGAATGAATTACTGACTCTGTGGAGTCGAGAGACTGGTATCACTAGCTTGTATTTGTTTCTAGTGTTTACAGAGTGTATATCACTTTTTCGCAAATATACTGAAAGGCCAAAGTTAATACATTTATTACTTAAAAAAATTCTCTAAGAGACTCTCTCGGTTTAAGGTTGTAAGTAGCTCTTATGGCCCTCTACTGATATTATGCTATGGAAAAACTGAAATAAACTAATCTAGCTGTCCCGATACTAGTGAGATCTCTAATCTTTTTTACAGCATAAGCTGCAGAGCTTAGTCTGCTTGCTAGTTTGGATATACGGGGGCCCAACTTAAGCTTTGCGTCGAGAGAGATGCCAAGAAAAACAGAGGATTCAACGGGGCTCAGTTCTTCCCCATTTAAAAACACATTGGTATTCAGATTTTTGACATTCGTTGTTGTAAATTTAATACATTTACTTTTATTGCCGTTTAAATGCAGATTATTAACGTTAAATCAATGCACTAATTTTAATATAGCATTATTCACTTCGTCACATTTAAATGATAGACGTTTAAGTTTAAAAATCAAGGAGGTATCATCAGCAAATAATACTATATTATGATTATCCCCTACTAGGGAAGGTAAGTCATTAATATACACTAAAAATAGGAATGGGCCAAGAATCGAGCCCTGTTGGACACCCATCTTTACGGACGACCCGGAAGAACTTTTACCAATGATAATAACTTTCTACATTCTATTACTTAAATATGAAATATTAAGTTTAAGCGCTGTGTTTTTGACACCATAGTACTGTAGCTTCCTGATTAATGTCTCATGGTGAACATAGTCGAAGGCCTTTCAAAGGTCACAAAACACACCCAAAGCAAGCATCCTCTGAATGCACATGATACCATCCATGCACAAAAAATATATTTTATAAGTTCGACTCCAGCCTCGGTAGTCGAGCGACCCCTTGTAAAACCAAATTGATTTTTATCAAGCAATTAATTTATATTAAAAAAAGCTTAACATCCGATTTAAAATAAGGTTTTCAAAAATTTTACTTAATGTTGGTAGTAAAGAAATTGGTCTAAAATTGACGGGGTCTAATGTACTACCAGATTTAAATAAAGGTGTGGCTTTATTGTTTCATTAGATCAGGAAACACACCAGATTCGACGCTTGTATTAAAAATTGTGGCTAGATAAGGTGCTACAGTATCTATTATAGATGCAATACTTTAACGGCAATCCCCCACAAGTCTGCCGGTTTCTTAACATCAAAAGTTTTAAAATATTTAACGATATCTTTTGACAATACTCTATGGAATTTAAAAGTATTTGAACAAGGCTTTACGCACACACACACACACACCCACACTCACACACACACACACGCACGCACGCACGCACGCGCGCACGCACACACACACGCACGCACACGCACGCACGCACGCACGCGTCACGCACGCACGCACGCACGCACGCACGCACGCATGCACGCACGCACACACACACACACACACACACACACACACACACACACACACACACACACATGCGCACGCGCGCAGTCATAAATTCTCGCTCTCACATCTATATTTAACTATTTTTGTTTAATAGCTATTAATTTTTAGTTTTAATGTTTTTGTTGTTTTGTGGTGAGAAATAAATAAAAAAATATATAAGAGCCGCGGTAGCTAAGGGGCTAAGCGCTCGCTGTAAATTTCGCAGTACGCTAACAACCCGGGTTCCATCGCCGCCGGTACCAATGAAATTGTTAATTGCAATTTCAAGTGCTGATTTACCACGCATTGGGGAAGTCCGGTGGACTTTTCCTTGCCCTAAAACCCTTTCAGAAATGACAGGAGGCCTGTGTCCAGCGGTGGGACGTATGTATAGGCTGCAACTTTAACTTTTTTTACTTTTATTCGCATTATTACTTGTACTGAACCTTCTCTGTAAATTTGGCCGTATATTGCAAAATAACCCTGTATATTTCCCGATAAATCTGTGTCTATCTGTGTGCCTTTAAAGTCAAAATATTTTATGTGAACTCGTTTGTCACTTCATCATCATCTTTATTACAGCTCTTCACAAGTCCACTGCTGGACATAAGATTCCCCAAAAGAATGCTACAAAGCACGGTCCTTAGCCACCTGCATCCGTCGAGTTCTCGCATGTCTTGCATTTAGTGGGGGGCCGCCATATAGTTGTCACGCCATACAACAAATTTTAAGTTTTAATTAAACAAAAGGTTTTTATCCATGTTGTCATCTTAAATTTGAACTTAAAATAACTTGTAATTAGAAAAATAATGTATTGTAAAATAAATGACCAACGATAATTAAGAAATACTTACCAATATTGAAAGAATGTCACCAACAAATTAGTTGGTTGGTCGTTATCAAGTGCTTGTATCTGCGCTAAGCTCGGCGGGCTCTGTAATAACAGTACGTAAAAAAAAGAGGTTTAGAAATAAGGATTTTTATTTTTATTTTGATTATTACAGAGCATTACTAGTCATAGTGAACAAACATCACCACAAAGTACGGTCCTGATCCATAACCCCCTGCATGTTTCATTAAATTGTCATCCCACCTAGCGGGTTTTAATAACTGGACTTGTTGGGACATGGCTGCCACTTTCGAAACGTTTTTCTTCATTGGTTTGCTGGTTTTCAAGCTTTTTCGTCGGGCTAGTGCTAACTAATCCACTCTCAACAGCTCGCCGAGTGACTAGACCTTTCTTTAACGACCAAATCTCTCTTCAGTAAGTCATCACTTGAGACACGCACAGGTAGCACTTTTAGTATGACTACGCATTACCGTTATAGCCTATCTAAGTCCAAAGCTGAACACAGGCCTTCCCCAATAGATTGCCTCATATGGGAGATATTTGCCAAAGTTACGACGCTTGGCAAGAGGGTTCGCAACCGTATTTTTTATTTTTAGTGGATTGATTTCTGATGCGACAGACGCGTCTAACTACGCGTACGGGACGATATTGAGTGTTCTTATTAAAGCCGGTATAGTATGCCGAGTAGTATGAGCTACATACAAATAAATCTCAAATAAAATTTTAATGTGAAATTATTTGCATGGCCCGTAAAGTGTTTTGTCTGAATAATTTATAATTTAAAATTAAAAATTTTGTACAGCCGACTTCAATATAAGTTATTTAAGAATAACTTAAAAACTATTGGTCTGACCTTGATCAAATTCATATGGGACCACACGAGAAGTACCAGCTTTCAAATAAAAAAAGAATCATCGAAATCGGTTCACCCAGAAAAAAGTTCTGAGGTAACACACATAAAAAAAAACGAAAAAAAAAAAAACGAAAAAAAAAAACATACAGTCGAATTGAGTACCGGCTCCTTTTTGGAAGTCGGCAGAAAATTTTATACTGCCGACTTCAATATAAGTTATTAAGAATAACTCAAAAACTATTGGTCTGACCTTGATTAAATTCATATGGGACCACACGAGATATATCAGCTTTCATATAAAAAAGGAATCATCGAAATCGGTTCACCCAGTAAAAAGTTATGAGGTAACACACATAAAAAAAACAAAAAAAAATACAGTCGAATTGAATACCGTCTCCTTTTTGGAAGTCAGCAGAAAAATGAAACGAATTAAAGTGCTTTGGAAAATGTTCGATAATTTTTAGCTTTTATATTTGTAAATTTGTAAATAATACCTGATGTGGAGGTAACGTGGCGGGCGGGGAGGGCGGCGCAGACGAGGCTGCGGCTGACGATGAATGTGCTAATGTCGTCATAAAATTTCGATTTAGGTGAGCGGCCTCATAGAGAGCTAGAAGCATGCCTTCTTCGCCGCCGCTGTAGAAAGATTATTTCAAACAATTAACGGCCTTATAATTGTTCATCATCATTTACTTAAATTAAGTATTAATTATCTGTTTATCTGTCTCTTTTCCTTTTCATTTAGTGAGCAGAGAGAAAGAAGATATTCGTGTTTGATATCGAATTATTGAAAAAATTAGCTCCACAGTGGACTAAGAGGGCGTTACGTCTGTTTTTAATGGTATGATAGCAGAAGATATAATAGTATAATTTTCGTTCCTTGAGAGGAACGCGATAATCCTTGTATAAGGTGTTTCGTGCGTCGTTTAGAGGGGGCTGAAATGAGTTGCATAAATATGAACTCTAAGTGAAAATACTCTAAAAGTATGTTTGTAATTTTCTGTGGAAACTATCGGTCAGTGGGGGCTTTGACTTTTCTTAAAAGAAGAACAATTGAGTAAAAATATAGTATTTCACTTTATTATGTAAGTACATTTTATAAATACCGACATAACTAGAAATACATATATATAAAGTAACAGTAGAAAAGGTAACAGTTCTAAACAAAAGCTTTCTTCTAACCCCAAAAGGTTTAAAGAACGCGCTATTCTTGCAGATTGAATATTTACCCTTTAACATGAACTAAAATTAAATGTGTAGTAACAGTTTTTATTAACACAAAACTTCGACGAAACTGACCTATCTATAGCTTTTGCCTTTTGTTATTTATTGAATATGATTGTATTGTCTTAGTGGATGAGCGGGGTATTGAGTAGTAATACAGGTCTTCAACCTAGAATAAGTGTACACTAATACCCTTGCAACTGACATAAAATGTATCATTGTAAATCAAAAAAATCATTTTTCATTTTCATTCTAGTGAGTGATGGCAGACTTCAAATGCCCTTAAAATGTATTTATTTTTTATTTATTCAAACATACTAATTTCTTAATGATGGTTTCCTTGAGAGCCGAAAATGTGGTAAATCAGCACTCAAAATTCTAATTAACAATTTTAGTTGAGCATTAGGGGTTGTACGTGGTTTACTCGTGTACTATGAAATTTAAAAACAAGACAGTACATAGCACTTCTAAAATGTTAACTAACCTGTTCCTGTTACCTTTAACCACTGGTTGTGTGTCATCGCTGGTAAGAAATATTCCGCCCATAATACTTGTGAGAGAAGACAGCCAGCCACCTCCACTTCCTTCGCCTTGCGTCGATATTACGTAGTCATTTAAAGCGGCCGTTATAACTTGACCATACCTAAAATATTACTTATTTACCATTGGTATATAGTAATCTATACATATAATAAAAATGTAAATAGCAGATGTCTGTACATTTTATATTTTTGTAATAAAAGTGATTGAGAGGTACTAAAAATAAGTAATTAAATACATTTCTACCATTTTTAGATTTTTCTGTCTGTCTGTCTGTCTGTCTGTCTGTTTGTTTGTTAACGTATCACGTATAAAGTACTAATTTATATCATAAGAATAGTTAAGGAAATTATTAAGTGTATATTCAGGTTACATTTAGTCTTTATTTCATTAAAATTGGTTAATTCCATCAAAAGTTATGACAAATATTCTGAAGTATGGGTACTAAGTATAGGTACGAATTTGTTCAATAGTGGCGTTGGATGAGTCATCAAGTACATTTTAAAATTAATATCATATTATAAATCATAATTAAATGATGTAAAATAATGTTCTATAATGATATAATTATATCTAAAACGCAGTAAACAAAAGTATTACATAAAGAACGTAATAAATATATACAAAATATTTTAACCTTATTATCTAAATTAAAGTACAATAGTTAACCAATTTCATCGATAGATGGTGGTGTGGCATAAATGTGATACAAAAAGGCAGGTTAAAATTTATTCCTGTAGTTGAGTTTCATATTTGCTTCTAACCTTTATATTAATGACACGCTGCCCTACTGCGTGTTTACAATCTCATTTATGTTTTATTTTTTTACCGCCGAGTACTCTATGTGGTAAATCAAATTTTAAGAGCTATTAACAATTTCGTTTTTCGGCGAGGATCAAACTTTCTTTTTTGCTTACTATGCAGGCACTGATTTATAAGTTCTTTTATGTTTTTTATTGTATCAATCGTGTCAATTAATCTCTTATTTTTAGAATTGATGTTAACAGCGCAATCTCTCTTTAAATCTATACATATAATAAAAATGGTAATAACATGTTATGTCTGTTTCTGAATATTGTATAGTATATTAATTTGCGACTAAAATCATTATGGGGACTGTAAATCATTAAATAAGTACATTTTTATAATTTTTAGAATTGTACTATCTGACGGTCTGTCTGTTTGTTTATGGACGCATGACGTTTTGAGTAAACATCTTTTTTTTTCAATGAAATCCTTAAGAAAATCATAAAGCGTATTATCAAGTTCATTTAATCTTTGTTTTATTGAAATTGGTTAATTCTATCGAAAGTCATGATTATTATTTTGAAATGTAGGTTCGAATTTGTTTAATGACGCCACAAAATCTCAGAAATAGTAATAAAAAGATTCGTGTGTAAAAAAAAACGTTCTATTATAATATATTTCGTATCGTTCTATTATAGTACTTAAAACACAGTAAAAATATGTTTTCCTTAAATTAAAAAAGGATGTTTTCTCACAAAGAACGTAATAGATGGCGTTGTACAAATTACAACCTTTTCTGAATTGCGGTGTTAAGATTTTTCGCAGGTGAATCGTATTGAAACTCACTGTAATATTTTGTGTCCATAAGTCTGACAAAGTTGCAAGCCTGTAAGGTATATATATACAATAATCTTTGCCTGCCTGTAAGAGCCGTGTAGGCTAACAACACACCACAAAAATCATCAGAAACCAAAACCAGAAAAAAGAGGTATTGAAATATTCAATTATTCAACAAAACTCGACTAAAAGTAGCAAAATTGCAATAAATGTCGTGATAGTGATATTGTTTTATACCAGAATCCCTCTAATACCAAATAACTTTTCTTTCAGTTTTAAGTAAAGTAAAGTAAAGTTGCAGCCTATTTACGTCCCACTGCTGGGCACAGGCCTCCTCTCATTTCTGAGAGGGTTTTAGGGCAAGGAAATGTCCACCGCGCTGCCCCAATACGTGTTGGCGAACTTCACATGTCATCGAAATATTATTTTTTTATTTCTCAGACATGCAGGTTTCCTCACGATGTTTTCCTTCACCGCCGAGCACGTGGTAAATCAGCACTTAAAATTGCAATTAACAATTTCGTTGGTGCCGGCGGGGATCGAACCCGGGTTGCTCGGGTACTGTGAAGCTTACAGCGAGCGCTAACCATCTGAGCTACTACGGCTCAGGCTTCAGTTTTAAGATAGGGATAATAACATCGATGTTGGCATCGCTAGCTCAACATCGATGTTCGATGTTTAGGCTACTCAAAACATCGATGTTGACCATTATCGATGGTTTTTGTATATGTGTATATACTTACACATTGTTTCAAAATTATGTGGGTATACACAGCAAGGGAAAAGTAACAATTAACTTGAATATCAATTTACGTAGAATAGTTATTATGCGACAACCGACAACGACACTACAAAATAAAGCGAAAGCAGTGACCATTGTGACATTACTGACAATTAAGTTTGACTCACCATACTGACATTTTTTTAGATTAACGATGCGTTCAGAAATTCTGAATTATTCAAAATTTTTAATCTTCAGAGCAGTTGCAAGATTTAGTTGATATTAATTTCGCGAGTTCGCATTGTTTGCAAGTTCCCAATTATCGATTATGGGTTCATTGACGTCGATGTTTCGATGTTTGACATATGTCAACATCGATGTTAAAACATCGAAGTTTTAATTTTTAACATCGATGATCATCTAACATCCCTATTTTAAGTGTTTCCCACTCAGCGTGTGTTATGCGACGATCGTAAATAAAGCGCAAGGTCAAACTTTACGCGTCAGTACTGATTGTTTTGCACATGGCCAGCTCTATGTTGCTTATTCTCGCGTTAGTAGTCCCCGTAACCTTTTTCTGTACGCCCCGGCTAAGTCTACTTCTGTCATCGTTTACACAGAAGCTCTATCATAAACGACTTAGAACTTTGAGCATATCGATTTATTTTGTTACCACTTATTCATACAGTAATGATATAAATCGTTTAATATTCTCTTACCCTAAACGTCAAATTCTTTAAGTAAAACCTATATTCGCGAGCTACGCCGCGGGCACAGCTAGTAACTAAGTATTTGTGTAGTAAATAAGAACATTATATGAATCGCTAATTTATAGGAAACAATTAGAGAAATGCCCTGTTTAGTACTACATAATATTGAAACCGCTACACGTGGAGACACTACTTAAGAGCAAGTATAAAAGTGAATGATTGAATTGCAAGTGTACACGTAGAAGTTTGAAGTGCGTGCGTACGTGCGTGCGTGCGTTCGTGCGTGTGTGTGTGTGTGTGTATGTGCGTGCGTGCGTGAGTGCGTGCGTGCATGCGTGCGGGCACGCGCCTGTGTGTACGCGTGTGGGGGTGTGTGTGTGTGTGTGTGTGTGTGTGTGTGTGTGTGTGTGTCTGTGTGTGAGTATTAATGTGTGCATAATCCCTGCCCTATTTTAAACATCTTGGGATTGATTGTGCTCACTAAGTGTATGATGAGCCTTACGACTTTATCATAGATGTGGTTTAGCTAGCTGTATAGGGGGGATCGTAAAAGCGCATCTGTATCCTCGTATGAAAGCCTACACTTTCTTGTGGTAGCCTTATAGATATTTAGTTCTTTATTAATCCTATTGTACACATGACTACTTCGGACATAGTATTGTCTACGAGCCAAAGCACTTCTGTGGGGTGAGTGCTCTCATACCCGGTATTCCAGTCTTCGACTTACTTTCTGTGCGCGCTGTTCCAGTGGGAGCGAGCGATGTCTACGAAGTATCATTTGAAGTATGTAGACTTGCCTGGTTGTAAGCACCTCACAGTCTTTATATAGTTGGGTAGTAGGGTAACGATAATACTTTTAGTCTTTAACACTGCTCTGTGCTCGCTCCAGTTTTAGAAAATGACCCCACTCATTTTCTAAAACTGGCCCACCCCGGGAAGGGATGGAATAGGTCATAATTGACTGGGACAGCGCAAGATAGACCAGTTTCAAGGTTTTTGAGTTCGCCGCATTCCTCATATTTTTTTAAATGGAATAACTTTTCGAACCCGGGATGTCATGTTATTTATTTGAGGTATCCAGGTAAGGGTACTGGCGAGTATAATTACCAGATATTTAATGTTATCAGTCTGTTCTGTTGCCATGCTTCCACAGTTTGCATTTATAGTGTCATGTCACAGTGGTGAATTTTGATGTAGGAGGGATTAGGCTTAGGTTGTGATGCTTTTGATGCAGAAAAGGTAATGTACTTGGTCTTGTCAATATTTAAGGTCAGCAGATTGTCACAGAGACCGTTGAGACAGACAGAAAACACGCAGGACCTCCTTCATTCGGCATCGAGCACTCTCCCAAGTTTTGTCGTGGGTCAAGAGAACAGTGTCATCTACGTACGTGATGATGCGACAATTCGGAATATTCAAGCGACAGAGGCTGTTTATGTATACCAGAAACAGTGTCGGTCCTAACACACTGCCCTGAGGGACTCCATAGGAAAGATATTTATCATCACTAAGAAAATAATCTATTTTGACACATTGTCTGCGTTGTGAGAGATAGTCGCGAAAGATGTCCAAAGCCAAACCTTATGCCAATTTTATTCAGTTTTTGAAGTAGGATGGGGATAGCAACAGTGTCAAAGGCCTTCGATAGATATGTTTTTAGTTACTAAGTTGAATAGATCCATAACAGCGTCTTCTGTGGATAAGCCACTCCTAAAGCCGTATTGATTTTCTGAAATGATATTGTATTTGTTCAAATATTAATAAGCTTGTGTTAAGAATTTTTTTCATTATTTTCGAGAGGGAAATGAGTACTGATATAGGCCTATAAATATTGACACTGCTCCTGTCCTCACTCTTATAGATTGGATGTACCAAAGCCTTCTTGAAGGCTTTTGGAAAGACATCTGACTCAAGAGAACGAATGTAGACGTATGTTATAGGAGGAACAAGTGTATTTCGGGCAGCCTTAATAACTGCAGAAGGGATTACGTCATAGTCAGTAGCACTATCTGTTTTAAGATTTATAATTATCTTCTCAACTTCTGATTCATCTGTATCTAATAAAACCATGGAGTTGCCAAGAGGATTATGAGATGATTTTATTGAGGTTTTAGGTGAAACTGATAGATATTGATTTTTAAGAATTTTGGAGGCTAGATTTGGTCCAATACTGATAAAGAAGTCATTGACCTAATTTATTGAGACATTAGAGTCATTTGTTAGATCTAGTAGGTCCGTAGAAGGTGATGAAGAGGAGGTGAGATAAGCTATGCTTTTGATGACATTCGAAGTCGCTTTGGGATTATTTTTAGCTTTTTGAAATTCGCTGCGTTCGTAGAGACATTTTAATTTTTTTAATAGTTTATTGCAGTAGGTGCGATAACGTAGATATGTGACTTTGGCTACTACATTGTTTGGATCCTTTTTCATTTTGCTATGCAAGCTGTCGCGGTTTTGTATGCACCTTAGGAGTCCGGGTGTAATCCAGGGCTTTAGTATACGTTTTCTACACGAGACTTTGACAGACTTGGTGTTTTGCGTGATGCATGTATAAATCTTGGAGATTAATATATCAGCGGCAAGATTAGCATCTTTGGTTTCAAAGATGGTTGAAAAATCAGTATTGGCCAATTCGTTTGTAACATTTTGTGTATTAACATGTACCAGAGTTTTTTGGTATGGTGTAGAATATATTTATAAAATTTTATGAATTTAAATTATAGTCATAGTGAATATCATATAATATCTCCAAATGCATGCGGCGGGACTTACGCAACTTCAATACAGCTTGTATTGAAGAAGCGATCGAGCGGAACCAAGGGTCCAATGTCTTTGCCAGAGATCTGTCTGCCAGAAAGATCCATCTGTCAAAGCTGAAGACCGAGTATTGTAGCATCGTTTCCGGGGCACCTGAGATTTTGAGGGAGATTGAGAGATTCTATGGGCAGCTGTACACATCATCATTGGAGCCACACGCAAGTGTGAGTAACGATCCAAGAGCGAGTCTTAACCGACACTATTCCGAAGATATCCCGGACGTCAGTCTGAGCGAGATTAGAATGGCTCTCCAGCACCTTAAAAACGGCAAGGCCCCAGGCGAGGATGGAATTACAGCGGAGCTTCTGAAAGCGGGTGGAAGACCTGTACTTGAAGTCCTTAAGAGGCTCTTTAATTCCGTCCTCCATGGTGGCGTTACACCGGAGGCGTGGAGCAGAAGTGCGGTGGTCTTGTTCTTCAAAAAAGGTGACAACGCTCTCTTGAAGAACTACAGACCGATTTCCCTTCTGAGCCGCGTCTACGTGCAGTTTTCGAGAGTCATTACGAATCGTCTCGCGCGCAGACTTGACGACTTCCAACCTCCGGAACAAGCCGGTTTCCGAAAGGGCTTTAGCACCATAGACCACATACATACCCTTCGGCAAATTGTACAGAAGTCCGAGGAGTACAGTTTGCCACTATGCCTTTGTAACTCTCCAAATTACATTTTCGGCGGTGATATATTGTTCCACAATTAGTTTAATTTTCATTGGAAAACCAAACATTGCTTGGTATGAGGTTGTTTTGACTCCCCCATTACCTGCCCTATTTTTCATTGCCCTCTAACTATGAGAAAGCCTTTGATTCCGTCGAAATTTGGGCGGTGCTGCAGTCCCTTCAGCGGTGCCAAGTTGACTGTCGGTATATCGAATTGCTGAAGTGTTTGTACAGTAGAGCTACGATAGCTATCCGAGTACAGAACCAGAGTACGAAACCTATCCAATTGCAGAGAGGTGTAAGACAGTTATACCCCCGACACTCTTCACCGCTGCATTGGAAGACGTTTTCAAGCTTCTGAACTGGAAAGGATACGGTATTTTATTTTTATATAGGATAAGGGTGACAAACGAGCACACAGTCCACCTGATGGTAAGTGGTAACTGCGGCCCATAGACATCTACATGTATCCTCGTTTGCGAATCAAAATGCAGATGCGTTGTCACCCGTGAGGACTAAGATGGATTGCCTCATTTCCAGTAAAAAGGGCCTCCGGCCACCTGCACTCACCAAACGAAACGCAGAGGTCAACCTCTACTTCACGCTAGTATTCTGTGAGGTCGTGGTACCACTCCGGTTTGAGCCGGCCCATCCGTGCGTACAGCAAAAGCTGCCGCGTTTTTTGAGCATTTTGATTTTTTTTTTGATTATCATTTGATTGAGCATGGTGCTTACGTGCCCAACGAATAGGTCTTAGGATGAACATGGACAAAACAAAGATCATGTTTAATGTCCATGTCACACCTATGCCGGTAGTTGTTGGGAGCACTAAGCTCGAAGTTGTTGACGAGTATGTTTACCTGGGACAAATAGTCCGACTAGGTAAGTCCAACTTCGACTGAGAGGTCAATCGACGGATTCAACTCGGCTAGCAGCATTCGGAAAACTACGACACATCTTCTCGTCAGACATACCTCAAAACCTTAAAACGAAATTGTACAACCAGTGCGTGTTGCCGACTTACGGATCTGAGACGTGGTCCTTCACTGCTGGCCGTATGAGGAAGCTCAAGATCGCTCAGCGAGCTATGGAGAGGGCTATGCTCGGAGTTTCTCTGCGTGATAAACTCAGAAATGAGTATATCCGCAGTAGAACCAGAGTAACCGACATAACCCAACGGATTAGTAAGCTGAAGTGGCAGTGGGCTGGCCATATAGCTCGAAGAACCGACAACCGATTGGGAAGAAAGGTTCTTGAGTGGCAGCCTCGTACCGGTAGGCGAAGTGTAGGGCGACCCGCCACGAGATGGAGTGACGACCTGGTAAGACATGCAGGAAGTCGATGGATGCAGGTGGCTCAGGACCGTGCTTTGTGGCATTCCTTGGGGGAGGCCTATGTTCAGCAGTGGACTTATGAAAGGCTGTAATGATGATGATGATGATGAATATCAATTGAATTTACAGTCCAGCTGTGGTAAGTGGCCACAGCAGGCCATTGACATCTGCAACCGACTCCAAACAAAGAAAGTTACAGATGCGATATCACCCATGAGGACTAAAATGAAATGCCTCACAGCCTAAGAGTATACATATATTCTTATGAATATAAGATATGTAAGGATTTGTGGTCTGTATTCCACAATGCATAAATTGAATGGAATGTATATAATCCATTAATATAGAATATTTAATACATTTCTTACATTCTATATTATACTTATATAGAATGTAAAAAAATATATAATATAGAATGTAAGGAATATAATCTTTACAGAATAATAATTTTGGATTCTTGTTTAAATCTTCCTGTAAGAGTTCACAGCTAGAAATTTGCATCTCTGTTGTACGAGACGTTGATGAGATATGGTGTATAATATCTACGTGATAGTAAAATATCTAATTGTCTCTCAGGCAAGACGATTTAGGTATATCAGAGATGTCGGAAAGACTTTAAAGGAGAAATTGAGCAGCTGACTGTTAACATACTGTTAAAAATTTCTAATACCTAATTTATTTACTTAATACGAAAATATCACCTACTGCTTTTCTAATTTTAGTAACTAATTACTTAGTAAAATGTATAATAATATGCTTACCCATTTAAAGCTAATTCATCGTCAAGAATAGACAACTTGACTACATATGGGTTAGCCGACTCATGTTTCTTGTAATTAACCAAAAACATTAATAATAATACAACATCATAACCTGTAAAATAATAGAAAACACTCTAAAATATCTTTGTTGTAGTTTTACTAAAGGGCGTAAAATAGCTGCTGAGCCTAAATTTCACAAAATGGTGATCAACTTAGGAGGGGAGGTCAAAAAGTTCGCGGAATGGCGGGGTTTGCGAGGGTGAGTTTACTCATCCAGGTAGGCACTATTTGAGTGAATCTTTGTTAGTATATATACCAAGTTTCAGTCTAATCGGGTCACTAGCTAACGAGTAAAAAAAGTCAATCGGGAAGAAACTAGCCACTATGGAAAAAATCAAATATCGCGCCGTCATTAAGTTTCTCAACAAACAAGGAAAGACACCTCAAGCCATTTTTCAAGAGATGTCAGCTGTTTATGGGAACTTCGCTCCTGGGAAAACCATGACTTATAAATGGCACACCCTTTTCAAACAAGGGAGGGACTTCATTGAAGACAACCCCCGAAAGGACGGCCGATTGAGGCTACCACGCCAGAAATAACCGAAAAAACAGCTTGCGGCATTAGTTGGAGTATCAAAAACAACCATTTTAAACATCCTACATAAACACCTTGGCATGACTAGTCTGTGCAAGATGGGTTCCGAGAATGCTTTCTGCGCATCAAAAACACGAGCGCGTCGAAAGTTGTCGTGAGTTTTTGGACAGCTTTGGAGAGCAAAGGGAGGAAGTTATGGCCCGAATTGTAACTGGCGATGAAAGTTAGGTTCCCCATTTTGAACCTAAGTCAAACCAAGAGTCGATGCAATGGCATAAAAAACGCACACCTAAGAAGTATGAGGTGTCTCAATCGGCCGGAAAGATCATGGCGACGATCTTTTGGGATACAGAAGGTATCCTTTTGATTGATTATAAGGAACGTGGTGTTTCCATAACGGGAGAATACTACGCTTCTTTACTAGATCAATTAAAAGAAGCTATTAAAGAAAAAGGCGAGGAAAGCTTACAAAAGGCGTGCTCCTTTTGCACGACAATGCGCCCGTGCACACAAGATATTTTCCGACAGTTGCCATTCACCGGTACGGTTTTGAACAACTGCGCCACCCACCCTTCAGCCCAGAGCTGACCACCAGCGACTATTATTTTTTTATAAAAATGAAGAAAGAACTGCGTGGGAAAAATTTGGCGACAATGATGAAGTAAAGTCAAATCTTTTTTTTAGACGGTATTAATAAGTTATTTGACAGATCTAATAAATGTATTAGGGTTAAGATAGAATACATTGAAAAGGAAAAATACTTTAAATTTTTCATTTCATTATCCTTCCCTGTCATTCCGCGAACTTTATGACCTCCCCTCGTACTTGCCCAGCAAGGTAAGTGTGGACAATTGTTGCTTGTCGACTGTCAAATCAGGTTTGAAAAGAGTGTTGTGTTGATAATGAGGGGAGGGGAGAGAGCATTTGCCCAATTGTGGGCATAAAAACAATCCAGATATACATAATAAAATAATGAAGTCATTCATTTCAAACACTAGCTAATCTCAACAGTGTCTAACTCTAGATTATAATAATTGATAAGGTTTGAAAATAATTAACGATAATTATGAATTAGATAATTATCATGATAAAGTTTACTTTATAATTAGTAAGCATAAATATGATCGAGTAACTTGACTCGACTTTGAGCCAATTGTCGAATAGTTAACAGATACTACATTTAATAACTTGTTTCTTACATTTCAACACAATCAAAATGTAAAAGTGTCAACCATTTCGATAACATTAGAAAGAAAGACATTTATTCACTGGAACTATATATATACATCACATAAATAAAAAAGACAGGTAGACATATGGCAGATTAAAACTACAAGTGATAGGGTATGTAGCCAGCAAAAAGGTTATGACTCAGCGTAATGCTGCAGGGTAACCTACAGCACTGAAGGATTAAGTAATCATTTACTGATTTTATCACTTTTAATTTTTCCGACGTTTCGGATTTTTTTTTTTGAAGTATCCATGGTCACAGGTATTTAACATCCTGATGTCCTAGTTAAACGAGGCCTTCAACTTTTCCCCCCCGAACGGGTTCCCGCCTTGTAGTGGCGGGGGGACTTAGTAGCCGTGGCTTGGTCAACCACGGTGAACAAAGAGGAACCCCTTGGCTGACCCGAGGTGTAGAGCCGGCCCGAGGTGGCCACTCCGAGTGGGCTTGACGAGCCCACATCGGATGTGTGTTGGTGGGCTGCGGTGAGAGGGGTGTCCGCTCCCTCTACCGCTGCAGCCGAGGTGGAGTCGCGGAGGAAGAGGAGTGTTGGTATGGCGATGCGCCACTCGCCCTATCCTCCGCGACTCAAACGCGGCCGCACCGTTGATGCGTTGGTGGTGGGGCCGCGGGGGGAGAGGAGTGTCGGTATTGCGAGGCGCCGCTCTCCCTACCCTCCGCGGCCGAAACTTGGTTGGCGGCGAAGCCCGAGACCAGATCCGCCGCTGGGGTCGGGAAAGCGGGCGCTATTAAGCGCTCGATTTTCCGGACCGCATGGCCTCCGCGTATCGGACTCGGGGGGTCCGATACGCAGGTGGAGTTGGAGGCTGTGGAGGGGGGTAGCTGAACACCTCGCTACCCCGTTCAGGAGACGAGGCCCGGACAGACCGGGCCAGCACTAGTGTGGGGCTGCGGAAGAATTTGGATTCCCGCGGCCCCGCGCGCACGTGCGAGGAGGCACCGTGGGGTTTTAGCCGGTAGGAGTCCGGCATAACCTTCCGGTTGCCCCCGCAGCCGGAGGTATCCATGAGGATTTCCCCACGAAAAAAAAAAGGCCTTCAACTTTTGACAATTACTTTTTGCCCAATCTATGTAGAATGAGATGACAGTATGTCAGCTCATTCTGCATAGATTATATGCCCAGGTTTGTATTATAACTTGTTTAATTTTAGAATCCCAAACAGTTGAT
This sequence comes from Parnassius mnemosyne, assembly GCA_963668995.1. Classification (NCBI taxonomy): domain Eukaryota; kingdom Metazoa; phylum Arthropoda; class Insecta; order Lepidoptera; family Papilionidae; genus Parnassius; species Parnassius mnemosyne. Next base: position 18,477,320 of record CAVLGL010000079.1, read on the forward strand.
AGCACCCAATCATCTTCTCCATTGAAATTAGGATTGTTTTAGAGAAGAGAATCCGAACAAATACAACACCAGGGCAATCGCAGGTTTATTGCCAGTTTTTTTTAACAAGGGGTATGCCATTTCTTGAAACTCTTTTTTCCCTAAGTTGTATTGGTCTGGAAGAATGTCTTTTTTAATTTTCTAATTTCAATAGTTGAATTTCTTATTTAAGGATTTGTGGTCTATCAAATCTGATGAAATGACTTACAACACTACTATACTATGCTACTTTTACATTTGGTTTGTGCAATCATAAAAGGCGCATATGAATAAGGCCACTAAGGTCTCATAGCCTTCAATAGATGGCAGTAAACCCATCTCTTTTTTTTTCTTTTTTTATATTATTCTAAGCCAGTGCTTAGCTACAATCCCACATGATGGTAAGTGGTGTTGTAGCCTAAGATGGTGAAGTGCACTGACTTAACAAAAACCTATTCACTCTTGCCTTGAAGACATCCACATTGTAATCGGATGGAAATACAAATGCTGGCAACTTATTCCACTCTTTTGCTGTATATTTGATGAACGATGTAGCAAACCATTTGGTTCGAATGCATGGTACGTCAACAACGAAGGGTTGGAGACTGGCCAAACGTCCGTCTTGTCCGATGGTGGAAGGGAGTTCAAAGCTGCTAGGTGGCATTTTGCAGCACAAGCCTCAGCAAGCAGTACTACTCCACACACGACCGGACTTGCGCTTTATATAAAGTAAGCAACTGTTCTGGCGTGAAGTATCGCCGCACCTTTGAAAGAACTCTTAACTTACTTGCAGCTGCTTTGGCCTTGGACTCAATGAACCGCCGGAAGTTCAGATTTGAGGATATCGCAACCCCTAACAACTGTCGGTGTATTGCAGTGATACATTTCGGAAAAAAGGAGCCAAGATCCTTTTTGCAGAGAAGAGACACGCTTGTGTTTTTGAGGCGTTGAATTTCTCAAGATTGGCATCGCCCCTTTTTGCCTGTAGTGTGAGATTCACGCTCTATCATAGTTTCTCTTTCGGACTGGATGTGATCCCAACTGGCCCGAAGACTTGTTTGGTATCTCTCCACAACTGTGCTATCGTCTGCATACTCATAGATACCGGGCATAAGCAGATCATTAATATGCAACAGGAAGAGAGTTGCGGAGAGAACGGACCCCTGAGGAACACCGGCGTTACTCGCAACAGGATCGGATGAGCAGCAATCGACGACGACCCGTAGAGACCGTTCCTAAGAAAGTCCTTTACTCAGTCAATCAGACCAGGGGATAAGCCGTACGCTGGAAGCTTACCCAAAAGGCTAGCGTGCCAAACTCTTTCAAAGGCCTTCAAGACATCAAGGGAAACAGCAAGTGCTTCCCCACTGTTTTCTAGTGCCTCGCCTGATACGTGTGTGGCATATGCTAGAAGGTCCCCATCTGACCGATTTCAGCGAAACCCGTATTGGCGGTTACTATGGAGGTCATACAGTTCTAGATATGCCATTAAGCGGGCGTTTAATATGCGATCCATAATCTTGCAGAGTATGGAGGTAATCGAGATTTGCCGATAATTGAAAGTGTCGGCACGTCTGCTTATTCTTGAAACAGGCTGCACGTTGGCCAGCTTCCAGGATATTGGCACTATTCCAGTTCTAAATCAGAGGCGGAACAAGCGTGTCAGCACAGGAGACAACTCAGGTGCACAAGCCTTTAGAACTATAGAATTATAGCTAGTATACCATATGGTCCACTAGCTTTATTCACGTCTAGACACCGCAAGGTTTTAAGAACCTCCTTATTTGTGATACGGACCTCCGGCATAGAGGTCCCGCAGTGAGGTAATTTAGATGGAACGTTGTTGCCACATCTCTATATGCAAGATGTAAAATACCCAAACCAGCGACAGGGAGCTGCATTAAAGGTGCGAGACTTTGGCGCTGTGATCGCCAAGCTGCAAGATCGCAAAAAGATTGCAAATGTGGCAATTATAGTAAATTCTCCCCCATACAAATAGACAAACTAATGAAGAAGAAATATAAGTAGAATATGAAGAACTATGTGTGAAAATAATTTTCATATAATTTGCAAGCCTGAATGTCTCACCCAATAACCCCCCCCCCCCCCCCCCAAACAACAGAAGAAAGTATAAGGGCATAATTTTAACAATCATTTCTCATTCAAATGTTTTCTGTTAGAATATCTTAGGAACAAAACTCAATTGATAAACAAGTATTGAACTTCAGTGAAAACTTACCATGTTGCTGCCTCTCGGTTGAAGTACACAATAGTTGAATAAGTGGTTCAAACAAAGAATGCAACATTAAATATTCCATTAGTGGATTATCATCAATGTTATCTACTCCAGTTGCTATTACCAGAAGTAGTTTTAAAACCATAGATTTAAGACTGTCCGGAACATCACCTGAAACATTTAAGACAGTCACTAAAATAAAACCCATGCCAACACTTCTAAATAAAAATAGTTGTTGATGCATGGTACCAATGAGAAGCTCTAAGAAAAAACTCATACTACATCAGTCAATGAAATCTTAGAGGTACTAGGCTATTGATATGAAAAAGGATATCAGTTCATCTGATGCGTCAATTTTTTCGGGAGTTATCGTGACCATAATATAGAAAATCAACATCCGGACGTTCACGTAAAATTTTTCCAAACGGTTTTTTTTTTTCAAAGTAGCAATATAATTTTTAGAGAATATAACATGGATTAATTAGAATGTTTTCTTGATATACAACTACTCATATTATCGTGTAAGTGCAATATGGTTATGATAGAGGCATTTTAAGAACACGAAATTGCTTGACTTTATGTAATGCACTACCTAATAATGCTTCGCGTTATGAGGCGTACAATAAAGCAATAATAAAAAAAATCACACCTGAATGTGCACTACTTGGCAAGAAATAGAATAGAATAATTTATTATTCAATATATACAAAAAAATAAAAATTGAAGTGTCTGTTTGTAATGTCAAAATAACAGCTTTTTACTAATTGCATATAGAAGTATATACGGTACCTATAACAAAAACACAATTTTTTAAATTTTTGTCTGTCAGTCTGTTTGTTCCGGCTGATCTCCGAAACGGCTGGACCGATTTTCACAGAACTTTCACTAGTAGGATAGCTAGATATATGATATTATAAGGAGTAACTTAGGCTACTCATATTTTGGAAAAATAATTAGGGTTCCGCGCAACAAAATTAAAACTCTAAATTACACGCGAGCGAAGTCGCGGGGAACAGCTACTTCAATATAATATTGTTACAATTAAAAGTATTATTATTAAGTGTATTCATTAACATTATAATGACCCTTTTCATATACTTTTTGTTTAATAACATTTTTAAACAAGAAGGTTTTATGGGGTTTTGTTATAAAAGCGTATACATTGACATTACGTTATGAAAGTAACTCAAAGAAACCAATCTAGCTGTTTCAAAAATGGTGAGACTTCTAAACTTTCTTACAGCTTAAGCTGCAGAACTAAGTCTGTCTGCTAATTAAGATATATGGGGGCCTCATTGTAGCTTCCCGTCGGTAGAACTCCAAGAATAACAGTGGAATCCACAATACTCTACTCCTCCCCATTTAAGAGAACATTGGTATTCAAATGTTGTAAGTTTTATACATTTTATTTTGTTGCCATTTAAAAGCAAAATGTTGGCGTTAAGCACTAATTTGGATAGAGCATTATTCACATTGTCATAATTAATCAATTGCCGTTTGAGCTTAAAAATTAATAAGGCATTGATGATGCAAATAATACTATATCGTAATTGTCTCATACAAGATAAGGTAAGTCATTAATATAGCCTAAGAACAGGAATGAGTCAAGAATCAAGGCCTGAGGATTCACCCATTATTACTCTCTATGCGGAGGAACTCTTACCTTTATTTGATATTGATAACGACTTTTTGAGTTCTGTTATTTAAATATATATATATGAAGAAGTCCAAGTGTATTTTTTTAAATAGGGTGACATAGAGCGGTCAATAAATGAAAGCGTGGTTAGCCGGAGAACTTATCGGGAACCTGGATAGAACACAAGGTTAAGCAAAACCGTCAACATTTTTCTGGCGGCTGGATAAACTGCAGAAGACACTCGACTCGGTACCTCAAACATGGCTAAAGAAGTAACTAAAAATCCTTGAATTATACAGGGTTATTTTGCAATATACGCCCAAATTTGCAGAGAATGTTCAAAAAAGTAATATGTACAGGCAAATGGTGAAGAAAAATTAAAAAAAAATCTCAAACATTCTGTCCTTTTTATATTTTAAAATTCAGAATTCATGGTATTACTTAAACTGATTGTCTTCCCTAAATATCTAACGCCTACTATTTTATTACGCACGCACACATTCGTAAGGTTCGCTCGGTCGACAAAAACATTGTGAATTGAACACACACAGAGGAGCGCGCGTACGCGTAGCAGTTGCTCATAAATCACTCAATTTGGGATGATTTCAAATGAAAGTGGAAGTCTTATTAACTCCTATTTTCAAAAACTGAAATAACAGTAACGGTTAATATTTGAACTTAAATTTGGATATTCTTTGAAAAATAACCCTGTACTGTAATGTACAGGGTTATTTTAAAATTCGTTTCGTATGGACGACTCACGTTGAAATATGGCGCTATTAAGCCAAAGTGGTCCTAAAATGGTCTTCTTTATACCGAATTGTATTATAAGTCGTGCGGTCGACTGCCGCGGATACTGTCGTAAATTTTGCTAAGCAGTTAGCTAAGTTTTGTTGTGGAAACTATAGCAAATCCTTCTTTATGAGGCAATCTATGGTATATGGGGAGGGGGGAGGGGGGGGGGGTGACCTATGTTCAGCAACTAGGCTGTAATTGATGGATGAATTGCTAATGATTACTTTGTTACATCAAAACTTCTTCATAGAAGCACTTTGTAGTATTGTTACTACAATAATTGTTAATTATAGAAAATGAAAGTTTTGTTTTTTTCAACCTCAATTACTCTTACATGGTTACGTCATTTATACAGCCCATACCGATCACACTCATTACATGTGGTTCTAATAGATAGTGCTAGTTAATCTAATAGGTTTGGATTCGGATCTCTAATCATATCTTTACATTTTAAATCAATGCTCAAACTGCACAATTCTGGCCATACAGTTAGAGACTTGTTTAGGCATGGTATGCTTCACAGTGTTTATACAGTAGGACTAAGATGGCAATCCAAGTGCAGAACCAAAGTATGAAAACTAAAAAGTAGTGTTGAGAATAACCATAACTATTGTCTGTTTTGGGGTCAGGGAAACTATTAAAAATGTTTGGTGACAATCTCTACTCTGTGCGACTGTTTGTCCATAGACTATTATTTGTTTAACAATTGACATTGGCAGTATGAATGATGAATGTTTTATTTTATTTTATGTTCTAGTAACCAATATTATATCTAAATTTTAGCTTTCTTTTTTAAAATTTAAATAGAGAAGGAGCGCCTTCTCTATTTAAATTTTAACCATGCCAAATTTCTCTCTCTCTTTTTCTTAAAAAGGAGGACAAAGGTTTATCTTTGCATATTAATATAATAATAATGTCCTCCAAACCGAATTTCAGTCACAGTGGCCAGCCTCAACTGAGACTAACCATCAGCATAGGACAGCATTGTAGTGCCCAAATGTATGCACAAGCACAGGTTTACCCTCTATTCCCTCACTCTCATAGTCCGATGGGATGGTAAACCAACACGACCGGAGAGAGAACAGGCGCAGAAACAACGGCTTTACGTACTTGCCAAAGTACGGGGGTGAGACACCGCCAACTTTCTGACTCTGGGCAGCTACTGAGAATTTCTTGATGGAAAAACTCAAAATTTTTTCTTTTTTTTGTCCGACCCAGGATTTGAACCCAGAACCTCATGATCAGCAGTCGCACACTACTACAACTACTAGACTAACGAGGCATTCACAAATTAATTAATTATAGATAAAATAATTTTAAAAAAATAATTTTACCTGACAAAACAGTACTGCAGTGTTCTAATAATTTTTGCATCTTAAAATCATCATTGCCAAGTAAAATCATCTTAATATTTATATTGGAGTCCTGTGAGGCTCGTTGATACATTGTTGTCAAAAGTGCACTGAATGTTTGAAGAGCATACACAAGTCTGAAAAAGTGTTATGACATAAATTATACACAAATCTATAAGGTCATCTACAATAGAACAAAAATAGTTAAAACAGCCCATCAGATCAATATGCTTTAATGGTTAACTATAAACCATAAAAATCTATCAACTTATGGAAACATATAATCAATTATTCTTGCATTGTTTATATCTAATCCTACCATAAAACTGATGCCATTTTGAAATGTCATTGTCGCCAGTAGGAATGTCGAATCTTTCCAAAAAAGGTTGATTTTTAAATCGATTCAAATCGTAAGCTGATGTATCGATTCATAAAAAATCGATTTCTAAAATATCTATATTTTTTTATGTTTGCATTTATAATGTAAATATAATTCCATTTTATGAAAACCAAGAAAGATACTATAATAAATGATTTCTTATTGAATTTTGTTTTATTTTAACAGTACCAATTAGGGCAAATAACAAATAAAATAGGTTAGGTTCAACTTATGTCAAAGAACCGAATTGATTGACCCCGACTCCACCTGGTATGAGTCTGTCCTACCCCTAGAGTGGTTTTATAGCGCCAGTGACATAGCAGTCTCAAAATAGATACAGAAATCCTTCTGAATCAGCCCCCTTATTTTTTTATGATGAAGGGGATTTTTTTCTCATAAAATAGATTTATATTTACATTATAAATGCAAACATGAAAAAAATATACATATTTTAGAAATCGATTTTTTGGGAATCGATACATCAGCTTACAATTCGAATCTATTTAAAAAATAGAGGTACGACTTTCCATTGACGTCAGTGGAGTTTGGTGTTGATACGTATTTTTACAGAAAGATTACACTATTATAAGCACACACACAAAGTCTCAATATACGGAAACACGTAATTTTTGAGAAAAGAATAATTGAAAATCAATTATTCTTGCAATGTTTATGTCTAATCTGCTAATAAACTGGCGCCATTTTGTAATGTCATTGTCGACGTCACTAGGAATGTCGATTCTTTCCGAAAAAGGTCGATTTTTAAATCGATTCAAATCGTAAGCTGATGTATCGATTCCTAAAAAATCGATTTCTATAATATCGATATTTTTTTCATGTTTGCATTTATAATGTAAATATAAATCCATTTTATGAGAAAAAAATAAGGGGACTGATTCATAAAGATTTCTGTATCTATTTTGAGACTGCTACCTCTCCGGCGCTGCGGGAAGAGCAACCTCTACGCCTTAGCGTAACAAATCGCAGGCATCCCTCCTCGCCTCCACAGCTTCGGCTTGTTGGTCGCCTTTGGCGACCAGCCTCAGCCGCTCCGGCTCGTCCGATGCCTACGATTTGTTACAGCAGGCGGAGGCTGCTCCCCCTATGCGCCTCCGGCTCTATAAAACCACTCTAGGGGTAGGACAGACTCGTACCAGGTGGAGTCGGGGTCAATCAATTCGGTTCTTTGACATAAGTTGAACCTAACCTATTTTATTTGTTATCTGCCCTAATAGGTACTGTTAAATAAAACAAATTTCAATAAGAGATCATTTATCATGGTTATCTTTCTTGTTTTTCATAAAATGGGTTTATATTTACATTATAAATAGAAACATTAAAAAAATATAGACATTTTAGAAATCGATTTTTTGTGAACCGCTTACGATTTGAATCGATTTAAAAATCGACCTTTTTCGGAAAGAATCGACATCCCTATTGACGTCGACAATGACATTACAAAATGGCGCCAGTTTATTAGCAAATTAGACGTAAACATTGCAAGAATAATTGATTTTCAATTATTCTTTTCTAAAAAATTACGCGTTTCCGTATATTGAGACATTGTGTGTGTGCTTATAATAGTGTAATCTTTCTGTAAAAATACGTATCAACACCAAACTCCACTGACGTCAATGGAAAGCTAAGCCAAAATAGATCTTTTTCGGAAAGAATCGACATCCCTACTGACAATAATAATAAAAATGGTGTCAGTTTCACGGTAGGAATTGACTAAATATTGCAAAATTATTTGATTTACAATATTTTTTTCTCAATAAGTACGTGTTTCCGCATATTGAAACTTTGTGTGTGTGCTTATAAAAATGTAATCTTTCTGTAAAAATATGTATCAACACCAAACTCGACTGACGTCAATGGAAAGTCTTTCCATCAATGGAAAGCTAAGCCCACAGTTCACTTGATGGTAAGTGACTTATCCCAAAGGATATAACTATAATTAAAAAAAATCAAAATGCCACAATACAATGACTTAAACACAAAAATCATACCTAATATGATGTTCTTGCCCAAGCATTTCAATACATTGTGCTACAAGCATATTTATATTGTCCTTCATATTGTCAAGTTGTTCAACTGACAATTTATGTATTTCAGCCTCTAATTGTGGAATTTTCGGTTTAAGAAGAAAAAATTCATCCCAAAATGTAGGGTTATCGCTCGTTAAGTCTTCTCCTCTGAAGAATGATTCATAAATTTGTACAACTTTTTCTTTAAGGTGTCTTTTAGACCCTGATCCACTTCTCTTCCTCATAGCCATCGCTTATAAGATAAAACAACCAAAGGTTTAACAGATGAAGAAACGAATATACACTATAAACACTTCTTTGGAATCTTGGGTAAAGTTGCTAATCTCTGTTTTTTATATGAGAAGATAACGAGAGTGTAGCCGTGCTGCATTTGGAAAATAACAGGAAAACTGCCACAATTTTAATAATAATGCTTATAAAAATAATTTGGTGACCGCCGGCCGAAACGAAAACATTACACACACGTTACAATTGAAGAAATCACGCAAAAGAGAAAACAAAAGACCTAAAATCTATTAACCAATTTTTTTTAATGGTTAACGGTTGACAGATGACTTCTTGTACATAGTACATACATCATACCACAGATAACTGTATACTAGCAATGCTAGTGTAGCATCATACAACTTTATAGCTTGCTACATATATATCACGGCTGGTAATCTTTGAGCAAAAATCTTTGACCGTATGAAATGCAGTGAGCAATCCAGAACATGACGTTTCCCTCGTCCCTCCCACCTCTTGCCCCTTCCCACTGCCGCCATTTTGTCATGTTATTGTCGCGTTGCTGTCAAGTTAGAAGTTTTCTTGGAAATTTCCATTTTGTTTTTCTATGAAGTATGAACTAACTATAAATTATAAATAAAGTTTTATTGGCATTTTACTGCTATTTTACGAAAGTATGTTTATTGTTTTATAGCTTATATATTTCGACGGGACGTTTTCTTTAGCTTTAGTGTATTTTGTATAAAAATTTTAGTTTTAAAATGTATTTTTAAGTGTTTCATTCCCAATTGTGCAAGTAACAGAGAAGAGTCTGACGAAGGCCAAAGAAACAAGTGGTTGGACTTTATAAACTGTGACAAACTTAAAAGTATGCTGCATTCCAGTAACCATTTCAAGAAGCCTGCTTGGTCACAAAATTTTTGAATAAGGGGTTTCATACTGCTAAATCTGACATTAATAAGGCTAAAAAAGGTTGAATAAACTCAACACTAATCTTTGGAGTAAATTGAGTTAGGTTTATCATCAAAGATGACAAAGGTATGTACATTTAATTATTCCTTAATAAACGTAACTGCTCAGTATATTCAGTATTCATATAAAATTTAAAAAATTATAATAAAGATGTACGGGAGTACTGTACTTAAATAAAACTACTTAATTCCTGGTGTTTCAAGTGATCTCTTTGATAACAACTTAGTAATAATAATAAACTGGTTGCCAACTTGTCTGCCAAGTGTTACTACTATGGAAAATGTACACCTTATATGATAACCTATGAAGGCCTATGTTTACCAGTAGCTTTATGATAGTCTGCAATGAATGAATGATGAATGAAACAATAATAAATTCTTTTTATAATAATTTATTAAAATTTTAAGTTAATGGCTGAAGTAAATGAGGAATTCTATTATTTTAAATAACTAATTGTCAACATTATTTTATGCACAATCGCACACCTCTAGTTTTAATAATTACAAAATCAAGGATGTCTGAATGACAATGACAAACAATCTTTTATGTTTTTATTTCAGATGATACAGTTCATTTAAATTTAGTGTGATATTTGATCAGCCATCATAAAAAAAGGTATGAGGAATAATTTTGCTGTCAAAACACATAATAACTGATTAAAATGTATCAAAATGGCAAGATGATGTGTACTAAACAGGACTGCAAGCATACTCAATTGCGCTTGTTAGATAAACTAAATGATGACCATGTGATTCCCAACGAAGTAAAAAAATTAAGGTAATAATCATGTAAAATTGAAATTGCAAAACAATCGCCATTCTAAAACTTTAATTCAGATAATATTTTTATGATAGAGTAATATGTTTATATTTTTGAGCAAATTTGATCTCTGTCTACACCCTGAAATAAATGAATTAATGTTAATTCCAATTTTAAGTGCTAATTTATCATGTTCTGGAACATTGTGACGAAATCTGTGTGTCTAAGGAATAAAAATATTTTAAAGATGTAGTCTACCAATAAGCACCTTGTCCAACTCATTGTTTCATACCCCTCTGAGAAATGAGACAGTCTGTGCCCAGCAGTAGAACATGAACATAGACTCCAATAGATAATTGGCTACTTTACAAAATATACTTTTATCTTCCCAACCTTCTATCAAAAATTGCTACAGTGTACTTAATTATCTTAGGTATCAATGATAATTATGTTCAAAAATTATTGGAAATTTCTGAATTGTGAAAGCTTCTTAGATTTATGTGAAAGTAACTTTATCTGATTACAATGGCCTCTTCTTGTCTTGACATTTTCTATGCAAACATTTATAAACTACAACAATTACAATGAGCAACAAGTTTAATATGTGCATATTAAACTTGTAATTTATATATTTAAATATTCCTTTTTCCAGCTCAATACACTGGATATCGAATGTATTGAAGAGAACCTTTTCACTGAAAATATTCAAGTGCAAGCAGCAAAGGAGGAATTATATGTTTACTCTATAGCATGTACCACGCATGGGTTTCTGAAAGGCACGGACATCATTAGAATCGAAAAGTGTACATTGCCACCAATCCAAAAACAAACCTTGAACAAGTTTAAAAAAGTTAAAAAAATAAATCATATAATAAATAATATATACAATGCATTTTATTTCTACGAATCCTTCATAATAAAATAATAATAATAAAAATAGTAATTATTAATTAATATTTATTTATTAAAATTATGAATATAAAAATATTATATTGGTATATAACTATATATATAATTATACTGGGCTGAAATAAAATTATTCCCTTGCCTATATCCAATTCATATTTTTAAAAAAAACGAAATGTCATGTTCTGATTTGCTCTACGGACCAAAATAAATGTACCAGAGACGTCCGTCTGAACGCGTAGTGTTTCTATATAGTTTGTGATATATATTTATCTATGCAACTTTATAATTTGTGGATGACTTTTTTTATATAACTGGCTTTACGGCTATGAGATCTAGCCCTTCTGAACCTGAAGTTACAAAGTATAATTATTATCCTTCATAGTACACTGCTTCACATTATGTTAGTGCGTCACATTGTGTAGCCCTTGGAAGATTTTGACGGCAACTTGAACTAACATATAGGTAACAGTTGGCAATGGTATCTCAAGGCGCCTAAACAGACACCTTATCTTGAGAATCACATCACCATCAGAGCACTTGTTTCACCGTTCCCACTAATAGTTTACATGCGACATGATAGTTTTTTTAAAGGAGGGCCTTTCAATGTCAACAAATTTTGAAAATTTTAAATTCATAGTTTAACAAATAGTCTTAATTCTAGAAAACTTGCGGCAGTTGTGTCATTATTTTTGACTGTGGTTCTAGAATTGTTATTTAGGGTTACAAAGATTCCAAAGTTTAAATGAACAAAAATAGTAAAAATTCACCACAATAACCGAAAAATAGTTACAGTTAGACCAAATTTCTAGGTTTTTCTTAAATGCCCATAATTTCCAAACTACATGGGATAGATTTTTTTTCTGATTTTTCTCATGATGGTTACAATCAATCCTGTCACCCCGTTTCGGCTTGACGTTGAGTTCTGGGACACCTGTATAAAAATAACACGACGCGCACTCGTGTTGTGCAAGAAAATATTTTGTCCTTTTTTCACTACACTATTGCTTATTTCTATCTTTGTCTGTCAATACTCGAGACTAGTCGGGACTTCAACCAAACACTAGGCAGATTTTATACACTAGGTACTTGTGTACATACTCGGTACGAACGGAGACCATACTGACCATATGATGCAGTCGAGTGTCTAGTACGGACTCGTGCGAATGTGATCTCGTATTGATGATACCTATTCGACTTATTTAGCAATAGGTTTTCGTAACAAAGTTTAGTTATGTGGTTTAAGGTCTTTCGATTTATTTTTTATTTAGATATTAAAGTTTACGGAAACAATGTCGCTTGGGATCATTTTACGGACAAAGGTCAACAAATGACTGAGTGTGACATTTTTAAAATACCACTTAGTTTTTAAAGTTCTTAAGACTAATTTATTACGCGTTTATGAAAAAATAATGATTTTAAATAGGTAATTTAAAAAACGAAACAAAACTAAACGAATAAAAGCCTAAAATCGGATTCATCTGAAAAAATAAATGAACTGAATCCTTTTAAATACAACAACAATTTAGAATGTAGATAAATCTTGACGTTGACAGTCTAAAGCCTATGTAAAGTACGAATGGATGATTACTATTCATTACCTTTACGTATCGGCTGTACGGACAAAGCATACTTTAAAGTGTAAGCTATTCCAACAATACCAAACTTTATGCGTACTTCATAGACTAGGTGGAACAGGTGTTTGGATCGAGTATTTGTACGGAATGGGTCTGGCCACCCAATTTTGTTATGGGTATCAAAAAATTGTATAAAAAAATACGAATTCAACGGTATTCTTATTTTTTTCTACCTTTAAAAATGACTGAAATATTGATGGGTAAAATGGTGTTTTACGGTAAGGGCGACCGCTTTGCTCCGCATCGCGATGTGACGTCACAAAACGACACGTCGATGCCACCAGTAGTCTTTATTGTTATATTTTTCTTATTCTCTCCATATTTATTACTCCATATTTTTCTTGTCATGTTATTTATTTATCCGTAACCTTGATTTTCTGTTTTTTTTTTTAATTTCTGTTATATCACGCTCCTTGGGAATAAAATGGTGACCTAAGATACAGGTTTTACCTAGTTTAGGCACCAGTTTTTTACCTAACAATAGTATTGTATCAGATGTAAGCACAAATTTTTGGTTTTCTGAATGTAATATACATTGTGTAAAACATAGACTTAGGATATACTGGCGTATAGACGACCTGACAGCCCGGAAATGCGTGACCAATTTTGATTTGTTATTGTGTGAGTTGGCTAGTGATGTACATTTTACTTAAAAGGACTATCGAAAAATTTTTGTTCCGGTATAAGGACTAAAAAAATAATTTAGTGCACAGAACTGAATAACTTTTGTGCACTACACTATTTAATTAGAAATAAACTAAATTTTTACCATGATAGTTTTAAAATAACTAAAAATATTCCTGCCTTTTCCATCATCCATAATCCATTACAGCCTATAAAAATCCACTGCTCAACATGGGCCTCCCTATAAATTTCCTCATAGGGGGGATATTTGCCATCGCTTGGCCAGCGGGTTGTCAACCACAGTTTTTTATTATTTCGAGTTGTTATCAGGAAGATGCTGTTGCCCATCGCCTCTTTCAGTTTCCCTTTGTCGCCTTTTATGACACACATGGGACGATATTGGGTAGTGGAAATTCTTTCACCGGCACCACTTGCCTTTTGTTGGACTTTAATTCAAAATGTACAAATTTGCAATAATATCTGAAGAGGCGAGGTAAGTCTACCGATAAAATGAAACAATTTTCTCCAACAATCAGATCGGAAAGTTATATTTTTGACCTTTGGAGAAAAATATTTAATGCCATTTACAATTTCCCCGGAATTTATTTCTTTTTCAACATTATGTTAATCAAATATAAATAGGTAGATACTTAAGTATTTAATAAAATGTTTTGCTGGTAAAATAAAAAACGAGGACACGCAGTATATAATGGCTGCTTTATTTTTTATATAATTAATACCTTTAATATTTATAAAACAGAATCAGAAACAGAAACAAAAAAACAAAATCATTTAACCTATACTAATATAATAAAGCGGAAGAGTTATTTTGGTTTTTTTTTGTTTGTTTAAACACGCTAATCTCTGGAACTACCAATTCAAATTTAAAATTTTTGTATATAATAGCCAGATTCATGAGGAATAGTATAGGCTATCTAGCATATAACTATCAGCTAACCTTATATATTGATTATTGTTAAGCAAGTCGGAAGAAAAGGCGCTCTCTAACTGCTTTGACCACGTGCGCTAGCGTAACATTTAGTATTACATAAATACAATGTTCTACAAAAATATTGGTATTTGCTCCATCTAAAAAAAAGTCTGCGATACCATATGCCTATGGCGGCGCTGTCGTCGCGCGACAAGCCAAACATATCGAAGCCTAAATCGCACTAACAAAGTTCCGAAGTTAAAGCAGCATATATAGAATAGCTCCGAACTACCAATCGGAGCGTTGGTCGCTCCCCGGGCAGAACACATTGCCCGGCGGGAGATCTCCCCTTTTTCTTCCACCCGCCACATGCCTATTTCTTATACATAAGCCACAATAAGTTATTTTGTGAAAAAAAATATATTGAAAATGAAAAAGTGATTTATGAGCGTTATTATTATGCATGGCATATTAACCCTTACGAACGAAAGTTACTTCATCATCAAGACAATTTTATGAAGATATACTTTGCTCTTTATAGCATATTATTTGGACGCATAGGTTAAGAGATAATGAAAAATTAAAATAATGAACACTCTGCTCGGAGCACGAACGACCACATAAACCCTAGCCGCCCGATGAGATTCGAGAGAAACCAGCAGTGAACGCCCATATTGATCCGAGAGCTCATGACGCATTTTTTAGGAAGTGTTTGATGCATCATGAAACTTTGTCCATAATGCTTCTGGCCTACCCATTCAGTGTATTCACGTATACTCATTTCATCAAAAGTGAGACAAAGTTTTAGATCAGCTCCTTTTTTCTCATTTCTCTAATGGTGTTTAAAGATTCTTGAGTGAAACCAGGTTCACAGTCTAGTCTGGCATACCAGGTACGCAATGTGTTAACGTGTGGAAGACACAAATCAAATTTTTCACGTAAATAATTATATGCTCTTGGACTATATAAATGTTTTGTGACAGCAAATTTTCGTAATTCTTCGTTATATTTGGATGCAGACAGTATTTTACCACATTTTTATCATTAACCCTGTTAATTAAATTCTGTATCAATTCATTGCTATATGCCATGGTGATATCGCTATAGTGATCTTTCAATCCTGGTCTTGAATGAATTTCTTCAAGCACGTTTTGCAATGTAACAATTTTTTTAGCCTGTCTTTTAGTTTTTGCTGCTAAGCTAAGTATTTTTTTTTGTTTTTCTTTCAGCTTTTGTTTTAATTTCTCGATTTTTGATAAAAGTTTTTTTTTCTTGGTGTAAATTGATCACTTCTTTCTTGTGAATTCTAAGGTGGAGAGGTTATGTCACGAGTGATATATGATGAGGCTACTCTTTCTTTCATCTGTCCCTGAAAAATATAAAGTAATAATAAACTTATTATCATTTTAGCTGCATGAATTTAAAAAATATAATGATCTTAACATAGACAAGTTAAATACGCTGGAGCCAATAAAGTGCACCAAGTGTCCGAGGATACAGATGCACTCTTCTATTCTCTCAATTGCAGTATGTTAAGAAAACGGTCACTCACACATGGACCGACCGCAACAAGTGCACTTTTATCTTGCAGATATATTGATCTACGCAACTGTTACTTAACTACGAGTTCCTCTTCTCTACGACTAACGCAGTAGGTAATGAACCACACTATCAAGCCCTCGGCACACTGTTATCAAGCATCAAGCATGAATCGGACATCAAGCGTTGGGCGTATCAAATACTATGGAATTTGTACTATCCTGGTACACTAAATCGCGCGCCTCATGGCATCTAGTGGCGTTTCAGGAGCATTACTCAATAACCATACCTAACTACGCTAAAAGTTTTATCATTGTGACTTAGAAATATATTCCAAAGCTCCGCACAACCCCTTGGGGGAAATATATAATAATAGAGATAGAGAAATAGATTTTTATACATTATAATGTATAAAAATCTATTTCTAATTTTACCTAAAGTTTTTGATGTTAAATTTTTATACCAGCGTAAAATAGCAGTTTAATACTGCTGTGTTTCGTGTGGTAAGTGTAGAGAACCGGAGACCCATTTTACTGGAAAAGAGGCATTCCATCTTAGTCCTCACGGGTGATAACGCATCTGCATTTTGATTCGCAAACGAGGATAGATGTAGATGTCTATGGGCCACAGCAACCACTTACCATCAGGTGGACTGTGTGCTCGTTTGTCACCCCATCCTATAAAAATAAAAAAAAGAAGTCTTATTGTAATAATGATATACTTACTGGTACAAATAATGTAGGAATGGCTCCTTTTAATAAAGTTGTATTTACTCTGATTTTTCTTATATATTTCTCAATAAAATGTTTACTACAAAATAGTAGTTCTTCTTAGGATTCCAACCAACCCACCCAATTAATGCCAACCATTTTTTTTCTAACTAAAAGATTCAGAGGGAATATGTTTGACAAACGGCAAAATAAAATTTTGTTTTTAGAACGAAAATCGAGCATTTAATTACATTATTCTTTTTATTGTGTATAAAAGTCTATCGATTCTTTATACACATTAAAGATAAATATCGACATTAATTTTGTTATAGTTGAGTCAATCCCTAGCGTTAATGTAAAATATTTTGTTTAAAAATGAATTCACCAAAATCATACAAATTATCAACAATGTGACTTTTTTCTTTGCAAAATATCAAAATTAATAAAATAATTGAAAATATTACATATTTTAAACAGTATATAACATAAATTTTAAGAAAAAATAGACGTGTCTTATTATTGACGACGTCTTGCGAATTTACCTGTGAAATGTGCAACCATCAGGATTACTTCTATTGTTGATACTACAGTCACTAATTGAACATGAAAACATTTTGGAAAACTATAAATTATACAAATTAACACTATTATAATCTAAAAACACACAAAATATCTACAAGCTTATTTCTTGCGCGCCGACTTGCGCCGACCTGTCATTCAAAATCGGTTACAGAGTCATGAGATTTGGTATCCTTTTCTATCTTGCATTTTTGCCATAAGGAATTTTCTTCTCCGTTGCACACTATGTTGGTCTATACGTATATCCTAAGTCTATGGTGTAAAATGTGTGTTGTAACATGTGTGTTGGTGAAAATAAATAAAATAAAATAAAAATAAATTTAATTTTACTGGAAAACATCATAGAAAAGCTAAATATACAATACTTTAGTTTATACATCAAATCCGTTCATTCATATAAATAAAATCATTCCGTGTAGTGGCGGTTAAGAATATCCACTTCCACATATCTTCCCGTGGGTGTCGCAAAAGGCGACAAAGGGAAACAGGCAGGAGATGGGCAGCAGCATCTTCCTGATAACAGCAAAAGTACAATAAAAAAAATGCGGTTGCCAACCCGCTCGCCAAGCGACAAAGAGACGGCCCCACAGTCCCCGGCGGTCCCGCTATTCCTGGCTACGGTGGCGACCATGGTAACGGCGGGGCAGGGGGTGCTAAGAATCTCCGGTGGAGGTTCGGTTGCCACCTAAAACGACTCGACCTAGCAACATATAACGCACGAACCCTGAGGACTAACGAGGAGATCGTGGAGCTGCAAGAAGAAATAGACAAGTTACGCTGGCATATTATAGGATTATCCGAGGTCCGAAGAGAGGGGGAGGACACGGTAATCCTCGAATCCGGCAACTTGCTCTATCACCGGGAGGGCGACCATCTGTCCCAAGGAGGTGTCGGATTTATCGTCCACAAGTCTCTCGTTAACAACGTTGTACAGATTGAGGGTTTGTCGACGAGGGTTGCGTTCCTTATACTCAGAATCACCAAATGGTATTCGCTGAAGGTCATACAGGTTTACGCACCAATCTCGGCACACCCCGATCAGGAGGTGGAGGAAATGTATGAGGATATCTCTAGAGCCATGCATTCCTCCAAAACCCACTATACATTGTTAATGGGAGACTTCAATGCAAAACTAGGCACAAGGGAGAACGGTGAGCTGAAAGTAGGGAAATTTGGAATAGAGCAACGGAACCCAAGGGGCCAGCAGCTGGCCGAGTTCATGGAGAAAGAGGGACTCTTTATGATGAACTCTTTCTTCCAGAAGCGGCCCCACAGGAAGTGGACCTGGTTGAGCCCCGACGGTTCGACAAAAAATGAGATTGACTTCATTATGACGACCAGACGACAACTGTTCAGTGATGTCTCCGTGATCGCGAGGGTGAAAACTGGTAGCGATCACCGAATGGTTAGAGGCACACTGAACCTAAACGTTAAGTTGGAGAGGTCTCGTCTAATGAAGTCAACGCTCCGTCCCCCTCGTGCTCTAATCCAAAGTCCCGAAACCTTTCAGCTCGAGTTACAAAACCGTTTTCAGTGCCTAGAAGACTGCAATGAAGTGGACGATATGATTGACAAGCTCGTGGAAACTGTCCATGCGGTTGGAGCTAAGTTCTGCAAGACCCGCCGCAGAAGAACACAAAAATTCTCCGATCACACTCTTAATCTCATGGCTGTTAGACGGGAGATGAAGCTACACTCTTCAACAGATTCAACAGCATACAGGCAACTGAACAGACAGATCTCCAAATGCATGCGGTGGGACTTACGCAACTTCAATACAGCTTGTATTGAAGAAGCGATCGAGCGGAACCAAGGCTCCAAAGTCATTGCCAGAGATCTGTCTGCCAGAAAGAGCCAACTGTCAAAGCTGAAGACCGAGTGTGGCAGCATCGTTTCCGGGACACCTGAGATTTTGAGTGAGATTGAGAGGTTCTATGGGCAGCTGTACACGTCGACGTTGGAGCCACACGCAATTCTGAGTAAAGATCAAAGAGCAAGTCTTATCCGACACTATTCCGAAGATATCCCAGACGTCAGTCTGAGCGAGATTAGAATGGCTCTCCAGCACCTTAAAAACGGCAAGGCCCCAGGCGAGGATGGAATTACAGCGGAGCTTCTGAAAGCGGGTGGAAAACCGGTACTTGAAGTCCTTCAGAAGCTCTTTAATTCCGTCCTCCATGGTGGCATTACACCGGAGGCGTGGAGCAGAAGTGCGGTGGTCTTGTTCTTCAAGAAATGTGACAACGCTCTCTTGAAGAACTACAGACCGATTTCTCTTCTGAGCCGCGTCTACGCGCTGTTTTCGAGAGTCATTACGAATCGTCTCGCGCGCAGACTTGACGACTTCCAGCCTCCGGAACAAGCCGGTTTTCGAAAGGGCTTTAGCACCATAGACCACATACATACTCTTCAGCAAATTGTACAGAAGTCCGAAGAGTACAATTTGCCACTATGTCTTGCGTATGTGGACTATGAGAAAGCCTTTGATTCCGTCGAAATTTGGGCGGTGCTGCAGTCCCTTCAGCGGTGCCAAGTTGACTGTCGGTGTATCGAAGTGCTGAAGTGTTTACACAGAAGAGCTACGATGGCTATCCGAGTACAGAATCAGAGTACGAAACCTATTCAACTGCAGAGAGGTGTAAGACAGGGTGATGTTATATCCCCGAAACTCTTCACCGCTGCATTGGAAGACGTTTTCAAGCTACTGCACTGGAAAGGATGCGGTATTAACATCAATGGCGAGTACATCACTTACCTTCGATTTGCCGACGATATAGTCCTTATGGTAGAATCGCTGGAGGACCTAAGCATTATGCTCAATAACCTCAATAGTATCTCCCAACGGATAGGTCTTAAGAAGAACATGGACAAAACAAAAATCATGTTTAACGTCCATGTCACACCTATGCCGGTAATTGTTTGGCGCACTAAGCTCGAAGTTGTTGACGAGTATGTTTACCTGGGACAAATAGTCCGACTAGGTAAGTCCAACTTCGACCGAGAGGTCAATCGACGGATTCAACTCGGCTGGGCAGCGTTCGGGAAACTACGACACATCTTCTCGTTAGACATACCTCAAAACCTAAAAACGAAATTGTACAACCAGTGCATGTTGGCAGTGATGACTTACGGATCTGAGACGTGGTCCTTCAATGCTGGCCGTATGAGGAAGCTCAAGGTCGCTCAGCGAGCTATGGAGAGGGCTATGTTCGTGGTGTCTCTGCGTGATAAACTTAGAAATGAGTATATCCGCAGTAGAACCAGAGTAACCGACATAGCCCAACGGTTTAGTATGCTGAAGTGACAGTGGGCCGGCCATAAAGCTCGAAGAACCGACAACTGATGGGGAAGAAAGGTTCTCGAGTGGCAGCCTCGTACCGGTAGGCGAAGTGTAGGGCGACCCCCCACTAGATGGAGTGACGACCTGGTGAGACATGCAGGAAGTCGATGGATGCAGGTGGCTCAGGACCGTGCTTTGTGGCATTCCTTGGGGGAGGCCTATGTTCAGCAGTGGACTTGTGAAGGGCAGGTTTTATTGTCAAATTAGAACATGTTGGTGTGACACATTGGAGTACGTGCACCTAGTACAAAATTTACCTAGTACGAGTCATAGATATAGTATATACTCCATATATTGGCAATTACATCTGGAAAACGAGACCAAAAACTGATTGTCATATGTGATAATATGAAAGATACTGTACTTATGTCATATCGCATCCTTTCCTATATGATGCATAAGTTTTCGGATTGTAAACGTACAAGATTTCTAGATAATGTATTAAATGGAGTGGCATTTTGCATATATTTTTTTGTTGAATATCATCACGGCCCATTCATTTTCCACTTCCGGTACGCCTATACGCCTATCTCTACAAATAAATAAAATTAAAGTGTCTGTTTGTAATGTTAAAATAACAGCGTTTTACTAAATGCATATGAAAGTATATACGATACTTATAATAAAAAAACAATTTTTAAAATTTTTGTCTGTCTCTTTGTTCCGGGTAATCTCCGAAACGGCTGGACCGATATCGACGGGACTTTCACTGGCAGATAGCAGATGTTATAAGAAGTAACTTAGGCTACTTATATTTGAGAAAAACAATTAGGATTAGGATCAGAATTAGATAGGTATTAGGAAGTTTTAACATAATTAAAACCCTTAATTACACGCGGGCGAAGTCGCGGGGAACAGCTAGTCTTACCATAAGACGGGTTTGTAGAGTAAGGTTTCATTTGAGTTTTCTGACTTTTGTAATAATATTGTGTGCTTAGCCCAGCCCTTTACTCCTCGTACTTTAAAACACCTGCAGGTTGGAATGGAATGAATACATAAAGAATATACGAACTCAATATTTTCACTTGAGGCAGAATATTAACGCGTAATATTTTAGCTCACACTACCAGATGCTCTGCCAATAAGCTACTAACTTTTGGGTGAAATTTCTGACTCGATTCTTATGCTATAGCATAGTAAGCACAATTTAGTGCAAGTAATGCAGAGCTTATAAAGGAAATATTAGGACAGAAAATATGTAATATATTTACAAACATCCGTAATTCTAGGAAAATAAAGAAATACTGACTACTGATACAATGATAACATTTGTAAGTACGAACTACAGTAGCCTAAACACGTTTATGTGTGGCGGATGCTCCACCATCAGCGGACATTTTTTTTATTGAATCAATTTGATGCATTCGCATACGGTGATCCGTAGCAGACTAAAACGTGATGGTACGGACGATCAGCGCTGACAATTTGCGACAGATTACTGCCACTGACAAGGCCTTACGGTGTTTGTGTCGATATGAGACTGGTTTTTTATAAAACAATGTTGACAAACGAGCACACAGTCTATCTGAAGGTAAGTGGATGCTATGGCTCATAGACATCGACATTTATACTCAATTAACCATCAAAATGCAGATGCGTTATCACCCTTGAGGACTAAGATGGAATGTTTCGTTTTCAGTAAAAAGGGTCTCCGGTTCTCTACTTACCATACGAAACACAACAGTATTAAACTGCTATTTTACGCTGGTATTCTGTGAGAGCGTGGTTCTACCCCGTTCACGCTATACAACCATAACATAGTTATAGCGTGGCTCTACCACGTAATAAAAGAATGAATTGCTAGATGTCTATCAACTATAAGTTATTAGATTTACTTTATTAGATTGTAAATTTATAGATTTACTAACGATCACTAAGTGTAGCTACGGCCCTTCACGCGAATCCCCACTCAGCATCGTCCAAACGACTGTTGGCAGGGAGAGGTTCCACCACTAGCGGCTATTTTTTTTTTGAACTAATTTGATGCATTCGCATACGTTACGGTACGGTACACATACTTTAATTATACAGTAGAACGCCGATTATCCGAATTAATTGGGACCGGGGTCGATTCGGATAACCGAAAATTCGGATAAACGGACATAAGCTGGTATGTAATAAAGAAAAACGAACTGTCACACATCGGGTGCCGGACGGGCGAAACTCTCCGGAGTAAATGTTGACGAAGATACTCCGCGAGTCACTCATGTCCTACACCTATAGGTTCCGGAGGATACTTCTACTGCCGTCTTTGTGGGTGCTCCTGGAAAACTGTGAACTGAGGTTCAAATTTAAAATGCACGATTTATAAATACAAATAGCAAGGTAGTGGTATTTCAAAAGATTTCTTTAAATTGTTCGGTAGTATCAAAATATCTATTGGTAGTAGCTGGTTTTCTTAACACTACTGACTAGCAGCTATTATCAACTAAACTAGCTGATTTTATCACTTGTGTAACTGCGGATATCAGTTACCACTTTCTGCGATTAGCTATCACTTTCACTATATGTAACTGCGAATGTCAGTTACCACTTTTTTCGGCTAGCTAACACTTTCTCTATATGTAACTGCGAATATCAGTTACCACTTTCTGCGATTAGCTATCACTTTCACTATATGTAACTGCGAATGTCAGTTACCACTTTTTTCGGCTAGCTAACAATTTCACTATATGTAACTGCGAATTTCAGTTACCACTTTTTTCGGATAGCTAATACTTTCACTATTTGTAACTGCGAATGTCAGTTACCACTTTTTTAGGCTAGCTAACACTTTCACTATATGTAACTGAGAATTTCAGTTACCACTTTTTTCGGCTAGCTAACACTTTCACTATATGTAACTGAGAATTTCAGTTACAACTTTTTTCGGCTAGCTATCACTTTCACTATATGTAACTGCGAATGTCAGTTACCACTTTTTTCGGCTAGCTAACAATTTCACTATATGTAACTGCGAATTTCAGTTACCACTTTTTTCGGATAGCTAATACTTTCACTATTTGTAACTGCGAATGTCAGTTACCACTTTTTTAGGCTAGCTAACACTTTCACTATATGTAACTGAGAATTTCAGTTACCACTTTTTTCGGCTAGCTAACACTTTCACTATATGTAACTGAGAATTTCAGTTACAACTTTTTTCGGCTAGCTAACACTTTCACTATATGTAACTGAGAATTTCAGTTACCACTTTTTTCGGCTAGCTAACACTTTCACTATATGTAACTGAGAATTTCAGTTACAACTTTTTTCGGCTAGCTAACACTTTCACTATATGTAACTGAGAATTTCAGTTACCACTTTTTTCGGCTAGCTAACACTATTACTATTCACTATATACTGCTACTAGTCACTTCAGCTACTACCGGATACTACTGCTTGTCACTGGTAGTTCTTCACACTACAACGTTACTGGGTCCCGAGCCCATAAGGTAGAATTCGGCGTTACTTTACAGTGAGCCGCTTGCCATTGTCCGTTTTGCCTCTTTATTGCATAACATTTTCACTATACAGCTGGCATAAATTACAATATTTTCTATAGGTACAATTTCAATTTCTACACTGCATGCTATACATCATTAAATCGGCATTTTGGTCCTTTATTAGTATATCATAAAGGTTACTCAATATATTCACATTTCACAAAGTTATTAAACGAAATGTCCCAAATTTTCATAATATTTGGGTACATTAATTCTTTAATTTTACTATAACTACCAAATGTGTTTAATTATATAAAATATTCCTTCACTTCCTTAATCTATATACTAATTCAATATCATATTTTATAACTCTTTTGGAACATAAAATTATTCCCATTATTTTCGGTATCAACTATTACGCAGTTAATTAAAAAACTTCTAGAAAGTTCTACGATACGACGCGCTGTGATTGGTCAATTTTTTCCTTATACAATAAAAGTTGTTTATCTTAAAAATTATCGAAACGACATTCTATACAAATATATTAAGAGTTATAAACATGCTGTAAAAGTATATTAATACATTATTCGCTCGATTTTGTTGGTAATTTCACTTTTAATCAAAAAACAATATTCTTTCATCACTTTGTTTCTTAAAGTTGTTAGGCCGTCGCGAACACATAGAATAAACTTTACATAACATACATAAACACTCACGCCTGTCACCCAGAGGGGTAGGCATAGACTATGGACTTCCATTTGGCACGATCCTGACACACCTCTCTCGCTTCCTCCACATCCATATACGCATACACGCTCGTCGGTTAAAGGCACTCTTGATTTGGCCCATTTTCTATATATCGCTAATTTGGTCGATAAACTTTCGCCTAGGCCGTCCCTTCCCGACTTTGCCGTTCACCTCTACAACATAAATTTGCTTTGTCATTCTTTCCTCATTCATTCTTTCTACATGCCTAAACCACTGAAGCATTCCCTTCTTAATCCTGGTCACAACATCATCTTGCAAGCTACACTCTTCTCTTTTCACACAATTTCTCACTCTGTCATTCATATTCATCCCTAACATACTCCTTAATGACCGCATTTCTACAGCATTTATTCTACTCTCGTGCTTCTTCTGCCACACCCAACTTTCACTACCATACATTAAAGTAGGAACTAACACAGCATTGTGAATTGCCATACGTGCCTTTTTGGACACATTCTGACTTCTCACAATAGGGTGTATAGCCCCATTCACTCTATTTCCTGCGTTCACTCGTCGTCCTATTTCCTTATCATATCTACCATCCCTGCTAAATACACATCCCAAATACACAAACTCATCTACTTGCTCGACCAACTCCCCTTCTATTCTAATTTCACATATCGTTTTACTTTCTTCTCTTTCAAAACCCATAACTTTCGTCTTACTTGCATTCACTTTCATTCCCTTTTCTTTTAATGTCCTGTTCATTAATGTAACCATCATTTGCAATTCGGCCGCCGACGACGCAAGTATGACTTGATCATCGGCGTACAAAAGGCATTTGACGGTTAACTCACCCATTCTTAACCCGCATTCTTCTACTTTCAAATTTTCCAAACAACTGTCCATAAATAGGTTGAACAACCACGGGGAAGCCACACAGCCCTGTCTGACACCTTTATGGATGTCAAACCAGTCCGAGTAGGCCCCGTTGATCCTGACTCAAGCACTAGAGTTCCTATACAGAGACTTTAATGCCTGTATCAACCCAGCGCTCAACCCAAATGAGTTCAGTGTTTGCCATAACACATTCCTGTCCACTCTGTCATAAGCCTTTTCCAAGTCCACGAACGCACAAAAAGCCTTTTGGTTTTTGACCAAAAACTTCTCCGCAACCATGCGCATGGAAAAGACCTGATCCGTACATCCCATTCCCTTTCTAAATGCCGCTTGCACATCCCAAATGTTTCCATCAGTTTCTTTCATAACTCTTTCAATTAGTATCTTAGCATACAGTTTCCCACAATGCTAAGAAGGCTAATACCACGGTAGTTTTTACAGTCCTGTTGTGATCCTTTTCCCTTATCCCTTTAAACTTTATTAAGTTTCTAAATGATTTATAAAGTGTAAAACCAGCTACACCCATTTTTTCACTGAACCTTTTCACATAAAATTGATCCTGAAATCGGTTGTCCAATGGATCGTTGCTGCAGAAACCACGTAAAAACAGCATTCTCAAGCTGTTCATCCTTTGCCTTTTTCATTACTTTTCGCGACGACATCGATCACCAGTTTCCAATGGAGTCACAAATCTTAAAAATTTTTCACTGTTATTTTAATGTCAGTTAACCAAGTACTAAGTAGTACAGTAAGTAAGTAACATTATTTACTTACAGTACTTGGTTTTAATTTTTATGTTACGCTTAAGCCGATATTACACGGATCAATTTCGGTTCAATACTGCTTTCAATTTCATTGCTTCAATGGCATTGATACATCTAAATACATTTCAATGCGATCGCGTAATCTCATTGAAAGCTTAGATTCAACGAACGCTTTCAATGCAATGGTAGCAATATTGGTCATTGTTCAATGCGGTTGAAACGTGTATACATGAAGATTGAAAGATGACTCATTCCACGCACCGCACGACACCTATTTTGCGTGCGCACAAAGATTTTGTGGCGTGAAAATGGGTTTTCAAAAGTTTCATTATATTGACACTCTGTCATTCACAAATGGTTTAAATAAGAATTTGGATCTTCTGCCAATTATACTAATAAGGTGCTTGAGGCTCCTTTAGTTATCCTTCTCAAAATCCACGGGCACACCCACCAACGCTGAGAGTTTCTTTTTTTGGAACGAAGTTTGAACGGACGGTACGGGTTTGGCGCATGGGAGCTACGCGACAAGAAGTGTAAGATATTTTCGTCACTACCCCTTGTGTCATAGTGTGCAAAATTTTTTTATTTGTATTATTTATTTGTTTGTATTTGTTAATCAATAATATAATACGTTTATCAATAAAATACACTTCGAAAGGAACTTTATTTTTTATTTTAAATGACGCTTCATTTTAATAGACGCTAGTTATTTATTTATTTGTATTTATTTTGTTAATCAATAATATAATACGTTTCTCATTAATAATATACTATGAAAGGAACTTCGTTCCAACCGAGTGTTCCACGACACTCACGCATGTTTTTTTATTATTTAACTCATTTATTAAATAGTAGCAGATTAACGAAATTTCCGTTGTTGGCGCGACATCTCATTGCTCTGTGAACATTGAATAGCATTTAAATGATTTACGTGTATATTGGTAAAGCCGTTCAATGTGCAATGTTCAATGCTTTTCAATGGAATTGTTTCAATTTGGTTGATCCGTGTAATATCGGCTTTAGGACCGATTCGGATAATTGGCGATTCGGTTAATCGGCGTTCGGATAATTGGCGTTCTATAACTGTAATTATATTTTTTGTCATATAAAATACATTTATGGTAACATCTACAGGGAAAAAGTTGAAATAAAATGAAGACTCGCAAAAAATGTTTATTAGGCACCCTTTAAAAGAATCATTTTATTATAAAATTGTCGAATACTATCTTCGTTAACATTTCGTCGTTTGTGTTCATACCTATGTTTGTTTATTGGATCTTGGTCATAAATATGATCAGTTAGAGATGGGAAACAGTGATCATTTAAAGTTGAAAATTTGTGTGAAAAAATATAAATGGTCCTGGTGATAATAATCAGATATAATTTTTTTATTGAGATTTTTTAATCTTATATTTCCTCTATAAATTGTTTCACAAAACAGACATATGTCAATCACATCTTTTGATGGATAAATTAAGCCTCCTTTATCTTTATGAAATATTAATGAATTTATATCATTTTCCTGAGAACGATGCAATCTGCACACTAAATTTTTTTTCGAAAAGCTTTTACAATATATCCACTTACTTATAGCACAACAATTTTAATAACTTTTTTTCTTGTGTGTATGGCAAAAAAACTAAAAAGTCGTCTTCCTGATGGATACTAGAAACCGAAAATTCTGCGGTCTCTTCATAGACAGGATCTTCGGTTTTTCCATTGGCTAAATTTAACCGCTGCATTTTTTTTTATAGGATAAGGGTGACAAACGAGCACACAGTCCACCTGATGGTAAGTGGTTGCTGCGGCCCATAGACATCTACATCTATCCTCTATTACAAATCAAAATGTAGATGCGTTGTCACCCGTGAGGACTAAGATGGAATGCCTCATTTCCAGTAAAAAGGCCCCCGGCCACCTGCCCTCACCAAGCGAAACGCAGAGGCAAACCTCTACTTCACGCTGGTTTTCTGTGAGGCCGTGGTACCACCCCGGTTCGAGCCGGCCCATCCGTGCGACAGCAAAAGCTGCCGCATGGCTCTACCACTGTTTAAATTACTTAGCATTAAAATGGTTACATTTTCAATTGGCAGACAATTTGTATTATCGCTAATTTTTACTTCTGCATTACACAACAACCGTTTATATGCAGATATAAAACTTCGTGCAGATGGGTTATTACTAAAACCCCCTCGAACTCTTAAGCAAATGAAAAAAGTTTCAAAGTGCTCTTGTCGTAATTTGTACAGTGGGAGAAACTTAAGCAGATCTGAATTTATGTAATCATTATACAACATTTTTAAAGATTGAATATTAAAAATAAAACCTAGGAAACCTAATTTTCTGGGTAAAGTTATAACTTTTTGGTTACTTTCTAAAGTTAAACTCTGCATGTACTCAGTAAACCTGTCTAGTTCTTTAAAAATCATATTGACATTAATTGAATTGATAGGTTTTTGAAACCTGGACTCAATAAATTCCTTGAGTTAAAAATATCAAAAGTATATTTGACTATTCTGATAAAATTTACTGTAGCATTTGTTCCTTTGAATTAAGGAATTAATTTTTTTTTTTTACAATATTCAATGCTGGTATAGCAACAGAATTAGTAACTGGGCTGCAAGCTTAACTTTCATTTTATTTTTGAAATAGTTTACATATTTATATGTTTACTTATTAGCTTTTCTGGTATTTGAAAGGGACGAAGAGAGAACGAAGTGTGAAATATGGGTAAATCAGGAATGTCTAGAACAAGTAAATGAAATTGTATACTTGGGGAGTGCTTTTAGCCGGGATGGAAGATGTGATTTAGATGTGGACAGGCGTGTCGCTGCCGGGAACAAAGTCAATGGTGCCCTGACTGCGTTAGTCAAAAGGCAAGGCGTAGCGAAGAGTGCACGCCTTGCAATACATAACGCAGTGTTGGTACCGACTTTGTTATATGGCAGCGAAACCTGGGTATGCCAGAAGAAGCATAAAAGCAAGTTGAATGCAGTGGAGATGCGATCTCTTCGTAAAATGTGCGGCGTTACCATGGCCGACCGAAAGCGAAACGAAGAGATTCGCAATATGGCAGGTTTGAAAGATGACCTTATCACAAAAATTGATAAGGGCGTGCTTCGGTGGTTTGGGCACGTTGAGCGAATGAGTGAAGACCGAATGGTGAAGAAAATATATAGCGCGAAAGTTAATATTAAAAGGTGTCGAGGTAGACCGAGACTAACTTTCGAAGACCATGTGAGCAAATTGCTCGAAGAGGGTAGGGTCAAGAGTACTCGGATACCTAGACGTGCATGTATGAAGAAGATAATGAATCTGAAAGAAGCGAAAGAGGTATGTAAGGATCGTGACACTTGGCGATCTGTTCTCTCTGGCTACCCCGTCAGGGATTGTGCGTGAAGATAAGTACTTATTAGCTTAATTTAATTCAATTTTTCTTGTAATTCGTTTAAACTAGTAATGTAATAGTAAGATATGATGTCGTCCACAGATTAATAATAGGTCATCGCGCGCTCCGACTAGATACCGCCGGCGATCTTGTAAAATGCGGCAACAAATACTACGCCGAAATCGGCGTACCCGAGCCAGTCGCGTTGCAGGCACAAATTATAAAGTTGTATCCTGTATAGGACAGTTACTATCACCCTTTAGGGTTATATGTGTTCTGTGTTTACTATACTCTTTGAGTTGTATGTACAAGGTTGCAGGCATGAAGTTATGTTGCATGCGACATGTGATGTGGACGTACCGAATGTTTTATTAAATTTTGATCATAAACCGAAGTAAAATACCAGTTTGCGTAGTAAAACTGTGTAAAAATAATACTACGAGAAATAAGAAAGATACTGGGATCACATACTATCAGTAAGTATCATACAATTTCGAAATTTCAACATAAAATAACACGAGCCATAAATAAGTTACAAAATATGAATGACGTCATTCAGTGTTGCCGCGTGTACAAAAATAAAGTTCCCCGTGGCTGAGATTTTTATATATGAATTTATTGTTACTATATTTTATAATATAATATATTTAACTCATTATAATATAACCTCATTCCATGTTATTTAATGTTTATTTTTGTAGTATTGCTCAAATGACCTAATATTTATATTTTGTTTTATTAATTGTTATTTTTATTATAAAAACATTATTTCCGCTTATTAGGGTTCCGTACCCAAAGAGTGTCAACGGGACCTAAGTTTCCACTATCGTTCCGTCTGTCTGTCAGCAGGCTGTATTTTATGAACCTTAATATGTAGATACTTGAAATTTTCACAGAATGTGTATTGGCTAATTGTATTGCTGCTATAACAACAACAACAACATATAATAAAATAAAATAAAATATTAAAGAATCCCTAAATCACATTTCTTGTATGAAGGCCATAGAAGAAACGTGATTTTTTCTGTATTAATATGTGTTTTGTTTACAGACTGTAGCGAAACCTGGATTAACACGCAATAAGATGATGCTGTGTGTATGGTGGGATTGAAAGCGTATCGTTTATCATGATTCATGAGCTTTTACCGCCTGGTAAAACTATCGATTCTGATCTCTACTGCCAACAAATAATGAGACTCAAGCAAGAAATAAAAAAAAACGGCCGGCATTGATCATCAGAAAAGGATTGGTCTTTCATTATGATAACGCCATACCACAAGATTAGTTATCTGTTTGAGACTTTCAATACACAAACATTCCTAAAAATCCAGTATTTGCTTGAGTACTTAAAACTGGTTTAAAACTTTTAATCATTTTTTTCTTTTGTTGCTTGTGTTCTTTAAAGGAAAGCTTTCTGGAGGTAATATTATATATTGTTTCGCATGTTCTAAATAATCAAGAATATTATTTTTATTTCCGTTATAAATGCGATGACTAAATCCATGTTGCTTCAAGTCTCTGGTATTGAATATATCTAATAAAACTAATTGTTGCATTTTTTTTGATCAAAAATCCCAAGATTTCTACAGCAACGCGATTATGTCACTACCTACAAGATCGCAACAAGTTATCGAACAAAATGGACCCATATATATTATAATTAAATGTAATAAAACTTTAAAACAAAAATGTCTTGAATTTGTATCTAAAATACGAACCAACTTTTTCCCCGACCTTATATACTAAGTAAAAGTGTAACAAAATAGTAGTCAATAACTTAGGGAATGATTCTGCCCGTAAACATGAATAACTTTATTATGGGATCATCTTCGAAATTTTCAATCTATACGTGGTAGAGCCATACTGCAGCTATATTACTGGTATAGTTGTAGGACGAATGGGTCGGCTCGACCGGGGAAGGACCACGCTCTCACAGAATACCAGTGTAAAATAGCAGCTTAACGCTGCTTTGTTTCGTATGGTGAGTATAGAGAACCGGAGACCCTTTTTACTTGAAACGAGGCATTCCATCTTAGTCCTCAGGGGTTGCAACGCATCTGCATTTAGATTCCTAACCGAAGATAGATGTAGATGTCTATGAGCCACAGCAACCACTTACCATTAGATGGACTGTGTGCTCGGTTGTAATCCTGTAAAAAAAATCTCAAAATCAGTTATTCCGTACAGAATTTCGTACAAACTTGTTCAAAATGTATGGAAGACCTGATTTTTCTTGCGATTTCGAAGATATATCTATAGTAAAAGTTGTTCATATTGACGCGTAGAATAGAAATAGAAAGCACTATTTTCGTTACACCACATTATAATATATAACTATTTTTTTTAAATAATTTGTGAATATTAGTCAGACATTTAAATATAAAAATTAAAGTGATAAAAATGAGGTCTTATCATTTATATGACATTTATTCAGAAGAAAAACCTATACATAATATACACAAATATATTGATACATTCGCTATTAATAAATTATTCATTTTGAAGTATTTCTGGTCTACATTCATAACTATGAACTTAGCTACTAAGTATGGCT
The DNA here is from genome assembly GCA_963668995.1 of Parnassius mnemosyne. Taxonomy (NCBI): domain Eukaryota; kingdom Metazoa; phylum Arthropoda; class Insecta; order Lepidoptera; family Papilionidae; genus Parnassius; species Parnassius mnemosyne. The sequence continues at coordinate 18,509,745 of CAVLGL010000079.1, forward strand.
TAAAATAAATTTTCCTGTTAATCGGGTAATAGTTAAGCTGCTGGCATATACAATTTTTCACGCACACTAGCATCCTTGCAATTGTCTTATACACGCTACAATATTTAGATGCCGCATTCACGGAGCTTTCATTTTCAAGTATTGCGATATCTAGTCAGAGCGCGCGATGACCTATTATTAATCTAAAATGTCGTCATTACAATATTAAGTCTTAAAATCAGTAAAGACATTTCTTATTAATTTTAATAAGTGACAGGCATAGAAAATTGTATAAATTTTTGCAATTTTATATATAAAAAATGGTTTAATATTAGAAGCAATCCCATCAAATGTCACTGACATGATTATTGCTTCTGTTACTTTCAATGCAGCTATGCATAATTTGAGAAGTGAAGCTTTTTGTACAGCTGTAAAACCTCTTCCAAAAAAAGGCAATTGGAATTGTCCAATATGAATTAATAACTAATGCCGTTAATACTAAAACTTCCTTGGCTAATTCTGTCTTGTCACCACTTAAATTATTGCCTACATCCAGAAATCCATAATGCCTACGGCCATCCCAATCTGTAAATTCTGTTATTCCCATCTCATCCATTATTAAAGAAGTAATCAAAACAAGTTTTTCTGCCTTAATTTGTTTAGTTGCATTAATGGCTTCCTGAATAATCCCAGGTTCAAATTTTATATTTTGGTTCCATTCTCTAAGGGTTCGTGGATGTGGTGAGCAAAGGGAAAACTGTTTTCTTATAAAATGATAAGCCTGTGGACTATTAGTCTAAATTGTTGCCCGACTCGAATTAGTCATTCATATATATATATATATATTGACACTAACAAATACTTTCAGGTATTTTTAAAACCTGGTTTTCGACCGTGGTATTTTTCCATACTCGTATTTAGAAGCCCTGATATTAAATTTTGCAAGTATGTCTCATCTCTATTATGTACCGGTAGCAAACATGTGTTGTCTCGCTGACAGGTTCACTCGCTTGCTCTTTCTAATGTAACTCACAAAAGTTGGAATAGGTGCAACCTAGTCTCGTTTATTTAATAATACCTAGTGCCTGGATCTGTTCTAGTATATACGTTTCATCTGTGGATTTATAAATTTATATCACGGCTGGTAATCTTTGCGCTAAAATCTTTGCCCGTATGAAATGCAGTGAGCAATTCAGAACATGACGTTTCCCTCGTCCCTCCCACCTCTTGCCACTTCCCGCTGCCGCCATTTTGTCATGTTATTGTCGCGTAGCTGTCAAGTTAGAAGTTTTCTTGGAAATTTTTATTTTGTTTTTCTATGAAATATGAACTAAGTAACTATAAATTATAAATAAAGTCTTATTGGCATTTTACTGCTATTTTACGAAAGGGTGTTTATTGTTTAATAGGTTATATATATATTCGACGGGACGTTTTCTTTAGCTTTAGTGTATTTTGTATATAATTTTTAGTTTTAAAATGTATTTTTAAGTGTTTCATTCCCAATTGTGCAAGTAACAGAGAAGAGTCTGAAGAAGGCCAAAGAAACAAGTGGTTGGACTTTATAAACTGTGACAAACTTAAAACTATGCTGCATTCCAGTAACCTTTTTAAGAAGCCTGCTTGGTCACAAAATTTTTGAATAAAGGGTTTCATACTGCTAAATCTGACATTTATAAGGCTAAAAAAGGTTAGATAAACTCAACACTATTCTTTGGAGTAAATTGAGTTAAATAAAAATGAGTTGAGTTAAGTAAAATGAGTAATACCTTTATTTAAATCTGGTAGTACATTAGATCCCGCCAATTTTAGACCTATTTCTGTACTACCAACACTTAGTAAGATTTTTGAAAAAATTATTCTTGATCAAATGTTAAATTTCTTTAAAATAAATAATTTACTTCAAAAAAATCAATTTGGTTTCACAAGGGGTCGCTCGACAACTGATGCCGGTGTTGAGCTGATTAAATATATATTTAATGCATGAGAGAATTCACAAGATGTTTTGGGTATATTTTGTGACCTATCCAAAACCTTCGATTGTGTTCACCATAAAACATTAATCAGGAAACTTCAACACTACGGTGTAAGAAGTGATGCTCTTAAATTAATTATTTCATATTTAAGTAAGAGAACGCAAAAAGTTGTCATTAACAGTATGAGTTCTTCCGTGTCGATGGTACAAATGGGCGTGCCTCAAGGCTCAATTCTCGGCCCCTTTCTGTTTCTTGTATACATTAATGACTTACCTTACATAGTAGGAGATAACCATGATATAGTATTATTTGCAGATGACACTTCTTTAATTTTCAAATTAAGTCGACAATTGCTAAAATATGACGAAGTAAATAATGCTATATCTAAATTCGTGAATTGGTTCAATGTTAATAATTTGCATTTAAATGGCACTAAAACGAAATGTATGAAATTTATGACTCCAAATGTCACTGAAATTATATTTGTTTTACAGAAGAGGGCCATAAGAGCAATTTATGATTTAAAGCCTAAAGAATCGCTGCGGCAAAAATTTAAGGAAATTAATATATTAACTTTGGCCTCTCAATACATTTATGAAAATGTAATGTACGTACACAAAAATAAAAGTAGTTTTACAAAAATAAGTGATATTCATTCTGTAAATACTAGGAACAGACACAAGCTAGTAGTACCAGTTACTCGACTCCATCGAGTCAGTAATTCATTCTTGGGGCGACGTATACGCTTTTACAACAATATTCCAGAAAATATACAAAATTTGTCCTGCTCAAAGTTCAAAAACTTTATTAAACTAAGTTTGTATAAAAAGGGTTATTATAATATTAAAGAATTTATAGATGATAATAACCCCTGGAAATGAGGTGATCGCTACCAAGCTATTTCTAATTTGTTGTGTTGTTAATTTGTGTAACATACATGATTGTAAGCTGTTATTTAAAAGTCCCGCTGGGTTTCTTGCTGGTTCTTCCCAGGACAGAGGTTTTTTTTTTCGAACCAGTTGTAATTATACAAAAGAGTGACTTTCAATAAGTATTATTTATAATTTATATTGAATAAAAAAGTTTCTGTTTCTGTTTCTGAAATGTATGTACATTTAATTATTCCTTAACAAACATAACTGCTCAGTATATTCAGTATTCATATAAAATTTAAAAAATTATAGTAAAGATGTACGGGAGTACTGTACATTGCATAAAACTACTTAATTCCTGGCATTTCAAGTGATCTCTTTGATAACAACTTAGTAATAATAATAAACTGGTTGCCAACTTGTCTACCAAGTGTTACAACTATGGAAAATGTACACCTTATACAATAATCTATGAAGGCCCATGTTTACCAGTAGCTTTATGATAGTCTGTAATGAGTGAATGATGAATGAAACATAATAATAAATTCTTTTTATAATATTTTATTAAAATTTTAAGTTAATGGCTGAAGTAAATGAGGAATTTTATTATTTTAAATAATTAATTGTCAACATTATTTTAAGCACAATCGCACACCTCTAGTCTTAATAATTCACAGATTACTGTATACCAGTCTATGATAATAATTACAAAATCAAGGCTGTCTGAATGACAATGACAAACAATCTTTTATGTTTTTATTTAAGATGATACAGTTCAAATTAATCTTAGCGTGATATTTGATCATCCATCATAAAAAAGGTATGAGGAATAATTTTGTTGTCAAAACACATAATAACTGATGGAAATGTATCAAAATGGCAAGATGATGTGTACTAAACGGACTGCAAGCATACTCAATTGTGCTTGTTAGATAAACTAAATGATGACCATGTGATTCCCAATGAAGTAAAAAAATTAAGGTGATAATCATGTAAAATTTAAATTGCAAAACAATCGCCATTCTAAAACTTTAGTTCAGATAATATTTTAATTAGGATTAGTAATATGTTTATATTTTTGAGCAAATCTGATCTCTGTCTACACCACTGAAATAAATGAATTAATGTTGATTCCAATTTTAAGTGCTAATTTATCATGTTCTGGAACATTCTGACGAAATCTGTGTGTCTAAGGAATAAAAATATTTTAAAGATGTAGCCACCGGCTCCCTGGCGTAGTGGCTTAGCAATGCGTTGCAACGCTTAGGGCTGTGGGTTCGAATCCCGCACGGAACGAGTATTTGTACGGCCTACAAATAATTGTTCCGGGTCTGGATGTTTGTCCTTGTGCAATATATGTTTGTAAACTGCCTCCACGATACAGGAGAAAATCATAGTGTGGGGGTAACGTTTTTTTTTTAAAAAAAAAGCACCTTGCCCAACTCATTGTTTCATACCCCTCTGAGAAATGAGACAGAGTCTGTGCTCAGCAGTAGAACATGAACATAATTGGCTACTTTTCAAATACTTTTATCCTCCCAACCTTCTATCAAAAATTGCTACAGTGTACTTAATTATCTTAGGTGTCAATGATAATTATGTTAAAAAATTATTGGAAATTGCTGTATAATTGTGAAAGCTTCTTAGATTTATGTGAAAGTGACTTTATCCGATTACAATGGCCTCTTCTTGTGTTGACATTTTCTATGCAAACATTTATAAACAACAACAATTACAATTAGCGCACATATTCAAACTTGTAATTTATATATTTAATTATTCCTTTTTCCAGCTCAATACACTGGATATCGAATGTATTGAAAAGAACCTTTCAACTGAAAATATTCAAGTGCAAGCAGCAAGAGAGCAATTATATGTTTACTCTATAGCATATACCACAGATGGGATTCTGAAAGTCACGGACATCATTAGAATCGAAAAGTGTACATTGCCACCAATGCAAAATAAAGCCTTAAACGAGTTTAAAAAAGTTAGGAAAATAGATCATATAATAAATAATATATACAATGCATTTTATTTCTACGAATCTTCCTTCTTCATAATAAAATTATATATATAAAAATATTATATAGGTATATACACACACACATATATATATATATATTATAATAGGCTGAAATGAAATTATTTCTTTGCCTATATCCAATTCATATTAAAAAAATGTCATGTTCTGATTTGCTCGGATTTGCTGTACGGTTATGGAGTGTAGAGTAGAAGGAGAACCATCTTATAAGGAGCGAAGGTTGAAAAAGTGTCCTACTATTTACTGTAAATAGAGATTCCAAAACTAACCACAATAGCGCTGGCGTCTGAAAAACTACTATATGAAGATAGCTGTTATGAACGGAGTGCGTCAGCTGAATTCAAATATTTCATGACTAGAGTAGTTAGTAAAACGCCAATATACAAAATCTCAACTATTTACGTAGTACAAAACCAAGCGGATTGATCGGTCCTTATTTATTTCTCCATCTTATTCCAAATACTTTTGGCGCTTCTTTTTTAATTTATCCTATGCTACTGCAGCGCCACCCTTATTGGACACGTTTTTAGGGACACTTTTCATATACAGAGATGGTCCTCCTTCTACTCTACACTCCATATGTACGGTCCAAACTAAATGATAAATGTACGAGAGGCGTCCGTCCATAGATAAGTAAATATGTAGCAAGGTAGCAAGCTACCATGGAGTCTATACTCCATGCAAGCTAAAATGTTTTTTACGTCCGTCTGAACCATAGATATAAGAAACTTATATCAATGGTCTGAACGCGTAGTGTTTCTATATAGGTAGTTTGTGATTTATATCACAAATTATAAAGTTGTATGTACAAGAATTTATATTTATTTATCTGTGGTCTATGGTGTTTGCTGCTTGCGCGATTTGCGTTTGCTTTGTGGAAATATTTTTATCATTACCTACAATTAACTTGTAAAGAATTCACAAGAAATGAAATCTAAAAAACGCCACCATTCTTCGTCAGAAGAATCCGATGAAGCAAATGAAAGTGTAAAATCAAGCAGTTCATCTGATAGCGAAAGTGATGACTCTTCTGTGTCGGAGCACCGGTATAAGAAGAAAAGAAAACATGCCGAATCCTCGGATTCTGTGAGTCAATCCGATGATCAAAAACGCTCTAAAAAACGTAAGCATAAGAAGAAAAAGAAAAAACATGGAAAAAAGAAAAGGCGTTCGGAATCCGTAGAACGTGGTTCTGTCGAAAATGTTTCGTCTTTGAGTGAGGGAGAAATTACTTCAAAAAAGAAAAGAAAACATAAGCATAAGCATTCAAAGCGTGCTGCTGATTCTTCTCCGAGTGAAGGTGAAGTATTTGTAGACATGATATTTGACATTCAAATGATATTACTCGTTTGTTTTTGTATTGTCTGGTTTTCGCTCAATTCAAAAAGAATAAACAAAATCTCATTTCAAAAGAATGAAAGGAGTCTGTAATGCCATGAAGCATGTCAATATTTTTCATGTTTTGTTGGCTATTTTGAAACTTCATAACTCACTACTCCATCAGGTGCTTTGTTTTTGTCGTCGTGGTCTCAAACAGCATTGAATGAAAAGGGTTGTATTGTAATATAGGCTTGCCAAATGACCTTGCGTGTGTGGACGATGAGCCTTAAAAGCCACAATGACGTAGGTGAATTTATGTCCTTTATGATAGGATAATTGTGGTGGCAAATCATGGCAACTAAGAGTTGAGGTACTGCAAGCATAAGTTGGATATAATACGAGACAAGGAATAGGATGTTTTATGATTTAGTTATTAAATGAGTTACCAATCCTGGCTCCCCAGAATCTAACTGCATAGACTGAGATAGTGAAAGAAGGTTGCAAGGAAGGATATAAGTAACTTTTTATATCCTCTCCACAGTTGCCGCGCACAAATATTGTTTCTTGCAATGTTTCAATTCTATTAGGGGGCATGTGCACCCACTTAAATGGTTTAGTGCTCTCTAGAAACTGCCTAGGTGTAAAAAATATCAAATGCCTTTTGTCAGTACATCTTTGTCATGTCATATTTATTTTTTATAACTGCAAAATTCACATAGTATTAGTGAACCTTGAACAGCATAGTTGTAGCAGTGGTAAACTATAGACATCCGGTACTTGCATATGGGGGCGGGAGGGGGGTGGAGCAAGAGGATGGGTGCAGGGGAAGCCCCCTACCCTTCCCCTTAGTGGAAAAGTGTTAAAAATAATATTATGTTCAAGCTTAACCCTGACAAACCTAAACTAAAAACATAATTAAAAATCAAGTATCGGACATCTATAGCCAACCCCGTATGACCATTGGAGATACAAAATGATGATAGACATTTGACATTGACGTTCTGTCTCACACTTATTACACCGGTTTTTGACATCTTACCTCATAATACTAGATCAAGACTAAGAAGAAGAAGATTATATGATCAAGACATATTTGTGTTTTGTTTTACGTAACTTTTAGTGTAATGTATTTTTATCGTAAAAAAATCACAACAAATTTCCAACATCCAAAAACAGTGTAAAAGGTTCAAGCTTAACTATGACAAGCCTCCTAAGCTGAAAATATAATTAAAATCAAGTACTGGATGTCTAATGCCAAACCATAGCAGTATATGTTGTAAATGTGTAAATGTGAATATAACTGGAAACATAGCATTTAGCTCTATTATTTTTAGTGCATAAGACAGATTAATATCAACAAATTGTAGTAAATATGCCAATTTTGCACAATATTTTATCAAGATTCCTCTGTAGTAATCATTCTTTGGTACACTTTAATCAGTTAGTTGTATGCAATCTTAAATAAAAGGGGTAGGAGTGCATGAGTGATTTGTTGTTGCCAGGTTTGATGATAAATGTCATCACCATTCTGGTCCATGGTCCTGAGCTACCTGCATTCACTCGTCATTCAACATCATTCCATCTAGTGGGGGCCACCCTACACTTTCTTTACTGTAACTTGTAAAATAAAAATCAGAATGGCTGATAAATTAACTCTTAATCATTTTTATCTTGTATAGTGAAATTATGATTAACTGCTTTTTATTACAGTGGAAGAACATGAACCTCGTTTGCATAGTGTTGTAAAAGAGCGTAGAGTATCCTCCGAAGAGGGAAGCCAACCATCTCGGACATACTACCAGTTAGTATACTTTGTATTAATCTTTAATATTTGTATGATGTATGTATATATACAGTAATGTTTTTGTTTATTATCACTAGGAAGGAATATAGACGCTCAGCATCGGTTGAAAATTATGATAGAGAACGTGAAGTTCAGCGTTTTTACCGAGGGTCCAGTAAAGAGCATCGGCTTCCTTATCCAGAGCAATATGGATATGAAAGGGAACGAAATGAGAGGTTAACAAACGTTTTTATAGAATGTAATAATCTGCCATGGTTTTAAATGGGTCTGTAAATATATGCAAAATATATTTTGCAGATTTGTACCATATCAAGATAAATATGATAAAAGCAGAGAAAGATATGGTCAAAGCATGCCTTATAATCCTAATGCTGAATATAACAGAAGACATAAGGAATTTGATGAATACAAAAGGTACAATGTTACAAAATATTATTTACACTTTATTTTGCTAAGTATAAAGTATTTAAATATTTTTGTATTATTGCTATTTCACATGCACAAAACTTATGAAAAATTACATAATTTTAAATGAAAATTTATAATTTTGGCTTAGATTATGTAACTAGGTTGTGTAATTATCCACATTATTTTCATTATTTTTTCTGCATTTATCTTCACTTATTTTAGTAGCCATTATTTTTTTATGAATTAAAATAATATATAAAAGCTCAACCCTTTAAAGTAATTATATTTTATTGTCAATATTTTTTAAATATAAGGTAACAATTACGCCAAATGTTCTTTTATCTGCTAATAAATAGGAATTAAAAAAAATTGGGATTATTAAAAAAAAAAGAAGCAACAAATTCCTAAGATTAGGCTGAAATTTTTGACTAATGTGTATGTGTCTTAGTGTATATAATATAAGTAAGCTATAGAGCGCACAATAGCGAGTATTAACAGTATCGAAATTGTGAGGATGACGCTATTAGTGAGGAAAGGACGGGTGAAAGGAAAGTTACCTTGGTGAAATGTGCAGTAACAAGCTATAAATACAATTCATGGAAGCAAACTTAGAAGAATATTTCTTTTCAACAGTAAGTCATATTTTGATAATAAAACACTGGTTTTAACAAAATTACTAAAGGTGTAAAAGGGTAAACTAGTGCTGTACCACATTGTATATGAATATTTTGTAATAACATAATTTCTTTCTAAATAATATTATAATCATAGCATTAGAAATTGAGATCCTTTGTATTATAAACCCATATTATTCAATGTCTAATATAAAACTTGAATAGCTTTGATAAATTTTGATACATAATAGAGTTAAATACGATTAAAATACTTTTCTAATTTCAGATTTCCTAAAAGCCGTGTATTGGTAAATACAAGTTTGACAAAGTTCTTGGACTAACTAAGATTTGAGGGTTGTATGTATATAAATGTATAGTCATTCGATAGTGATTCTATATTTAATGGTATGTCAAGTACCATTGTGATTTTTTTTCGAGCGTATCTAATTATCTTCCGAAAAAGGGAAAAAAGTGAAGAAAAAGAGCTGTGATTAAATATTCCGTCAAAAAAATGACGTCATAAAAAATGAAGGAAGACATGAATCTGCGGCTTCGTATTGCACATTAAAATAGTGGGCAGCATTGTTCCAACAAGGCAGAAAAAGCGTCGGAGATGACCCGAGGAGCGGAAGGCCGTCGACATCCGTCACGTCAGAAATCATCGACAAAATGCACAAAATGGTTTTAGAAGACCGACGATTGAAAGTGCATGAAATAAGTGACACTAGATCACTGAGATCTAACTGAGAATAAGTGATCTCAACTGAGCGGGTGTTTCGTATTAAAACCGACGAACTAAGAATAAAAAAGGTGCTGCGTTTGTTGACCGCTGAACAAAAACTCAACTGAGTTGAAATCTCAGGGGAGAATCTGGTGTTATTTCATGATTCATAATTATTTATTTGCATAGAATGTAGTGGCGGTTAAGAATATCCACTACCCCATATCTTCCCGTGGGTGTCGTAAAAGGCGACAAAGGGAAACAGGCAGGAGATGGGCAGCAGCATCTTCCTGATAATAGCCAAAATAACAATAAAAAAACTGCGGTTGCCTACCCGCTCGCCAAGCGTGGCAACTATGGCAATATACCCCCCATGAGCAATGACAATAATAAACGGCCCCCAGTCCCCGGCGGCCCCGCTATTCCTGGCTACGGTGGCGACCATGGTAACGGCGGGGCAGGGGGTGCTAAGAATCTCCGGTGGAGGTTCGGTTGCCACCTACGACGACTCGACCTGGCAACATACAACGCACGCAGGACGAGGAGAGGACTGAGGACTGACGAGAAGATTGTGGAGCTGGAAGAAGAGATAGACAAGTTACGCTGGCATATTATAGGATTATCCGAAGTCCGAAGAGAGGGGGAGGACACGGTAATCCTCGAATCCGGCAACTTGCTCTATTACCGGGAGGGCGACCATCTGTCCCAAGGAGGTGTCGGATTTATAGTCCACAAGTCTCTCGTTAACAACGTTGTAAAGATTGAGAGTGTGTCGACGAGGGTTGCGTACCTTATACTCAGAATCACCAAACGGTATTCGCTGAAGGTCATACAGGTTTACGCACCAACCTCGACACACCCCGATCAGGAGGTGGAGGAAATGTATGAGGATATCTCTAGAGCCATGCATTCCTCCAAAACCCAATATACGGTGTTAATGGGAGACTTCAATGCAAAACTAGGCACAAGAGAGAACGGTGAGCTGAAAGTAGGGAAATTTGGAATAGGGCAACGGAACCCAAGGGGCCAGCAGTTGGCTGACTTTATGGAGAAAGAGGGACTCTTTATGATGAACTCTTTCTTCCAGAAGCGGCCCCACAGAAAGTGGACCTGGTCGAGCCCCGACGGTTCGACAAAAAATGAGATTGACTTCATTATGACGACCAGACGACAACTGTTCAGTGATGTCTCAGTGATCGCGAGGGTGAAAACCGGCAGCGATCACCGAATGGTTAGAGGCACACTGAACCTAAACGTTAAGTTGGAGAGGTCTCGTCTAATGAAGTCAACGCTCCGTCCCCCTCGTGCTCTAATCCAAAGTCCCGAAACCTTTCAGCTCGAGTTACAAAACCGTTTTCAGTGCCTAGAAGACTGCAATGAAGTGGACGATTTGAATGACAAGCTCGTGGAAACTGTCCATGCGGTCGGAGCTAAGTTCTGCAAGACCCGCCGCAGAAGAACACAAAAACTCTCCGATCACACTCTTAATCTCATGGCTGTTAGACGGGAGATGAAGCTACATTCTTCAACAGATTTAACAGCATACAGGCAACTGAACAGACAGATCTCCAAATGCATGCGGCGGGACTTACGCAACTTCAATACAGCTCGTATTGAAGAAGCGATCGAGCGGAACCAAGGCTCCAAAGTCTTTGCCAGAGATCTGTCTGCCAGAAAGCGCCAACTGTCAAAGCTGAAGACAGAATGTGGCAGCATCGTTTCCGGGGCACCTGAGATTTTGAGTGAGATTGAGAGGTTCTATGGGCAGCTGTACACGTCATCGTTGGAGCCGCACGCAAGTGTGAGTAACGATCCAAGAGCGAGTCTTATCCGACATTATTCCGTTGATATCCCGGACGTCAGTCTGAGCGAGATTAGAATGGCTCTCCAGCACCTTAAAAACGGCAAGGCCCCAGGCGAGGATGGAATTACAGCGGAGCTTCTGAAAGCGGGTGGAAAACCGGTACTTGAAGTCCTTCAGAAGCTCTTTAATTCCGTCCTCCATGGTGGCATTACACCGGAGGCGTGGAGCAGAAGTGCGGTGGTCTTGTTCTTCAAGAAAGGCGACAACGCTCTCTTGAAGAACTACAGACCGATATCCCTTCTGAGCCGCGTCTACGTGCTGTTTTCGAGAGTCATTACGAATCGTCTCGCGCGCAGACTTGACGACTTCCAGCCTCCCGAACAAGCCGGTTTCCGAAAGGGCTTTAGCACCATAGACCACATACATACCCTTCGGCAAATTGTACAGAAGTCCGAGGAGTACAATTTGCCACTATGTCTAGCGTATGTGGACTATGAGAAAGCCTTTGATTCCGTCGAAATTTGGGCGGTGCTGCAGTCCCTTCAGCGATGCCAAGTTGACTGTCGGTATATCGAAGTGTTGAAGTGCTTGTACAGTAGGGCTACGATGGCTATCCGAGTACAGAACCAGAGTACGAAACCTATCCAATTGCAGAGAGGTGTAAGACAGGGTGACGTCATATCCCCGAAACTCTTTACCGCTGCATTGGAAGATGTTTTCAAGCTTCTGGACTGGAAAGGATACGGTATAAACATCAATGGCGAGTACATCACTCACCTTCGATTTGCCGACGATATAGTCCTTATGGCAGAATCGCTGGAGGACCTAAGCACTATGCTCAATGACCTCAATAGTGTTTCCCAACGGATAGGTCTTAAGATGAACATGGACAAAACAAAGATCATGTTTAATGTCCATGTCACACCTATGCCGGTAGTTGTTGGGAACACTAAGCTCGAAGTTGTTGACGAGTATGTTTACCTGGGACAAATAGTCCGACTAGGTAAGTCCAACTTCGACCGAGAGGTCAATCGACGGATTCAACTCGGCTGGGCAGCGTTCGGGAAGCTACGACACATCTTCTCGTCAGGTATACCTCAAAACTTGAAAACGAGACTGTACACCCAGTGCGTGTTGCCAGTGATGACATACGGAACTGAGACGTGGTCCTTCACTGCTGGCCGGATGAGGAAGCTCAAGGTCGCTCAGCGAGCTATGGAGAGGGCTATGCTCGGAGTTTCCCTGCGTGATAAACTCAGAAATGAGGATATCCGCAGTAGAACTAGAGTGACCGACATAGCCCAACGGATTAGTAAGCTGAAGTGGCAATGGGCCGGCCATATAGCTCGAAGAACCGACAACCGATGGGGAAGAAAGGTTCTCGAGTGGCAGCCTCGTACCGGCAGGCGAAGTGTAGGGCGTCCCCCCACTAGATGGAGTGACGACCTGGTAAGATATGCAGGAAGTCGATGGATGCAGGTGGCTCAGGACCGTGCTTTGTGGCATTCTTTGGGGGAGGCCTATGTTCAGCAGTGGACTTGTGAAGGGCTGTAATGATGATGATGATAGAATGTAGGTAGATATTACAAAAGTATTATTAAAACATAAAAGTTCCGATACATTCTGCCTTATAAAGGCGTAATATTTGGGAGCAAATTGAAAATTGTCTGTTGTCACGTCAGCATGAATTTAACGCGAGAAAAACTTCGAGGAAAACGTTTTATGAACGCCGAGGAAGCAGTGGCTGCATTTCAAAATGCCGTCGAAGAGGCCCCCAAGGACGAGTGGGCAAAGTGCTTTTCTCAGTGGTTCCATCGGATGCAGCGATGTATTGATGTAAATAGACACTATTTTGAAAAGACATAATAAAACTAATAACTTGCTAGTTTGTTCAGTTTTTGATTTTATAAGAACTTTCAGTGTTACCCACGTACATACATGCCAGTGGTAACACTTTCATTTCTTTAAATAATGGCTGCACAGATTGCTCGAATGCATTTTTTTTGGATTCTAAATACGCATTCTATTTAAGAACAGTTGGCCCATATCAGAAATCAGTACTGCAATATCGATGAGATATAGCCATGATATGCGTTTATAACGCTGCTTTGGCAGATGCTATCTCTCAAAGTCGGCGAAGCGCAAATACAAATCTGTTTAATTTGTCACATATTGATTGAACATGCATTTTCCATTTACAATTATTGTCAATAGTAATACCAAGAACTTATAATAACCAACCTCTTGTACCACTATTTCATTATATTTAAATTAGTTTGCTTACTTCTAATCGTGTGAAATTGCATTATTTTAGTTTTATTTATATTTGCAATCATATTGTGAGAATTCAACCAATCCATTATATCTTTTAGTGTACTATTGATATGAAATGCAAAGAACCTTTTGTTCATACATTTAAGAATGAACGTTGTGTCATCAGCGAAAAGAATCGCTTTATGAGATGTTGTTGGTAGCTCTTTAATATATATAAGAAATAGTAGAGAACCCAGCATACTTCCTTGTGGTACTTTCTTTAACCTATATCCAGACCGGATATGCACTTTTTAAAGGTTTTTGAGGTCTGTTATTTCAGTGCATGGTTGTATTTGACCCAGGTAACTTTTAAACCATTCATTTGCTTTCCCACGTATTCCGTATCTTTCGAGTTTATCTGGGGGCACGGCAGTGGCCCTGCCAAGTCGAGCAAAAAAGTGGCACGGCCGTACCATCCTTTTCTCGAAGCAGTTCAGGCCATTTTCGAAACCCTATAACTTCGTTGTGGATAAAACTAGTAACCAAGCAGGCATTGTATAAACTCGGTATATTTCAAATTTCATTCAATTTGAACCAGTAGCTTAAGAATTATAACTAGTCAAAGTTTCTTAATTATGTCACTCACTGACTGACCGATCATCAAAACTCTAAGGCACTTCTAGCAGACATAGAAGCTTCAAATTTGGAATACAATTATTGTTTAATATTTTATATTTAATATACAAATCATGAAAAAATTAAAATATTTTGCAATTTCGGTCCAGTTTTCGAGATACACCAACTGCATAAATAACTGTAATACCATATAAATATATAGGATTACAAAGTTATATTTCCAGTGAATGAATCAGTGTACCTATATATGTATAATATAATGGAATAATAGGTGTAGATAGGTACCTAGATATAACTATCTACAAAAAGAAATGAGATGTCATCAAAAACATAACTTGTAAAAAATTATTTATGTTTTAAATTAAATAAGTAGATTGACTTGGCCAACACATGAAAACACAATGTATCTTTCAAGTAATACATATTATATTAAATTAGATTGCTTAGTGCGATTGCCAAGTCAATTTATTAATTTAAAACATAAAAGATGTTTGATATTGATATGGTCACTATAAGATTTTGTTAGGTTAGCCAATTACGTAATAATTTAAGACAGAAGGGCCCATAAGTAGCGACTGAATAAATTAAGCGACTTGGTATTACATGGATCTCACAACTTTTTACGGTAGAAGAACTGAGTTGCGAGACTTGGCTTTTTTAACAAGTTATGTTTTTGATGGCATTGAGAAGTATTCCGTGATGAACAAAGTCAAATGCTTTACTCAAATCCAAAAAAAGCTATCACCGGTGCACCGTCATTAATGCATTCTGTAATAAACTTAACGAGTTGGAAGTTCGCTAATGTTGTGGATTTATTTTTTACAAAACCATTTTGTGCGTTATTAATTATTTTACGAGCTTGAAGTTCGAGACGTTTAAAACTGCCGAGTAAATTACCAAAATTGAGACTTTAATTACAGAACACTAATTACAACAACAATAATATTAAATTTATACATAAAGTAATTAAGTCTCTTTAGTATTGCTTTACAAAAATTTTTGATATAATGGGTACTATTGCAACAAGCCAAGAAGTCTATAATTATTAATATCTTTAGTATCGCCCTTTTTGAAGATGGAAGAAGTAGAATTGAATACTTGATTCTGCAGGAAAAATTCTTTGAGCAAAATAGAAGTTCATAATATTACTAAGTATGGGTGCTATATATTCGATCAAATACTAGCGACTTTTTAAGATTTATAACCACTTATGAAACTTGGATTCGTGACTATATTCCTGAGACAATATAACAGTCAAAACAGTGGAAACATAGCGATCGACCGAAGAAAGCCAAGTCGCAAAAGTCGGCGGAAAAAGTGATGGCATCAATGTTTTAGGGTTACAAGGGATTTATTTTTATCGACTACCTTCCCAAATGGCAGACTATAACAGGCCCATACTATGCTAACCTGTTAGATAAATTAGCGGACAAAATTCGTGAAAAGCGGCCGGGATTGGCCAAAAAGGAAATAAATTTTCATCAGGATATTGCACCGACGCACAAGTCAGTCG
The DNA here is from genome assembly GCA_963668995.1 of Parnassius mnemosyne. Lineage (NCBI taxonomy): Eukaryota > Metazoa > Arthropoda > Insecta > Lepidoptera > Papilionidae > Parnassius > Parnassius mnemosyne. The sequence goes on from CAVLGL010000079.1 coordinate 18,525,689, forward strand.
CCCCCCTATGTGGGATCAATGGGGTTCAATTTATGGGGAAGGCCTATGTTCAGCAGTGAATTTTAATAGGCTGTAACGGTAATGATGTAACGGCACAAATCTGTTGTTGCAATAGCTAAGCTCCATGAACTCTGTTTTAAAATATTAAATCATCCTATATATTTAAAAAAAAAAAGCTTTACGCTGGTATTCGCCTGATTTAGCACTATCGGACTATTTCCTGTTCCATAAATTGACTATTTCCTTTTCGATAAATTGAAAAAAACACCTGGTTGGAAGAAAGTTTTTTTTTAATATTCTACTAAGCTAGCGCTTATCTACGATCCCACCTGGTGGTAAGTGGTGATGTAGCCTAAGATCGTGAAGCGCACTGACTTAACAAAAGCCTATTCACTCTTACCTTGAAGACACCCACACTGTAATTGGATGGAAAGACAGATGCTGGCAACTTGTTCCACTCCTTTGCTGTACGCATGATGAACGAGATGGCGAACCGTTTGGTTCGAATGCGTGGTAAGTCAACAACGAAAGGGTGGAGACTGGCCGAACGTCTTGTTGTCCGATGGTGGAAGGGAGAGGGGGGAATTAAATTATGTAATTCCTGCGCACACTCCGAAATGCATCCTGTAGAAAACCGAAAGGCTGGCTACTTTACGTCTGTGTTCGAGACTGGTAAGATTGGTTTTAACCAAATTTGGGTCACCAATAAGCCTCTTAGCACGCCTTTCCATTGAGTCCAGAGCTGCTAGGTGGCATTTTGCAGCACTAGCCCATATATGGCAGCAATACTCCATGCACGACCGGACTTGCGCTTTATATAAAGTAAGCAGCTGTCCCGGCGTGTAGTATCGCCGCACCTTTGCAAGGACTCCCAGCTTCCTTGCAGCTGCTTTGGCCTTGGACTCAATGAACCGCCCGAAGTTCAAATTTGAGGATATTTCAAACCCTAACAACTGAAGGCGGTCGGTATATTTCAGTGATACGTTTCGGAAAGAAGGAGCCCAGGTGAGCTGGCTCCTTTTTGCAGTGAAGAGACACGCTTGTGTTTTCGAGGCGTTGAACTTCAAAAGATTGGCATCGCCCCAATCAGAGACTGCCTGTAGTGTGAGATTCAGACGCTCTACCATAGCTTCTCTTTCGGACTGGATTTGATCCCGACTGGCCCGAGGACTTGGTTGGTATCTCTCAACAACTGTGCTATCGTCTGCATATCCATAGATACCGGGCATAAGCAGATCATTAATATGCAGCAGAAAGAGTTGCGGAGAGAACGGACCCCTGAGGAACACTAGCGTAAGTCGCCATATGATCGGATGAGCAGCCATCGACGACGATCCGGAGAGACCGTTCACTCAGAAAGTCCTTTACCCATTCAATCAGACCAGGGGATAAGCCGTACGCTGGAAGCTTACCCAAAAGGCTAGTGTGCCAAACTCTGTCAAAGGCCTTCGAGACATCAAGGGAAACAGCAAGTGCTTCCCCACTGTTCTCGAGTGCCTCGCCCCATACGTGTCTGGCATACGCTAGAAGGTCCCCAGCTGACCGATTTCGGCGAAACCCATATTGCCGGTGACTAAAGAGGTAATTCTGTTCTAGGTATGCCATTAAGCGGACATTCAATATACGCTCCATAATCTTGCAGAGTATGGAGGTAATTGAGATTGGCCGATAATTGGCAGGGTCGGCGCGGTGCCTTTTTTTGGAATAGGTTGCACATTGGCCAGCTTCCAGGATTTTGGCACTATTCCAGTACTAAATGAGAGGCGGAACAAGCGTGTCAACACAGGAGACAACTCAGGTGCACAAGCCTTTAGGACTATAGCTGGTATACCATCTGGTAACTTAAGTTCTGGTATGTTTTCCACAAACGAACAGGTGATGGCTGAGGTGGACCAGATTTTTTTGTAGAGTTGGAGGAATCGGCCAATAAGAGCGACATAGAAGCGCTGGAGCAAAGATTGAATAAGTGTTTTGAGACAAGGGGAAAATATGAAGAAAAATGAAACATTTCTTTTAATTTTATTTTCAGTTTTATTAGTCGTGCCGAGAAATTTTCAAACCGCCCTCTTAAATGGATTCTAGCAATAAAAAGCTCAACTAGGAGCCAGTTATGTAGATAGGTACCTACGTAATTACATTTTCAATACTAATGGATCTCATTCGAAAATATATTGATAATAGAATTAAATATCTTAGAGTATTACCACACCAATCGATCGATCGTCGATCAATTATTGTGGTAGCTTTAGCTCACTTTAGGATACTGGTCGATAAAACGTAGTTCAATCATCGATCGACAATTAATCGATGTGATTGTGGACTCATCATCAGTATCTATCGATCAAAATATATTCAGAAGAGGTCGTGTTATTGTTGGCCAGTACGCTCTTGCTCGTATTATTATTACGGAGACGCATACGCAGGAGAATGGATGCGTCCGTTTTTTAAGGCCAGAGATGGCTTATTTAATCTAAACGACATTTTAAATAGCGGTCGGTGGGGCAGCTCGATCGACGTCAACTAATCCGTTCTATCATCGCTCGTTGCCATCGATCGGCGATCGATCGATTGGTATGGTCGATTCGTAAAACTGCGATCAAACAAACAAAACCCCCAATGAAAAAGGGTTTTATAAGTTTATCGTGTGTCTTTGTGTCTGTCTGTGGCGTCGTAGCGATCAAATGGACTAACCAAACGTAAAATATCAGTGCCATAGGCTTATACTTCATTCACTTGTTACATCCTATTTTTTTCCAGACGGTAAAAAAAGTCATCCAGTATAGGTACATATACTGTTTACGCTTGGCATAATGGGCAATGAGCGATACTTAGCGATAGCTTTCTTATGCGTACTCGGAAGTGAAAATAAACTCAATAAAAAAGAAAACGGCAAATTCTGTTACTTAATTAACCCTTAACTTAATATGTTACAGAAGTGCATTAAAAAAGGAAATAGAATTTAATTGATAATCCCCTACTTTTTGAAATTACAAATGATGAATACTGTTTTTTTTTATTAATCTGTACTCGTATTTATTTATACCTTTCTAACTGGAACACAGTACATTCTGTTCTATTGTAGAGTGACATTGGCACAGGCATTTGAACCTGGTTTAAAAGTTAAAAGTTGAAGTAACAGCCTATATACGTTCCACTGCTGGGCACAGACCTCCTCTCATTTCTGAGAGGGTTTTAGGGCAAGGAAGTGCCCGCCGCGCTGCCACAATGCGTGTTGACTTCACATGTCTCCGAAATATATTTTTTTTTTATTTCTCAGACATGCAGTTTTCTCATTATGTAAACATTGCTGAGCATGTAGTAAATCAGCATTGAGAGCAGCAGAACTTGGCTTGCTTGCATTTTATTAACCTCTCAGATCCCGACATTGTATTGGACCAACTCCGTCAGGCCTGTGGTCAGGCCAAGGTCTATAATATTTTTCTCATATGATTCTCAAAACCTGGCCCTGTCAACTAATAATATATAGAACCTATGTGGCGTTCATGACAAAACCATTGAATAAACTACATCGGCTTCGCAGGTCGATGTAGTCCTTGACAGACCGTGTAGATGGCGCTATTACAGAATTATTTCATTAGCAAAAAAACAGTATTTTAAAATCAATAGATAGATACAAAATCAATAGTTGAATACTCTCATTTTAGAGGTTTTCAAATAGATTGGCAACTCTAAGGTAGAAATCTTTTAAAACAAATTTACAAATGAAATAATTCTGTAACAGTGCCATCTAGACGGGTTTGTACCTACTTAGGTACTACATCGACCTACGAAGCCGACGTAGTTCTAATAGTAAAGTAGCATAATAGCGGAAGGTCGTCAATTGAAGTCAATTCTCTTAATTAATTTCTCGTATAATCTTAATTCTCGTAATTAGGAAGGAGACTAAATCTAATAAAATTTTAGAATTATAGTTGTATAGTTCTTATAAATAACATTTAAAAAAGAGTTGTTCTGATGGGTCTACAAATCTCGCATGTGCGAGACCGATGTGGACCACTAGCACTACACAGATTTAATTTTATTAGCACATTATGATTTTATTTAATACTAGTTGTATCCGCGACTTTGTAACAAGAAACAAGGAAAAAAAGTAACTTAGAATTCTTGTATTACTGTTAAAAAATTAAAGTGGTCCCTGGATAACCGTAACTTGTGTGAAGTTTGTTGTAGATTCCAATGGTTTCGCGTTAAATTATTTCATAGAAACAAATAACACTTTGTTCCTAACTATTAAGAGTTATGTTGAAAATATTTCTTTTATTAGGAATCCCAAATACGACGAGCGTCGATTCGAAGAGAATTACAACAGAAGGCAACGAGAAGATGCATATCATTCAAGAGAAGATCCACGAGGTAATATATTATTGGTTGGATTTATTAATTTATTTTTAGATCATTTTAAAAAAGGCTAGCTTTTTATAATCCCAAATATTTTTAGGTTATAACCGTTATAATCAATACGAGGAGAGAGCACCACCGAAGCGACGTGAAATGGGTGACGGCAGAGATTATCGAGAAAGGTAATTAATTACTGTCATTAATTAACTGACTGATTTTTCTATTGTTAGATAAATAAAATAGTGAAACAATTGAACTATGTATTTATAAATACTAGTGGTTGCAATTCCACCGTATATTTTTTTTTGTATTAATATGAAGTGAAATTATCGGTGGCTGGGGGGTGGAGGACCTCAGTACCTACCATTTTTTTTAAAGTGATAGAGCCACGCTGTAGTGATATTATGGTTGTAGCACGAATGGGTCGGCTCGACCGGGGAAGTACCACGCTCTCACAGAATAGAATACCAGCATAAAATAGCAGCTTAATGCTGCTGTGTTTCGTATGGTGAGTGTAGAGAAACCGGAAACCCTTTTTACTGGAAACGAGGCATTACATCTAGTCCTCAGGGGTGACAACGTATCTCCATTTTGATTCTTGATCGAGGATAAATGTGGACGTCTATGGGCCACAGTATCCACCTACCATCAGGTGGGCTGTGTGCTGGTTTGTCACTCATATTCTATTAAAAAAAAAATTAACTCTCCTGTATGTTTTGCGATATTCAGTGGTTCAAAAGTTATTTGGACTGTAGTAAAATTTTAATCTAAATCAGATTTCAGCCTAAATTTCGCAATTGTAGACAAACAGTTAGGTCTGCTACTGTGATTTTTTTTCATACAAGATAAACAAAGGGACTTTTGTACCCTTACACCAATCAGTCTTATTTTTATAAAAATCCAAATAAATAAGTTATAATATATTTTTTTTCAAACTCTCATGCTTATATTAAATGTCTATGGTTGTAAAAGAATAACTCGCATAGTATTTTTTTTTTTCTATAATTTATTGATTAAACTACTGGCTTTTATGAAGAATTAACCCTGAAAATTTAATTTCACTAGTACTAGACCATCATGTTAAAATGTACTTAAACCACATGTGCCAATAATCGACAGTTTTTTCTTTAATCTAAAGTCTACTAAAAATGTAAGTAAGTTTATTTTGTTAAGCGTATGCTACGCTAGTAAGTAGAATAACAAAAAATTAATATACGAAAGGACAGAAATGAGTCAAATAAAACGCACGAATATGTACCCTTAAAATATTAGACACGCTTATTTAAAGTAAATGTTCAATGTGGGCTCCATTATTAGCGATACATAGCCTACATCTTTTTAAAAATTTCTTTTGAATCTGCGGAATGATTCTTCTTTTTCCCTTATCTTCATTTGGGCCGTTCAGTTTCAGCCGTAATTGTTCGATAAAGGTGTATTCGCTTTCGTACACCAGCTCTTTGTGATATCACCACATGAAAAAATCTAAGAGGTTGAGCTCTGACGAACTTGGAGGCCAGGCTATTGGCCCATCACGGCCTATTCATTTACATTCAAAAATTTGATCCAAATATTCCTTTAAATTCCGTGCGAAGTGGTATGGCAACTCGAACGGTCTGGTGAGCTGATTGTTGAATACTCCTGTCTATTAATTAACACTAAACTGTTGTTGAAAATTGTGGCGGCGAATCGCATGTGGGTTTTCAAAACTCCACAAGTGGTAAGTGCGCATTTTAAATATTCCACTCCGGCTAAAGGTTGACTTATAAGTTCTCATCTACGTCGCATCTAATTATCATGTCCTAAAACACCGTGGATAGTCCGCAGGTAGTAAATCTTGCACTTTTTTACGTGGTACGGGTGCATGCCCTCCGCTCGCAGAATTCTGTGCACAGACGACTTGTGCGACGGCCAATAACTCCCGTACTTGTTGAGGAATATCTTTGCACTTTTTCCAAGACTTCTTCCATTTAATCTGGGCTGATTCTCGGAACTTAAAGTGTCTCTTTGTAACGTCAAAATAACTGCTGTTTACTAAATGCATATGAAAGTATATATGGTACTTATAACAAGTAACAATTTTTAAAAATTTTGTCTTTTTTTTTTATAGGATAAGGGTGACAAACGAGCACACAGTCCACATGATGGTAAGTGGTTGCTGCGGCCCATAGACATCTACATCTATCCTCTGTTACAAATCAAAATGTAGATGCGTTGTCACCCGTGAGGACTAAGATGGAATGCCTCATTTCCAGTAAAAAGGGCCTCCGGCCACCTGCACTCACCAAGCGAAACGCAGAGGTAAACCTCTACTTCACGCTGGTTTTCTGTGAGGTCGTGGTACTACCCCGGTTCGAGCCGGCCCATTCGTGCGACAGCAAAAACTGCCGCGTGGCTCTACCACTGTTGTCTGTCTGTTTGTTCCGCTAATCTCCAAAACGACTGGACTACTAAAATTGTTTTCTATTGCTAACATAAAGATTTCCGTCAAGACTAACATATGCCATCAAAAACATAACTTGTAAAAAAAACCAAGTCTCGCAACTCAGTTCTTTTACCTTAAAAAGTTGTGAGATCCATGTAATACCAAGTCAGTTAATTTATTCAGTCCCTACTTAAGGGTTCTTCTGTCTTAATACGTAATTAGCTAACCTACAACATCTTATAGTGACCATATCAATATTAAAACTCTTTTATATTTTAAACAAATATTGCCATTTGCATGAAAACACAATGTATCTCTCAAGTAATACATATTATATTTAATTAGATTGTTTAGTGCGATGGCCAAGTCAATTTGTTTATTTAAAACATAAAAGATTTTAAATATTGATATGGGCACTATAAGATGTTGTTAGGTTAGCTAATTACGTAATAACTTAAGACAGAAGAACCCTTAAGGCGCATGGTTGAGCAAAATGTCGCGCTAGTCGTTATTTGTGCAGTTTTTAGGAGCTATCTACTTTTTATTAAAAATATATATCAACTAATAAAAAACACATTATATTTCTACATAATCTTGATTCCATAAGAGTCATATCCAATTTTTTTCAAAAGGAGTAAATATTAAAATAATCTCCTTACAACGAAACCATATAAATGTGAAATAATTATTGATAACATGCATCTCCCCGTAAAGTAAGCATTATTTTATTTTGCGATTGACACTAATGGATAGGCAATTTATTAATGAATATTTCTATCATAAATTTTTTTTTCAAAAGACCTAAATTTGATTTTATTAAGAAATTATTTTAAAAACTGGACGTATTCACTGCCCACAAGGTTGCTGGAGTCAGTGAGCGCTAAGCTCTTGAAGGTGAAACCCGTGTCGTTTGTCACAGCGTCGGCCACCGCATACGCTCACGTCATCTTATCAATCGATAATATTATAATATTATTACTTATTAGGTTATTTATAGGTAGTATTATTTGTTTGTTTTGGGTATAATTTTTCGTATTAGTTGTACATATATTTGTTGTGTTTTTTACTGCGCGATGAAGCTGTTTGCTTGTATTTTCTTTGAAGTAAATGCAAATATAAAAATTAAGCACCATTAGCATGTAAGGTTTGGTTTGAATGGGGCGTTTAATTTGGTCTATGGTCGTCTAATAAGGCCCGGTCGGGTAAGTCGGCTTATAGGCGACTAATTCATTTAACGGTGGTAGAGCCACGCAGCAGTTTTTGCTGTTGCACGTATGGGCCGGCTCGAGCCGGGTTGGTACCACGACCTCACATAATACCGGCGTGAAGTGGAAGCTCTGCTTCTGCGTTTCGTCTGGTGAATGCAGGTGGCCGGAGGCCCAATTCCCCCCCCCCCCATCAATATGGTAGCGAAATTACACGTTACACTACCCCAGGAGAGTACCAGCACCCCTGGAGAATCCCTCACTGAGCATCCACGACCATGTTATTCCACTCCTGAGCGTGGGTGCCTGCTCAGGCTGCCCCGCGTATTCTGGGGGGGGGGGGGGGGGCAAAATTCCGCAAAATTGTATAAAGTTATAGCTTTTAGAGTTATTTAGAGTAAAAGTTACAGTTTATACAATTAGTGTTCACTATAAAATTATATTTTTTAAATTATTAATTACATTTGTCAGTGGATTAACTTTGCTTTAATAAAGTTGGTGATGATTTTAAATAAGAATAAAATTCTGAAAAAGTATTTTTTATTGTTACCTTTGTTAACAACATCGCATTTAGAACTGGAACCGTAAGTGTTTTTTTCAGACGTCCACAATTTATTCAAAATAGAAAAATACTCTTTCTACTGGAGCATTTGTACCAGGTAGACATAAAATATATTCGATTAAAAAAAATTATGTTGAAGATTGTTGGCTTTGAATACTTCCATCCAACGGTTACGGGTTACGGGACAATTTTTCTGTCCCGGAGCTTTATTTGGGGACAATGGGACAGGTGACCGAGAAAAGGGACAGTCCCGTTCATGTTACTTTTCAATACGTGACACGTAAAAATTAACAATAATCAAAAACACATCTGCGAAACATCCTATTTATTTATTTATTCTTTATTGCACCAAATATTTGTACAAAAGGCGAGCTAGTCAAGTTAACGGGAGCGGTGGAGGCGTTTTTAAAAACTAAAATAAAACTAAGAGATGTCCGTACAGAAGCTCATGTACTTCGACAATGGCAAACTTATTCTAATACATCTTTCATCCAGACTCTATTACATTTGCTTACTCAAGTGACACGATATAGGCCACACACTGGGTGCAAAGTCAGCAATAGTATTTATGCACGTACTTGTATCACTCTGTGGGGTCGAATCCATGACTCTTCCCTCCTCAAGAGCGAAATTATCGGCATTTTCAGGAATCCGATGATTTCGCTTAATTACACACAGTTTATGTCTAATTATAATAAAAATACAGAAAATAATTGATAGAATTACATACAAAATTATCGTTCCTAAACTCACACTTTTAACATTAATAGCACTTGCATTTTCACTGAGATTTATTTTGCTAAGTTTTACTAGTTGAAGTAATTGTTTAGTTTCGTCTAGATTTATACCTTTTAAACTCACTTCACTGACAATGGGAGGCTTCGAAATCTTCAGTTCTGGCAAGTTAGTCATTGGGTGAATTCGGTAATTTAGGTCATCTGAAGAAGATTGGTGGTATTTAAAATGAATATTTCCAATTTCGGCTTCACAGAAATCGTCTACGGTGATTATGTAAGTACCACATAAAAGTTCATGAGTGACGTCATTGTCGCACTTTCTGGTAAGTATTCTATGATTTCTCACGTACAGTATCCAGCTTTCGTGGCTTATTCGTTGAATTTTGGGATCTTCAATGTCCACAGTATGCTGTTCACAGGCATCGAGGTTTGATTGAAACTCCATGAGCTGTTCCACGCAGCTTTGTTCTGTATGCAGCAGCACATCGTCGGTATTGCACAGGAATTGATTATCCAAAGCAATTTGTTTGCAGGCTCTCGGGACTGGCAAGTATTCCTTTTCTTTCACCAATAGGTATGGGTATTTGGGAATAACTATAATAGTTTTGTTTGCAATAGCAATTGGCAATGAATAAATTTTGAAGTAACTATATGTTTTATTCCCTACTAAAGGGACCTCTAAGATAAACGTGATCTGGTTTCCTTTTATAAAAGCCTTAACCTTAATACAATTTTCTAGTTTAACTAAGTTATTTTCATTTACAGGATATAATAGATTTTCAGTTGTCGCGATCGATTGTAATAAATTTAACAATTCCGTAGAGTTAAAAATTGCTTGATGCAGAACAGATACCTTACTGAATGCTAGTGCAGTTTCGATTTCTCCTAGTATTACGTTAATAGTTCTAAAATAACTCAAAAACATGTCAAACATACCTAGGACATAGGTAGAATAAATGGAGTTTTCTTCTTTTGTAATTAGGAATTTAACAATTCTTTCAATTCTCTTCAAGCGTTCATCTAATATTAAAGTATTGTTATGTAAGGTCTCTGTACTGTTGATGAAACTATCCAAGATTTTGGAGACTAATGTAATTCTCTTATCCGACATTATCTGATTATCGTTTAGTTTAGAAATCAATGAGTCATATAGGACGGCATCATCATGATCCAAATTTCCAGTTACTATTTTTATCATAGACCCAAGCGGGTCAATAATGCCTCTTTTAAATCTTTTCGATGGCACAAGTTGCCGAAATTTTTCTATAGTTGCATCTCTTAAATACCCTACATGTGTTCGAATAGCTAAAAATTCATGAATATATGGTTTATTAACATCTATCGTCGTACTTTAATATACTAAAATCTAAATCACTACCTATACCTTCTAAGTTTAAAGTTTTAATAATAAGCCAATTGTCTATTTGCAAAGGCACGACCCAGTTTGACAGGCAGGATTCCTGGGTTTTTTTTCAAGTTTTCGAAGTTGAAGGGCCCAACCTTTCTGAACCATCGTCAGAATTATTATACACCACCTGTGGAGGACGTTTAATATTTTTAATTGGCACTGAAGTATTTCTATTACCAATCCTAACAGGAACTATATTTCTTTCTATATTACCACTAACGACAGCTTTCCTATATCGCGGTTTGTCTTTACTTCTTCTTATGTTAGATTCCTTGGCGTATATAACATCTCCTATTCTAAAATTTCTATCTGTTTCACCGCCCTTTTGTTCCCTTACCTTTTCCTTTTTCTCTAAGATTTTATCTGATATGTAATTATATAGATATCTAATACGTTTAGCATGATCTTTTAATAGTTGTTGGGTGTAACATTTCTCGAAATTCGCGGTGAACGTTGAATTAGAGTCGGTATGACCGAAAACGATTTCGAAAGGAGTAAGGCCGGTTGTACTATGTATGGTGTGGTTATAAGCCATAATTGAGTAACTCATTACAGTAGCTGCATCTGTACACTTTCGTTCGTATTTCGCCAATCTGTATATCTCTATAATTGTGGAGTGGAATCTCTCTATTATGCCTGTTGAATTCGGGTTATTAGGAGTGGTAATGTGTAGTAGTATGTTATACATAGTCATAAGTTCCTTAATGAGATCATTATTAAACTCACTACCGGGATCAGAAGTTATTTTTTTAGGTGTTCCGTATATTGAAAAATATTTAATAAGCGCTCTTACGATTTCCGGTGCGGATCTATTTGGGATTTCGATAGCTTGTCCTAATTTACTAAATGCGTCAACCAAAGTTAGGTAATAAACGGATTCAATTGAAAAAAGGTCCATGAAAACTTCTTGGACCCCTTCCAAAGCGTTTTGGGTTTGAGTTAATTGAAGTAATGGTTTAATGGGTTTTCTTTCATATTTCATTTTTCTACAGGCATCACAAACATTAAGTACTGCAGCAATCGTCTCTTGCATGTTCTGCCAATAATAATTTCTTTTAATTCTACTCATTGTTTCCTTTATTCCTCTGTGACACGTCTTTCCCTCATGATGTTGCAGTATGATTTCTTTTTGTTCTTTCTCGTCTTCTACATATATAACACGCTCTGTACATTCAATAAATTCTACCATTCCCTTTTTAAATAGCTGTATAATAATTTTAGAGAATTCTTTTCTATGTTGAATGTTTTCGAAATAAATAAAATATTTAGTCTTGGGCTTAATGTACTCTTTTAAGAAATTTTTAATAAGATCTTCATTCTTAAGTGGGGCAAAAACTTCGAGAACCTTTTGTTTATCCCTGGATAAATTTCTTACTTGTACTTCATTTTTATGCCAGGTATAAACTAAAATTTGGTTTGGTTTTGAGTCAATGGCCTCCTTTAATATCGGAATACCATTAGATTCTAGATCTTGTCCAGAATGCACAGTTACTATACTACTATCAGAGGATATAGGTGGTAACGGGTATTTCGTGTTAGTCTCTAACTGGTCGACGGATACAGTGGCGGATGTGTCAGTTATAGTTATTGTCCTAGAGTCGTCCCTGTTTTCAGTCGTTAAGTCCACAATTTGGTCAGTTAATTCTGTCAGATATTTTTGCAGTTTTTGTTCTTTAGGGTCCAGGTTTACTTCCAATGATTGTGAGTCATCAGAGTCTATGGCATTTAGTTTTATCCGAGAGAGGGCATCAGCATTACTATTTTGTTTTCCGTTTTTGTATACAATATCGAAGTCGTACTCTTGAAGACGTAAACGCCAACGGGTCAGTTTACTGTTCGGTTCTTTAAGTGAGTAAAGCCAAACTAGTGGTCTATGGTCGGTATATATGGTGAACTTACGCCCGTAAAGGTATGGTCTAAAATGTTTTACGGCCCATATTATGGCGAGTAGTTCACGCTCTATTGTACTATATCTGGTCTCAGTGTCGCTGAGAGTTCTACTGGCGTAGGCAATGGGCTTATCGGATCCTATTGTCCCCTGCGATAAGACCGCACCTAAAGCAACAGTAGAAGCATCTGTAGTTAAAACATAAGGTTTGTCTGGATCTGGGTATTGGAGTAAAGGTGCATTAGTCAGAAGCTCCTTACACTTCTGAAACGCATCAATATATTTTTGATCTATTACAATTTTATTTCTTTTCTTTAGGCATGCTGTAAGGGGCTGAGTGATTTTGGCGAAGTCTTTTACAAAGCGTCTGTAATAGCCAATCAATCCTAGGAAACTCTTGATCTCGGTAGTCGTCCTTGGTAACGGGTAGCTTAATACAGCCTGAATCTTATCATCGTTTGGTTTAAGTCCGTCTTTAGTAATAACGTGCCCTAGGTATAGCACTTCTTTTCTCAAGAATTCTGATTTGTCAAGTTGTATTTTTAAATTAGTCGATCTCAATCTGTCAAAAACTGTCCTTAATTTTTGTAAATGCTCCTGGAGGCTACTCGAGAAAATAATTATGTCATCAAGATAGACAAGGCAATGAATTCCTTGTAAGCCTCTTAGGATGTTATCCATGGCTCTTTGGAAGGTGGCTGGAGCTGTCTTCAGGCCAAAGGGCATTCGCAGGAATTCATAGTGTCCGTTCTCTGTGCTGAATGCCGTTTTTTGTCTATCTGATTCGTTGATCTCAATTTGGTGGTATCCACTAGCTAAGTCCAAGGTTGAAAAGTAAGTACTCTTACCTAGTTTGTCAAAAATGTCAGTGATATTGGGTAAAGGGTACTTATCGTCCACAGTTATGTCGTTTAGACGTCTGTAATCGATAACCATCCTATACTTCATTTCACCAGATGCGTCTCTCTTTTTGGGAACTAAATGGACTGGGGCTGACCAAGGCGAAAAGGATTGCTGAATCACATTATCATTTAATAGTTTCTGTACCTGGTTTTTAATTTCCTGTGTTTGTGCGGGAGGTTGCCTGTAGGGTTTGACATAGATAGGGTCTTCGTTTTTTGTTCTAATATAGTGTTTCACCTCATTAGCAAAAGATAAAGGTATTTGATCGCTATAAAAAATATCTTTATATTCTCTACATAAGTGGTATATCGATTTTTGTTCTTCTTCCGACATGTGGTCTAAGCGTAGTTTCTCTAAATTTTGCTCTAATATTTTATCGACTTCAATATCTGACATATCTGTAATATGGTTAACTATACATTTAGTCGCTTTACTCTCTTCATATGCTTCTACATTCAATGGTTTTTTTATAGTTAATTTTATCGGTATATCTAAGGTATTCTGGATTACTGTAGTCGTATAACCATCCTTACATCTCACTAACGCACTAGGCATTCGCACACCCTTACAGAATTCTTTATAATCGATTACAGCATTACCTGAATATAAATTTGTTGGGAGTTTGACTCTTTGCTCGGAACGGGGAGATAACTCCAAAATGTAAGAAGATTTACTATGTGTTATAGGTATTACGGTAGTTTTAGTTTTAAGAATCTCGTTTTTTAAATCTATTACTGCTTCTAGGTTGCAAAGTATATCATTCCCAATTAAGCCATCGTACCTAGAGTCGACATTGTAAATGTATAGTTTATGAATATCGTTACAGTTGAAAATTGGAAAAGACGGGATTTGAATAACTTGATCATGTCTGCTCGATGCATGTGTGCTAATGACTTCGAATGGTTCGTGACTTATGTACTCTGGAAAGTACTTATAAGCTTTTGATGGACTAATGAATGATCGCGTACTACCTGTATCAATCATAAATTTGGAGTCGATTTCCGGTATATAAATAAACGGCAATCTCAAGTTGTAATGTGTCATCTAATTCGCGCGAAGACAAGTGGGGGTGCATGAATAGTCCGCGCGGCTGACGATTGACCTCAGTGTGACCGTGAAGGTCCAGTCGCCTAAATGCATTTCTGCATCTATATTAAATAATTCAAAACGCATACGTTATGCAAATTATAGCTAATAGCTTTTTATAGGTTTGTTAATAATTATTAAATATTAACGGTTGTTCCCCTTATATTGGGGAACCTCGCCAGGGGCTGAGACATCCTTCTTATTATTTTATTTCTAAACGAGATAAGATGGGAGGATTTGGAATTAAATGAAATATATATATATATAAAATATACATTGAATTCGCAAGCGAAATCGGTCTATAAAGGACACATATCTCCAACCACTTCCGCCGGACTCGCCGCCAGTCGTGCCAGGGAAGTACTTGCTTTTTTTCTCCTGATCCTGAAAGGCGTCGAACCCGCGACCTGTTAATTTTATTTTATTTGCGTTTTTTTTTTATTATTAGTCAACTTAGTATTTTCTTAGAAGTATTTATATTAGTTTTTTTTTTATAAGCAGTATTATTAAATATCTCTTTAGAAGTACTTATATTAGTCTAGTTTTACAAGTAGTGTTATTAAATATCTCTTTAGAAGTACTTATATTAGTCTAGTTTTACAAGTAGTGTTATTAAATGTCTCTTTAGAAGTACTTATATTAGTCTAGTTTTATAAGTAGTGTTATTAAACATTGTAAAAAAAATTGTTGTTATTATTTATTTATTATCAAATAAAATAATAACGTGACATTGGCGCCTCAACTCGGTTATTCAGGATCAGGAATTTTAGTGGTGTGTGCGTGTATATTGTAAACCTTTTGTTTTTTTTTATGACTTTTATTTTGCCTTTTATACTTTTGCAACTGCAGTGTATATAATGTTTTAATTTTAGTGGTATCCTTATTGTGTCTAATTTGTATACGTACAAAAATAAAATATTTTGGTTTTATTAATATATTTAATAATAAGTTTTATTAAAGCAAATATATACTACAGTTGCACCCTATTGTTGCATTTTTTTTTTCTCTTTATTTTTTTGCTTTCCCGTGTAGTAATTTTTACGAGCATCCTTAAAAAAAAAACTTAGGGGATTACTATTACCAAAATTGTAACAGGACGGAGGATTCTTACTTAAACAAATTAGTTTTATTGTATAATTATAGAATTTTAAACCTGCTCACATAAACCTAGTATAAGGATTTTCTTAGACTTCTTAAATTATGTCATACGAAATTCAATTTTTGTCCTTACAAAAAAACGAACTAAGCTATGAGGTGGCCATTAGAGGCGGCACACCCGGAGAAAACGTTCAAGAATTACGCAGGCAGATAGTCAAATTAGCCAATGTGATGCCTTCGGATGATATTATTGAATCTGGGTTTGAGTTTTCTGTAGACGTAGAGGGCATCCGCGAAAGCCTTATTAAAGTAGAAACGAATTTAAAAACATTATCAGTGAAATATGATAAAAATTTATATAAACGTACTCAAAACTTACTTAACCATCTATTTCATAGGATTCAACGTCTGGATGCTGTAGATAAAAAGTCTACAGATATTCTAGAAAGCCTCAGGCTCAAGCTAAATACAAATTTTAAAAACTTAGAACATCTTAAGCCTGATACTGATTCCTCATCTGAATTTACAGATGCTCTTACAATTACACCGTCCCCTATTGTTGTTACATGTGATCGAGCTCATTCTTCGGACTTAACTAGTATTAAGTTTGATGGAAAAACGTGCGTACTTTCGTTTGTCCAACGTATAAACGACTATATAACAGCCCGTGGTATTCCCTCTTCTAAAATTATAGATTTTGGAACAGAAATTTTCGTTGGTGATGCTTTACACTGGTTTCGCAGTGTAAGATCACATGTTACGTCTTGGGATAGATTATGCGAATTACTGAAGGATGTTTTTGTTATTCCTGATCATGATTATCGCTTATTAGACGAGATAAAAGCTCGTACGCAAGGTGAAACTGAGAATATTACTATTTACCTAGCCATTATGTCAGGCATGTTTTCCCGTTTATTTAAAAAACCTTCGGAGGAAGATCAGTTAGAAATTATTATGCACAATATCAAACCGTGCTATGCTAGCGCTTTAATTGCAGTGCCTGATCTTAAATCTATTGAGGTCTTACGTACGGCTTGTAAAAATTATGAGAATGTACAGTCTTGTCTTAATAAATATCATGAACCTCCTAAAATAAATTCAGCCACACTAGCACCCGAATTTGCATTTAAGCCACTCACTAATTTAGCAGAAAAAAATAAAATGTACTATTCTGCCACTAATAAATTTAATTGCAATAAAGCTTATAATAATTATAATAAACCTATACCTAATTCAAGTAACCTTTATAAAAAATATTCTCCCAATTCTAATGTTTTAAACAACACTTATCCGCAACGGCAACAAAGAGTTTATGGTCATAATAAACCAATTGACGCTATTCAATATGACGAAAGTAAACAAAAGTTTTGCCCCCGGTGTCGTGTTGATACACACAACTTAAGACAATGTACAGAAAAACGCAAAGTATTTTGTTTCAAATGTGGCCGTGATGATTACACATTTTACACTTGTCCAGATTGTACAAGTATTCCGTCTAGTTCAAAAAACTAATAAAGCAGAATTGTAGCAACCTCCTCAACCACTCTAATAATACCGATTGGAAACAGTGGTTGAAGTTTATTAATAATTTTTTTAATAGCTATACAGTTGCTACAATTCTACTTAATAAACCACCTAACGACGTGCGACCTTATTTATCAGTCAAAATAGGAAACACAAAATTTTGGGGGTTATTAGAT
This sequence comes from Parnassius mnemosyne, assembly GCA_963668995.1. NCBI lineage: Eukaryota > Metazoa > Arthropoda > Insecta > Lepidoptera > Papilionidae > Parnassius > Parnassius mnemosyne. The sequence continues at coordinate 18,543,057 of CAVLGL010000079.1, forward strand.
TCTGGCTCAGCCGTCACCTTACTAGGCAATAATGCACACAACTTACTGATAGATGAAGGATTTGCTGTGCGCACTGATGAAATAGTCTCTATAACAGCAGCCGGTGGACAAAAACTTAATTGCTTAGGATATATTAATCTCCCATTTAATTTTGAAAACAATTATTATACTTTGAAGACATTTGTAGTTCCTGAAATAGAGACCTCTCTTATATTAGGTATTGATTTCTGGAAAAAATTTAACATATGTCCAAAATACATCAACTGCATTGAATATAAAAGAGAACTCACCGATTATTATTCAAACACGAATGAATCAATATTAAAATCTCATATACATTCATACGCATCGCTTAATGCCAACCAACGCTTGATTGCTGACGACATAATTGAACAATTTAAGGACGTTTCTTCCGAACGCAAGGGCTTAGGTTGTACTTCTCTTGTATGTCATTCTATTGATACGGGTGACACGAAACCTATACGTCAGCGTTATTATCGAATGTCCCCTGTAAAGCAGCAAATTTTATGCCAGCAAGTTGACGAGATGCTTTCATTGGACGTAATTCAGCCTTGTGAGAGCTCTTGGTCCTCTCCAATCTTAATTGTTACAAAAAAAAACGGCCAACCGCGCATTTGCTTAGACAGTCGCAAGTTAAATTCTGTAACCAAACGCGACGCTTATTCCTTGCCATATGTTTCCGAAATTCTAGATAATCTGCGAGACGCAAAATTTATATCTAGTATAGACCTTTCTAAAGCATTCTGGCAAATTTTAATTTCAGAACGCGATCGCGAAAAAACTGCCTTTTATGTCCAAGGTCGTGGGACCTTTTGTTTTAAGAGGATGGCTTTCGGCCTTACCAATGCACCTGCAACCCAACAAAGGCTTGTAGACTTATTATTTGGTTCATTTGATCTTAAGGTATTTGCATACCTCGATGATATAATTATTATTTCTAACACATTCGATGAACACGTTTCTTTATTATTACGTGTAATAAATAAGTTAAAGGAAGCAAATTTAACAATAAACTTTGAAAAAAGCCAATTTTTTCGGTCTCGTCTGAAATATTTGGGCTACGTAATAGACGCCCAGGGTCTCAGAACAGACCCTGAAAAGGTAAAAGCTATTTTAGAGTATCCAACACCATCTTCAAAAAAAGATGTAAAACGTTTTTTAGGAACAGCCACCTGGTATAGACGTTTTGTGCCAAATTTTAGCACTATAGCTGGGCCTCTTAATAAACTTACTTCTAATCGCAAGGGTGCTCCAAAATTTTACTGGTCACCAGAGGCAGACATAGCTTTTAAAAAGCTAAAAGAATGTTTAGTATCTGCACCAGTCTTACATTGTCCTAACTATAATTTGCCCTTCCAAGTTCACACAGACGCCAGTAATTATGGAGTAGGTGCCATGTTAACTCAAACAGTCGATGGCAAAGAACATCCTGTTGCCTATATGAGCAAGTCACTAAATGCTGCAGAAAAGAATTACAGCATTACCGAGAGAGAGACATTAGCTGTAATAGTAGCATTAGAACACTGGCGTTGCTATCTTGAAAATGGTCAACCTTTTGTAGTTTACACTGATCATTCAGCATTAAAGTGGTTTCTCTCTTTAAACAACCCTACGGGCAGGCTTGCAAGATGGGGCATTAGGCTATCTTCTTTTGATTTTACTATCAAGCATAGACGTGGTGCTGATAACATTATTCCAGACGCGTTATCTCGCGCTCTCGTAGTTTCTTCTATTTCCACAGCAAAATCTTACTTAACAACGAATGATAAATGGTATCTAGACATTTATAATGGTTGTATGAACAATCCAAGTAAATATGAAAATTTTCTTATCAAAGCGGAAAAGCTATATCGGTGTTCAAAAAATAAATGTTTATTAACTACAGAGTTTTCGTGGAAAGAAGTAGTTCCATTAGAATTACGAGAACACGTTATCAAAGAAAATCACGCAGAACCCACGTCAGGTCATTTAGGCATCCATAAAACTTATCGCCGTTTAGCATTGCAGTATTTTTGGCCAGGTATGCATCGGGACGTCGTAAAGTTTGTTACGAAGTGTGACATCTGCTTAACTTATAAACTCCCTACTCATAATGTGTTAGGAGAAATGGGACGACCTAAACAGTGTTGCCGACCCTTCCAAATTATTTCAATTGATTTCATCGGACCCCTGCCAGTTAGTAGAAAACAAAATTCTTATATCTTAGTCGTAACATGTTGTTTCTCCAAATATTGTTTAGCGTTTCCGGTAAGAAGAGCTACAGCCGACATTGTAATTAAACATCTGGAAGACTCTGTATTTTTAACACATGGCATTCCCCAAACGGTGTATATGGATAATGGCAGCCAATTTATTTGTGAGAAGACCATTGCGTTATTTAATAAGTATAATATTCCTAACGTTTTTCTTACACCTAAATATACTCCTCAGGTTAATTTGGTGGAACGCTATAATAAAACTATTGTCACCTGTATATCGACCTTTGTGAAAGAAGATCAGCGTTCTTGGGATGTATATTTGCCTAAAATACTGTTTGCAATAAACAACTCCGTTAACGAGGTTACTGGTTACACTCCCTCATTCCTTGTATATGGGCGTGAATTGGTAATATGTGGTTCTCACTACGTTGACAACGACCTTGGCGATGAAATTGTTTTCTTACCGCGAGACGCCTATGCTGAGAACATCGGTTATCTCGCTAAAATATTCAACAAAGTTCAGGCATCACTATGGCATCATCATCAACAAAATTCCAAACGCTATAATTTAAGGAGAAGGTTCACAGAATTTAACGAAGGCGATATTGTATTTAAGCGCACTTACTATCTGAGTGATAAACACAAATATTTTAATAAAAAATTAGCCCCAAAATTTATTAAATGCCGCATAACTAAAAAGAGGTCACCTCTAGTGTACGAATTGGAGGACATGCACGGTAAATATTTAGGGCCATGGCACATAAAAGATTTTAAATTGTCTAAATAGCATATTTTTTGGTTTTGCTGCGGATTTTTCTACTTATAGGAAGAAAAATCCTTGGGTGGCCAGCGGGGTATTGTAATGTGTCATCTAATTCGCGCGAAGACAAGTGGGGGTGCATGAATAGTCCGCGCGGCTGACGATTGACCTCAGTGTGACCGTGAAGGTCCAGTCGCCTAAATGCATTTCTGCATCTATATTAAATAATTCAAAACGCATACGTTATGCAAATTATAGCTAATAGCTTTTTATAGGTTTGTTAATAATTATTAAATATTAACGGTTGTTCCCCTTATATTGGGGAACCTCGCCAGGGGCTGAGACATCCTTCTTATTATTTTATTTCTAAACGAGATAAGATGGGAGGATTTGGAATTAAATGAAATATATATATATATAAAATATACATTGAATTCGCAAGCGAAATCGGTCTATAAAGGACACATATCTCCAACCACTTCCGCCGGACTCGCCGCCAGTCGTGCCAGGGAAGTACTTGCTTTTTTTCTCCTGATCCTGAAAGGCGTCGAACCCGCGACCTGTTAATTTTATTTTATTTGCGTTTTTTTTTTATTATTAGTCAACTTAGTATTTTCTTAGAAGTATTTATATTAGTTTTTTTTTTATAAGCAGTATTATTAAATATCTCTTTAGAAGTACTTATATTAGTCTAGTTTTACAAGTAGTGTTATTAAATATCTCTTTAGAAGTACTTATATTAGTCTAGTTTTACAAGTAGTGTTATTAAATGTCTCTTTAGAAGTACTTATATTAGTCTAGTTTTATAAGTAGTGTTATTAAACATTGTAAAAAAAATTGTTGTTATTATTTATTTATTATCAAATAAAATAATAACGTGACAAAGTTAGTACTACAATTTAACTCTATTTTTTCGTAAGTTCCGAGGCTTCGACCTGAAAATCCTTGTCGTCCATATTGGTTGGGACGCTTTGTGTTACTTCAGGAATTATTGTCGGATATTGATTTTCATAATAATCGAGCTCGGGAACATTAAGGCCACTGCTTGAGTACTCCTCATAGCAGCAGTTATCATAAGAAAGTGGGTACACATCGCCGCACGCATCATCGTAATACGTATTATCAAGGTCGAGTTCATTTAACTGAAAGCCTTGTTGATTTGTTTTAAGTGGTGGTGCCGTTCGCATTGTGACGTCACTGGGCCCAGTGTATTGATTTTTATTTAACTGAGGCTTGTAACCAAATTGTTGGGGCTTATAAAAGTTTTGTTGTTGGTTTCCAAATTGTTGTGGGCGCATACCGAATTGTTGTGGGCGCATACCGAATGGTTGAGGTTTATTAAATGTTTGTGGTTGCATCCCGAACTGTTGTGGACGCATATTAAACTGTTGCGGGCTTATACCAAATTGTTGCGGGCGGAAGCCGAATTGTTGGGGGCGGTATCCAAAATTTTGTTGATTATTATTAAATTGAGTTAGTTTTGATTGTGACCCCTGCGGAAGTCCAAAGTTAAATTTGTTAGGAGTTAATTCGGGTTTATAGCCCATAGGTGCCATTGAATTAAAATTATTTGAACCGAATTTAAACGTAGGATTATTATTTGGTATACTGGGTGGCGTTAGTTTATTACTAGGATTACTATACATTTTATTACGTAAGGTATACTGCTCATGGAAGTTGACTTCTTCCATGACCACGCTTAAAGCCTCTTCTAGTGTACTGGGCGCTTTTAAGCGAACAATTCGCACCATATTTTCTGGCAAATTATACAAAAAGACGTTTAAAGATGTGTTATTATATATAATAATTTTGCTACTCTTTACATTCGGATCGGTTAATCTATTTACTTTCGATATTAAAACACTACGAACGGATTGGATCCTATTACAGAAATCTAAATATGACTCGTTGTTTCGGATACGCAAACCTTCAAGTTCTATAGCAATACATTCTTCACTCCTAGGGTCGTATACTTCTTAGCCCCTTCCCTGGTCGAGCCACCATAATATAGCTGCAGCATTTTTTTTTATAGCATAAGGGTGACAAACGAGCACACAGTCCATCTGATGGTAAGTGGTTGCTGTGGCCCATAGGCATCTGCATCTATCTTCGATTACGAATCAAAATGCAGATGCGTTGTCACCCGTGAGGACTAAGATGGAATGCTTCGTTTCCAGTAAAACGGGTCCGGTTCTCTACACTCACCATACGAAACACAGCAGAATTGAGCTGCTATTTTACGCTGGTATTCTGTGAGAGCGTGGGCCTTCCCCGGTCGAGCCGACCCTTTTCGTTTTACAACGATTTTCGATTCGTGCTACAACCGTAATATAGCTGCAGCATGGCTCTACCACGTAAAAGAAAAAGATGCAGAAAAGAAAGCATGACGACTCTACACATGTCATTATGTATTTTAAGTAAAATTATTTCGCTAGAACCACAACTCTTCCAAAACATCTCATTCGAAAAAAAACGTGTTTCAGTAACCAAATAGTTCATCATCATCATTACAGCCCTTCACAAGTCCACTGCTGAACATAGGCCTTCCCCAAAGACTCCCACAAAGCACGGTCCTGAGCCACCTGCATCCATCGACTTCCTGCATATCTTACCAGGTCGTCACTCCATCTAGTGGAGGGACCCCTTACACTTCGTCCGCCGGTACGAGGCCGCCGCTCGAGAACCTTTTTGCCCCATCGGTTGTCGGTTCTTCGAGCTATATGGCCGGCTCATTGCCACTTCAGCTTACTAATTCCGTTGGGCTGTGTCGGTCACTATGGTTCTACTGCGGATAACCTCATTTCAACAGTGGACTTATGAAAGGCTGTAATGATGAAGTTTATCACGCAGAGAAACTCCGAGCATAGCCCTTTCCATACCTCGCTGAGTGACCTTGAGCTTGCTCATCCGGCCAGCAGTGAAGGACCACGTCTCAGTTCCATAGGTCATCACTGGCAACACGCACTGGTTGTACAGTCTCGTTTTCAAGTTTTGAGCTATACCTGACGAGAAGATGTGCCGTAATTTCCCAAACGCTGCCCAACCGAGTTGAATCCGTCGATTGACCTCTCGGTCGAAGTTGGACTTACCTAGTCGGACTATTTGTCCCAGGTAAACATACTCGTCAACAACTTCGAGCTTAGTGCTCTCAACAACTACCGGCATAGGTGTGACATGGACATTAAACATGATCTTTGTTTTGTCCATGTTAATCCTAAGACCTATTCGTTGGGAGATACTATTGAGGTCATTGAGCATGGTGCTTAGGTCCTCCAGCGATTCTGCCATAAGGACTATATCGTCGGCAAATCGAAGGTGAGTGATGTACTCGCCATTGATGTTAATACCGTATCCTTTCCAGTGCAGAAGCTTGAAAACGTCTTCCAATGCAGCGGTGAAGAATTTCGGGGATATAACGTCACCCTGTCTTACACCTCTCTGCAATTGGATAGGTTTCGTACTCTGGTTCTGTACTCGGATAGTCATCGTAGCCCTACTGTACAAGCACTTCAGACAGTCAACTTGGCACCGCTGAAGGGACTGCAACACCGCCCAAATTTCGTCAACACATAGTGTCAAATTGTACTAAGTGTTTAAATAAAATATGGTTGATAAAATAGTTTAGAAGTTTGAAGTAATATTTTTGTTATTATGCAATAAACACTTAATTTTTTTGAAGACGCGGTCCGCCTGATGTCGAGCGTTACCGCGAGAGAGAATATACAGAAAAAAAGGAGAGATATCGTGAAGACAGATATTCAGCAGAAAGGTAAATTCATAATCATTCGAAATAGTCTATATTAACAGTTTTAATAAGTATTCCTTCTTTAATTAGTTATTTTAATATTACAAAATAAATTTAATTCGTCCATAATAATAATTATATTTGACACTGCTGCATGTGTGTTGACATCAAGCTGGCCAGTTTTTAACCGTGCCGTTAAATGACTGTGTTTGTTTTTACAGTGACGTCTCTACAGAAAATTATAATGAGTTCGGTCAGAACATGTTGCTGTTGCAAAGATATCTAAATGTTTTCACATTGCACGATAATTGCTCTAGGCATGTGTGAAATTGTAAATTGTTATATTTCCTCCAGATAAATAAAGAACCGAATATATGTAGTTTGAAACAATGATTTATTAGGGGGTTATGACTACTGATTAAATTATATGGTTTAGCAACTTGTTCGAGTGCCCCTGTTTTTTTAGAAATTTGAGTTAATATATAATCATTGAATTATGGGAAAATCAAGGAATTTTATTTATGTGGGAAAACAATTATTGAAAAGTTATAGTTGTGCTAAAATTGATTATTAGAACGGATTTATGCCGACTTTCTTAGAAAAAGAAAATAGAACATGATTGAAATTTATTTCACGAAAGACAGCTTTGTGGGAAATTTTATGATTCATTAAATTTACCTTTTTTGAAGAAAGTGATTATAAAACTTAAATCCTAATCAACCTATACAGGAGTATAATTCATATGCTTTTAGCAGAAAGATGCAGACCATTCTTATTTTGAAGATTTCACTGTTACATTCAAGATTCATATTTAAGGTACTATTGGAGAATGAAAAATATTTTAAAGAAAAAAGTTCAAAACACATTACAAATTGCCGTAAATACATTTTGGTCTTCTTAACTCTTGACTGCGTAAGTGCTGAACAGACTGATTTTAAATTGTAACTGCATAGTTAAAGAACGAATTTCAAAATTGTGCAACTTAGACATTAAAGAGTTGAAGCTGTGAATAGTATCATCCACAGAGATACTTGAGATATCATTCAGAAGAGAACGCATTGTGTATCTTTGGTGCTTATACAGAGATAGTGAAAGAGAGAATAATAATGTAACATGATATGTATATGTTACATTGAAATTGAGAAATAAGTTAATCTTATGACATAATAAATACAAAAAATAAATGTTTTATTCAAACTATTAAAGATAATGAATATGAATATATTTTTTTTTTGATAACAATAGCTGCAACTGAAGATTTACTTGTAAGATTACCTGAGAGATTTACCTAAAGAAAAATGAAATAATAAACAGTAGAAAAGCAATGACTAAAACTGAAAAATCCATGACTGGATGAGCTTTATTAGGTAACACCATGACATCATCGTTTATTGCCAAGTATAAAGCTATGGTAAGTCTATGATATAGGAGTGTCAAAGTAACAAGCTACGCGCTGAAGATCATTTCGATGAATTAGTTGTTACATGTTTTTAATTAAAATTATTAAATCAGGTATTATGTCAGTCACTATAATTCGATAATTTTAACACATATTTTGATGTGATTATCATGAGCAACACACCTCCGGTGAAGGGGAAAATTTTGTCTGTTATAATTTAAACATAACAATTTGGCCATTAATACGTAGTCTATTTCTTTAACAAAATTAAAAAAAAATGTTCAACATAAAACACAATTTTTAAAACTTAACTGCTTGTTGGATATGCCGATAAAAAGCTCCGTAATACAACAAAACTTCTTAAGGAAAAGCTATTTACGTGCTTTCGTTTTATTTTGTGTTAGTGATTTTTTTTGTTGTATGGTGACCTTGTTTGTTGTCGATTATAGGAACCGCGACTTCAGACGAGAACATCCTGCCAGAATCGAAAAACCACCATTACCACCACACAGGTATTTTTTTAATTATGCTTTGAACGCCTACCTTTTTATCTGTAAATAGGTTATTGGCTTTTTAAAATTGCTGCAGTGGCTTCCCAGGTAATTAGATGATTGGATTCCTTTAACTCATCTTGCATCTAAGATGCTTTTGTCTGTTACTGCTTTTGAGAATAGGTAGTTTTCCAAATAATTATTTACTCACCTTTTGGAAGCCACTAGATATTCCTGATTTATCCATGATGAATATAATTCCTGAAATATTACAACACATTTAATTTATTTTGTAGAGACCATTCTAAGTCCAAGAGTCCAGTAGATCGCTACAGGGAGAAGAGTAGGAGATTGGAGAATAGAGAAGAGCGAGATGATCGCGGAAGGCCACCGAGGGAGACAAAAGACAGGGTGGAAAGGAGAGATCGAAGTGGAGAGGAGAGGCGCGAGAGAGTGCGTAGAAGTGAGGAGCGTCCACGGGGACCGAATAACGATTATCGTCCTAGAGAGCGGAAGAGCAGGTATGTGCTATATTAAAATTCTTTCATGATGAGTTGTGAGTTGCGAGAGAATGAGATGTTTACATTTATCATTGCATTATTTTAGGTTTGCTGATGTCGATGACAAGAAGGAATATGACTGGGGAAAAGCGGAAGTGAAGAAAGAAGGGAGCAAAACTGAAGTTGAGAAGGAAAAACCCAATTTCGGGCTCTCTGGCAAGCTGACTGCGGATGCTAATACAGTGAATGGTGTAGTTATTAAGTACTCCGAGCCTGATGATGCAAAACAACCAAAACGAAGGTGGAGGTAAATACTTTAAGTTCCCATTAAACAAATATTTGTATGTTTTTATAAGATAGGTGATTTCTGTAGTATATTTTTTAATATCATCATCATCATCATTACAGCCTTTCACAAGTCCACTGCTGAACATAGGCCTCCCCCAAGGAATGCCACAAAGCACGGTCCTGAGCCACCTGCATCCATCGACTTCCTGCATGTTTTACCAGGTCGTCAGTCCATCTCGTGGGGGGTCGTCCTACACTTCGCCTACCGGTACGAGGCTGCCACTCAAGAACCTTTCTTTTTTAATATGTCTTTTCCAAAATACGGAGTTACAATACGGTGGTTCATTGTGCTGTAATTATATTTATCATAAGCTAATTTGATTTGTTTCCGAAATACATTCAGTAACAAATCAAATTAGCGTGATCTACAGTACAATTATTGATTGTAATACTATTCTATTTTTATTTTAGATTCTATCCATTTAAGGGCGACAAAGCATTGCCCATTTTGTACATTCATCGACAATCCTGTTTCCTGATCGGTCGAGACAAAAAAGTCGTGGACATCCCGCTGGATCATCCTTCCATCAGCAAGCAACATGCAGCACTTCAGTACAGAGCCACGCCGTTCACCAGGCCCGACGGCTCTCAGGGCAGACGCGTTAGACCGTATATTATCGATCTTGGTAAGAATTTTGATCTTGTTAACCCCTATAACATATTGTTTATATTGTCACATTTCATTTCGACTGGCCTGTTGGTCTAGTGGTTAGTGACCCTGACTGCTACGCCGGAGGTCGTGGGTTCGATTCCCACCCAGGACAAATGTTTGTGTGATGAGCACGATCATTTGTTCTGTGTCTGGGTGTAATTTATTTATCTATAATATTTATGTATTTAGAAATATATAAGTATGTTTATCAGTTGTCTAGTACCCATAACACAAGCTCTGCTTAGCTTGGGACTAGATGGCGTTGTTTGATAGTTGTGGAATATATTATTATTATTATTATTATTATGTGGAATATTATTATTATTATTTAATACATGAGGACAATGTTATGCTTAATATTTATTAATCATGTAATTTGTCTCACTCGTTGTTCTTCCTCAAAGTCATTATGTAAAAAAATAATTTAGAGATGTTAACTCTCGAAATAAAATGGATAAAATAGCCAATTTCAGCTGGTAACAGTCTACACACTGCTAGCCATAGACCTCTCAAATATGGTAGTAGCATCGAATTAGTAAATAATACATTTACATTACCCCTTTTTATATGTAATTTCTACCACAGTCCTCGTGCAGAAAGGTGAAGAACGTGAAGAGGGGATTTCTATATTAATGTTTAATTCAAATCCGAACCTTAGCACTGACTTCAGAATGTGAAATTATTTTATTCATTTCAGTTCTTTGAAGTCAGCTATTACTTTTTGTTATAAGTTTTTTCTTTACTGCTTTGAGTTGATTAAGGAGCATCATAATCTGAATATCTCATAAATATTTATATTAAAAACTTCATCCCCTATTTTGCTATCCTTAGAGTGGAATTTTTTCTCCAAATTTTAATAAAAAAACCTATAACCTATTTAATAAAAAAAAGAATATCTTCAAAATCGGGTTTCAATTGGCGAAGATATCGCGTATCATACATACAAAAAGAAACAATTAGGCGAATTGTGAACCTCCTCCTTTTTTAATTTCTTTTAGCCAGGATATTCTCAAAGATATTCTCCTGGCTGAAAGTAATTTGAAGATAAGTTTTTTTAAAGATCTTTTTTTGTCGCAGCAATTGCAGTTTGGGACTAATTAACTCATCTATGAAACAAAAAACTTTTTTCTTTACTTTCTATATATAGAATATAGAACATATATTTTATATATAGAAAGTAAAGAAAAAAGTTTTTTGTTTCATAGATATAGAACAACAATATCAATAATCTTTAAAAATGTGTGTCTAAAATTTGCTCCGTTTTCTTAGTACAATACAAGTTTCTTGTTATGTGATTAACAAAGTTGTTACCTGCCTGCATTGCTAGTGAATTAAAGTTTAGTTCATTATAAAAAGTATCCTATATTCTATTCCACGATATAAATCGACTTCTAAGCCAAAATTTATTTTATTAAAATCGTTTCGGGTTTGAGCGAAAATTAATGACTCTAACAGGCAAACATTCACATTTAAAACTTTTTAAGGATAATATATTATGGATTTAAATATTGTAGGAACATTGGATGATTAACATTATAATTTATATATAAAAATATTAACATGTATGACTTTCTTCAAGATTAAACGAAACATGGCCTACAATAATACATAAAATATATTAAGCTTAAGCTTGACGTTCTGAAACACAGCAGAAATATGGTAGTCTTTTTCTTCAAGAAAGTCGACAACGCTCTGTTGAAGAACTACAGACCGATTACCCTTATACGTGCTGTTTTCGAGAGTCATTACGAATCGTCTCGCACGCAATCTTGATGACTTGTATTCTTCCGAACTGGTCGGTTTCCGAACAGGTTTTAGTACCATAGACCACATAGCAAATTAAACAAGACTGAGGAGTAAAATCTGTCATTTCGATTTGCGTATGTGAACTGTGAGAAAGCTTTTGATTCCGGCAAAATTTTAGTTGGGCTACAGTCCCTTCAGCGGTACCAAGATGACAGTCAAGGATATGTTTTCGACATTACCATTCCGTATTATGAGAACTTCGTGAAAGTCGAAACAGATAAGTGAACAAAATATCTGGACCTGGCTCGACTGACCGACATGTGGGGTATTCTGCCGACCTAAATTATTCCTTTAGTCGTTTCTGCGGGATAATCCCGGTCAGCCTCTCGGGTGATCTGAGGCGACTGAGACACCGTGACGGACCGCTTCGGGCTTAAATGCACAAGGCGATGCTCCTCGATACCGCCCGCATCATTCGCCTGTTTCTTCCTCTTTCGCTCAAACCCTCGACCGTTTGGTCTGCCCTGCCAAGGGTTTCCATCTGGTTGGGTTTTATTTATTTATTTATACGTATATACAGTATCAGTATATTTAACCCACCAAACCAATCCAACCATACAAATAAACTATATAAACCTAATAATTTGAATAACAATACGTTTATTTGTTGATCATAATTCATAAGTAATACGTTAAAGAAGTAAAGTTAGAGAAGACGTCTCATTAATCCATGTCACTGTTGTGAGATAAATAAACATTTTCATTTTCAGTTAACAATTGTTTCCTATATGATACCAATTATTGGCATACAAATATTTAAATAGAATATGTGCCGGACGGGCGTAATTCTCCGGAGTAAATGTTGTCGGAGATACCCCGCGAGTCGCTCACGTCCTACACCTGTAGGTTCCAGACTCCTCCAACTGCCGTCTTTCACTGCCGTCTCTTTGGTTGCTGCGGATAAACTATGGACTGAGGTTCAAAATTAAAATGCACGATTTGTAAATTAAAATAGCAAGGGAGTGGCCAGCGGATCGACTAATTAATTTGTCGCGAGATTTTACACTGTTATTTATTTATCACTATTTTTCAACTATGATTGTTCACTATATATTTTAAAACACAGATTTAATTAAACACACAGTAATATTAAAATTTCTATTGGTTTTCTAAAATTTCTATTCGTATTTTTAAAATATCTGTTGGTAATATCAAATTTCTATTGGCAGTAACAAGTTTCTATTGGTATTCTCTACAATTTCTATTGGTAATTTTAAATATCTATTGAAAGTAACAAATTTCTATTGGTAGTATCCAAAATTTCTATTGGTAGCAGCTGGTTTTCTAACACTACTGACTAGCAGCTATTAATCAACTAAAATTAGTTGAATTTAAACACTTTTGTAACTGCGAATATCAGTTACCACTTTTTCCGTCTAGCTAACACTTTTCACGAAATGTAACGGCGAAATTTTCGTTACCACTTTTTTCAGCTAGCCAACACTTTTTCACTATATGTAACTGCGAATATCAGTTACCACTATTTTTGGCTAGCTGACACTATTTTTCTATGTGCAACTGAGAATTTTCAGTTGCCACTTTTTCCGACTATGTGTAACTGCGATTTTTCAGTTACGACCTTTTTCGGCTAGCTAAACTTTTCTATTTCACTTTAACTTTTCACTGTGTTCTGCTACTAGTCACTTCAGCTACTACCGGATACTGCTGCTTGTTACTGGTAGTTCTTCCTACTACAATGTTACTATGATTTGCCCCCATAAGGTAGACTTCGGCTATACTCTATAGAGAGCCGCTTGCCAATTCCCATTTGCCTCTTTATTTTCAATCATTTTTCTTTATGCAAATGGCACAAATTGCAACTTTTCTATATAATACAAATCTTAACTCTAACATGCTATACATCATCAAATAGACATTTTTGTTCTACATTAGTATGCAATAAAGGATAATTAATATATTTACATTTAACAAGGTTATTCATTGAAATGTCCTAAACTTTTACACTAATTGGTCATATTAATTCTTTAATTATCCTATAACTTTTAAGTCGTGCTTAATTATACAAAATATTTCTTTATTATAACGATCTATACATCATATGCTAACTAAATACCATATTTACAACTCTTTTCAGACATAAAATTATTCTCATTAATTTTTTGCTTAAAACTATTACGCAGTTAATTTAAATTTCCAGAAAGTTCTATAGCGCGGCGCGCTGTGATTGGTCGATATTTTCTTAAACAAAATAAAGTTGTTTATATTAACTATTGTCAAATCGACCTTCTATACAAACATATTGAGAGTTGTAAATACATGGTGAAACTATATTTAATACATTATTTAGTCAATTTTTCCGTATTTTCATTTTTTAAACAAATAAATATTCCTTAATCACTTTCTCGTTTAAAGTCATTTTTGCCGTTGTGAACAGTCATTTTGGCCGTCTCGAACATTTCTCCCGCCGTGCAGCGTCGCGAAGACCCGTCGCAGCGGCGCTGCATAATTTCGGTGAGAGACGTTGCCTCTACTTCGGCAGCGGCACGAGTTTTCTGGTTGGCCTCTTGATTAGTCCATTCGCTGTGCGTACCTCCACAGTGCGGATCTGTCCGTCCGCCCCGGGGTATATGTTTTCAATCCTTCCTCGTGGCCAGGTGTTACGAGGTAACTGGCTGTCAGCTATGAGGACTGGATCGCCCACCTGGAGATCGGGGCCTTGACCGTGGGCCTCCCGCCGGTTTTGAAGTTCCGGCAGATATTCTTTGACCCAACGCTGCCAGAACATGTCAGCGAGTATCTGGGAGCGTCGCCAGTGTTTTTTGCTGTTCGCATCTTCTTCACTAAAAACTCCAGGTGTTGGCAGTCTCGCAGATCCTCCCAATAGGAAGTGATTTGGAGTGATGGACTCGTTGTCTTTGCTGTCTACTGAGATGTGAGTCAATGGTCTGCTGTTTACTGTATATTCCACCTCGCAGAGCAGCGTGGTCAAGACATCTTCGTGCGGATGTCTCTCATGAAGGACGGTGTATAGTGCCGTCTTCACGCATCGAACAAGCCGTTCCCACACCCCTCCCATGAAAGGCGCGGAGGGGGTTATAAATCGCCAGACTATGCCTCGTCGGCTGGCTTCTTCTCGGAAGGCCTCTCGAAGCTCCTTGTCGGCACCGTGCATATTGGTGCCGTTGTCCGAGTAAATCTCGGTGGGACATCCTCGGCGCGCTGCGAATCTTCTTAATGCCAGTATGGCAGAGTCTGCGCTGAGATCTTTCACAATTTCCAAATGTACAGCTCGTGATGTAAGGCAGGTGAATAGCGCCACGTATCTCTTCTGATGCTGACGTCCCACTGTTACGGAGAGTGGCCCAAAATAATCCAGGCCGGTGAACGTGAACGGTCTCTGGTGATGTGCGAGACGCGTGCTGGGATGATCACCGGTGGCTGGCATGGATGGTTGTGCCTTTCTTATGCGGCACTGAACGCATTGGCTTACTATTCTTTTAGTAGTGGGTCTTAGTCTGATTACCCAGTAATGCTGTCGAACCTCGTTGATGGTTGGTTCGGTCCCGCAATGATGCAGGCTACGATGCGTCCAATCAATATACAATTGGGTGATGTGATGATCACCATCCAATATAGCTGGCCCTTTCATATCTTCAGAGACTCCTTTTACAGCGGCTATTCGACTTCGTAGCGCAATGATCCCGTCTTTCAATTGTATCTGTAGTGGTCGTAGGCGGCTATCATGGGCGACCCTCTTATCGTTACGGAGATCGGCTATCTCTTGTGTGAAGGAGTCTTCCTGGATGACATGTACCAGGAGCTTTTCGGCCTTTCTTATATATTCGGCCTCCAGTGTGATGTATTTGTTTACATCTTTGCTTTTCACCTGACTGGGAGGCTGCGCGAGACGTCGCGGATTGCACTTCGATCTCCTCCAGTCGGGGTCTTCCTCTCTATTTTTTTTTTGTCCTTTTATAAAAGGTCCTGTCGGTTGTTTTGCGGCAGAGTGTTATGAATTGAAGCACTCTGGCCGTAGCTCGCACTAAGCGTTCCCATTTCGAAAATTTCGTCGGATCGGGAATGGCCTCTTTATATAGCGGAGCTCTATATCTTTCTGTGATGGTGAGAGATCTTTCTTCACCAGTAGGTTCGGATGACGTGGGTCGTTCTGTTGGCCATGCTGACGGTTCTTTGTATAGAAATGATGGGCCACTGTACCACTCGTGGTTAGAGTCGAAATTGGGTGGTACGTCCCTCGTAGCGGTGTCAGCTATATTCAATTTTGTGGGTACCCAGCGCCAGTCGTCCACTTTACTATTGTCCTCTATTGCTGCTATTAGTATTTCTTCGGCTTGCTTCTCTGGATCGGAATCTGGTTTTCTCGGATTTATCATTAAAGATTCCAGCGCGAAGTATTCGCGGAGTTGGTCATTTATATTCTCCTCGCTCGTGTACAGCTCGTTGGCCGTGTGGACGCGCTGATGCGGGGCTTTAGTGTGCGCCCCGTGTAGCACCCATCCCAGTTCTGTGAGCGAGGCTATTGGCTGGTGCGGTGGACCTCTGCGTACTTGTGTGGCTATTAAGAGTCTCCAGTTGTCTTGTCCTATTAGGATCCTAGGGTTGCCTGAATCATATGTCAATTGATCCTTTAAGCCTTTCAAATGCTTACAATTTTCTATGTCTGTTGCACGCACAGTCTGCGGCCCCAAGTTTAGGCTGGCGACCGTGCGTGCTCTGAATGGCACCCTTTTTCTATGGAGACTTTTTAGTGACACTTTGACTCTTTGGGAGTCCGGCGAATCGAGGGTAGTGTTCCCGATAGCTGTGATCTTGAATGGGTCCAACCGCCCTTTAGCTCCAATTTGATCGGCAATCTCTTGATCCATTAACGAGACTGTCGACCCATCATCCAGCAGAGCGTGTGTGTTTATTGCTCCCGCCGGTCCAATTACTCGAACTGGAATTATCTTCAAGTAAGCTTGATGCTTTGATACAGCGAATGAGTTTGCCACTGTCTCTTGAGGTTCTTTTAGTGGGCCCTCTGTCTTTTCCTTTCTATTATTATGAAGGAGTCGATTGTGTGTCGCGTTGCATCCTTTTATTCCACACTTCGTGGTTTTGCATCTGTGTGTCTGACTTCTATAACGCAGACACCGGAAACATAAATTCCTTTGCTTGGCGAGTTGCCATCTTTTATCAATATCTGCCTCTTTAAACTTGTTGCAGTCGGATCCGTAATGACCCTCTTTTTCGCACACACTGCATTTCGGAGACGGCTTAGTGGTAGCCGTGTGCGTCCTATGCACTGGACGATTATTTTGCGCTCCGCTTATGATCTCAGGAGGCGCAAATGCACTACAGTAGCGAGCCTGTTCGGTGATAAATTCACTGAAGGAACCGAGGTCTGGTCTTGAGTCATACTTTTCTGTATAAATTCTATACCACTGCGCGCGTATAGAGTTTGGCAGTTTGTCTGTGAGGTGTCGTAGCAGCTCTGCGTTAACGAGGTAATGGTCTCGCTTGAGTGCTCGAAGTGTGACGACGCTTCCCCTCACTTTGCTCGCGAATGTACAAATATCTCTGGGTGCCTCTGTACAGCGTGGCAATCCCCGTAATTTATCGGTTTCTGCTTGCGCGATTGAATCTGGACGCCCAAATTGTAGCTCCAGTTCTCGCATAATCTCATCTGGTTTAGCATGCCCGATGAGTTCCGAACTAACTGTTTCCAAGGCTCTTCCTTGTAGACTTCTTCGTAGTCTAGCAGTATTTTCTATGTCATTGAAGTAGCCTCGGGTTGTTTCATAAATGGCACGGAACGAAAGCCATTCAGTATGTGCTCCGCTAAAGCTCGGCAGTGTCATTATCGCTTTTGATGCTGCGAAAGTATTTGACGATACACTCTCTGGTTTTGGTTTATCAGCGAGTGCGGCTATAGCGGACGTGAGCTCCGATATGAATGGTCGGAGCACCCTGTCTTCATTGCTGACAGGTGCCTGGTTAGGTCTTTTTATTATGGGATTCTTGGTTGCTTCTTCCGGTTGGGGATCCTGGTAGGCGGGCTCTGATACAGCAGGTAGGAGCCCCCTGTCTTCATCAACCTTGGAGTCCTGGCAAGCCTTCTGAGGTATGGGACTCTTCGGTATATTTTCAGCATTGGGATCCTGGTAGGTGAGCTCTGATACAGCAGGTAGGAGCTCCCTTTCTTCATCAACCTTCGAATCCTTGTTTGTGAGCTTCATCGGCGGCTCACTGAGGTCGACAACCTCCGGGGGTGGCTTTGTGATGTTTTTATTAAGTGGGGCCTCCCCACCGGTGGTTGCGCCTTGCGTTGGCTTTTGCTTGGCTACAGAATTTTCGAGCCAAGATCGGACATACTCACTTTTGGAGTGACCATCCTCATCATAGTCGTCCGATTCATCATCTTCTTCAGCCATTTGTAATGAGATCTGTGCGAGTTCCAATTTTATTCTCAGCACTTCCTCACGAGCCTTCAAAACCTTTTTATAGGGCCGAGTGGTCTTCTTTGACCTTGTACTTTTATCGGTGTGGCCCCTTGGTGGCTCTTCGGCGCGGGAATATACCCGGGCTGTTGGCGGTGATGCACAGCGAATGTCATCGTTGCCTTCTATTTGTTTCCTCTGCTTCGGTGTACCAGCTTTAACAACGGCTGGCACTGGCAGGTGTACCCCCCCATCGCAGGGGCAAGCTATCTGTTCTCTCTGCTTCGGTGTACCGGCTTTAACAACGGCTGGCACAGGCAGGAGTACCCCCCCATCGCGGGGGCAAGCTGGCGCCTCAGCGCCTTCTGTTGTGGATGGTGAGCGTGGTGGCTTCTGGTGGCGGACGGTGTCGGTATTGTCCGACGGTCCATCATCCAGACCGACAGTCCACGCCATGGTTCCCCTTCCTTGCGAACGAGTGATCGGCATCTTGATTCTGAAATTTTAGCAACTTTAAAACGGTAGTGATTATTTACCCGGTTCCGAAATACTAACGGATTGACGAATCCCGTTCGAATGACCAGCGTATGTGGTCCGGTGTATACGGATGATTCGGCTCAAAGGACCATAAAATGGTCCGGCTGGCAGTTCAATCGGAAGGATCCGGCTCGAAGGACCATAAAATGTGCCGGACGGGCGTAATTCTCCGGAGTAAATGTTGTCGGAGATACCCCGCGAGTCGCTCACGTCCTACACCTGTAGGTTCCAGACTCCTCCAACTGCCGTCTTTCACTGCCGTCTCTTTGGTTGCTGCGGATAAACTGTGGACTGAGGTTCAAAATTAAAATGCACGATTTGTAAATTAAAATAGCAAGGGAGTGGCCAGCGGATCGACTAATTAATTTGTCGCGAGATTTTACACTGTTATTTATTTATCACTATTTTTCAACTATGATTGTTCACTATATATTTTAAAACACAGATTTAATTAAACACACAGTAATATTAAAATTTCTATTGGTTTTCTAAAATTTCTATTCGTATTTTTAAAATATCTGTTGGTAATATCAAATTTCTATTGGCAGTAACAAGTTTCTATTGGTATTCTCTACAATTTCTATTGGTAATTTTAAATATCTATTGAAAGTAACAAATTTCTATTGGTAGTATCCAAAATTTCTATTGGTAGCAGCTGGTTTTCTAACACTACTGACTAGCAGCTATTAATCAACTAAAATTAGTTGAATTTAAACACTTGTAACTGCGAATATCAGTTACCACTTTTTCCGTCTAGCTAACACTTTTCACGAAATGTAACGGCGAAATTTCCGTTACCACTTTTTTCAGCTAGCCAACACTTTTTCACTATATGTAACTGCGAATATCAGTTACCACTATTTTTGGCTAGCTGACACTATTTTTCTATGTGCAACTGAGAATTTTCAGTTGCCACTTTTTCCGACTATGTGTAACTGCGATTTTTCAGTTACGACCTTTTTCGGCTAGCTAAACTTTTCTATTTCACTTTAACTTTTCACTGTGTTCTGCTACTAGTCACTTCAGCTACTACCGGATACTGCTGCTTGTTACTGGTAGTTCTTCCTACTACAATGTTACTATGATTTGCCCCCATAAGGTAGACTTCGGCTATACTCTATAGAGAGCCGCTTGCCAATTCCCATTTGCCTCTTTATTTTCAATCATTTTTCTTTATGCAAATGGCACAAATTGCAACTTTTCTATATAATACAAATCTTAACTCTAACATGCTATACATCATCAAATAGACATTTTTGTTCTACATTAGTATGCAATAAAGGATAATTAATATATTTACATTTAACAAAGTTATTCATTGAAATGTCCTAAACTTTTACACTAATTGGTCATATTAATTCTTTAATTATCCTATAACTTTTAAGTCGTGCTTAATTATACAAAATATTTCTTTATTATAACGATCTATACATCATATGCTAACTAAATACCATATTTACAACTCTTTTCAGACATAAAATTATTCTCATTAATTTTTTGCTTAAAACTATTACGCAGTTAATTTAAATTTCCAGAAAGTTCTATAGCGCGGCGCGCTGTGATTGGTCGATATTTTCTTAAACAAAATAAAGTTGTTTATATTAACTATTGTCAAATCGACCTTCTATACAAACATATTGAGAGTTGTAAATACATGGTGAAACTATATTTAATACATTATTTAGTCAATTTTTCCGTATTTTCATTTTTTAAACAAATAAATATTCCTTAATCACTTTCTCGTTTAAAGTCATTTTTGCCGTTGTGAACAGTCATTTTGGCCGTCTCGAACAGAATAAATTGTCCGAATAATGACAATGTATTTTTTGTACTTTTATATATTTACATTTATAAAAATATACTAACCACATATGTTTTTATGGTTTTCTTGCAATCCTGTCCATCCAAAGGTTGTCTGGAAAAGATCGCTTTTAGCGATAAGACGGCCCATTGTACCACATTTCTTTTTCTCATTTTTTGTTAATATTTATGTTATTTTTTGACGTACAATAAAGTGTTATTGTTATGTTATCTATCTATCTAATGTCAATATATAATTAATACGAGGTTAAGGTAATTAAATCGTAACTGTTATAATTTTAGTAGACGTCAAAAGAAAAAAAGACCAATTTTGTAAATAAACACAAGTTCCAAAAATTTTCAAAATATATTCTTGTGTGAGTAGTAAACTTTTTCAACTAATAGCTTTAAGTTTTTTAAACTTCTATTAAATTTTTGTTAATATTGTTAGGTAAATGATTGTCGATATAATACATGTATTGTACGCCTCATAACGCGAAGCGTTATAGATGTGTACTACTCTCGACACGTCAAGGTCAAGCAATTTTGTGTTCTTAAAATGCCTCTATCATAACCATATTGCACTTATACGTAATATGAGTAGCCGTAACACGTAAATAATATATTTTAAAATTCAGGAATAAATTTTTTTTTTCATCAAAATTAAATGAAACGCTCATGAGGCGTGCACTTTTGGATTTTCCATTTACGCTTAGATCTATTAAGTAGCGACACGTCAATTCATGACAATATAAACCGGTAACTGACAGTCACTTAGGCAGTACTGAGCCTGTTTGTGCCATGCGTGCCCCGCTTACTTTGTGCTGCTTCCACTTTTTTTTAATATTCGGTGTGTAGGGCAGAGTCCCACTAGATGCAGTGACGACCTGGTAAGAGATGTAGGAAGCGGATGGATGCAGATGGCCTAAGGACCGTGCATTCCTGTACATTCCTAGGGGAAAGTGTATGTTCAGTAGTGGGCTGTAATGATGACCATGATGATGATGAGTTATTGATTATTAAACATAAAAATATTCTCGATGTTTAGTTGTTAATATGTTTTAGGACCGCCACATACATATAGAATTCCGTTTCGGGATTCCGTTTTGATATTCCGATTCGGAATTCCGAACGCAGCAAGTCCATATAAAATCAAGACCTGTCACACGCACGGTAGTTTTACGTTCGAAATTTTGCGGCCAAAACGGGATTCCGAATGTGTGTGGTCGACCCGTTCAGAATTTCGAAATGGAATCCCGAAACGGAATTCCGTATGTATGTGGCGGGCCTAAGATCCACATCACTAAAGCTTTAGGGATTTATGAATTGTAACTCACATCATTTATAATTCTAATAAATTAGGATATCATCCTAATTTATTTCTAAAACCAGGGATACGAGCTCATTAAATCTTTTTATTTAGCATGGTAAAAAGGCATCAAAGATAACCATTTAACATTTGAAATGACTTTCCATCTCTTTTCACCTTACCCAATTTAGTAAAAACGCATTTGCATTTTTAATTTTCTATCGAGAATAAATGTAGCTAGAGGTCTATATGGCCATAAAATCCACTTATCATCAGGTGTGTGCTTGTTTGTCACTCTTGCATGCTAGTTAATAGAATTAGACTTTACTTTGCGGAAATCCGTTTTATAGAGGAATTACTTGCATAAAAATCTTAAAGGACGGTTTCAGCCGCACTGTACCCGGAACGTATGAAGTGTACTTATAAAAAATGTTTAACTTTATTGCAGATTCTGCAAACGGAACCTTTGTGAATAACAAGAAAATTGAGCCACGACGTTACGTGGAATTACTAGAACGTGATGTCGTTAAATTTGGTTTCTCGCAACGGGAGTATGTGCTTCTGCATGAGAACAGTAAAGATGACGCACAAGACGATGATAACCAGGAACCGCCTGCTTTGGGAGCTGCCGTCACAACCACTGACCAGATAAAACAAGAGAAACGCATTAAGGAGGAAATGGTAGCAGATGGTGAATGAACACATACCTTTAATAAAAATGTAGAGACAAAAACTGTAAATCTTCTTTGTTCCATATCTTTAGCAGTAGGAGTAAAAGTATATTCATATATTTTACACCTATAAAATTTAATCTTTTGTAAAATAGCTTACAATGGTTATTTCTAAAAAAATATTCAGAAGTAAAAGAAAAAAGTTTTTTGTTAAATGTAATTATTTCAGTTTTTCATACACAGATATTTGGTTAGCTTTTAGAATTATGTTTAGTTGACTAAATTAATGGCAAGGCTGAGATTTAACATTTACATAATATGTTAGAATATTGAAACCGAGTGAAATCACTAATTTTTTATATATTTTCCATATTATTAACTTCATTGCTATGTGCCAATAAGGTATAAAAACAATTTAACAGAATAGGCTTGTTTGTATAATTGTTGCGACTTGTGATATACATTTAAAAAACCACATATAAATATATAGTTCAATGGCTGTTAATCCTAAATCAAAATATGGTATACAAGTCACAAAAAGCCCTTGAACGTCTTATATGGAACAGATTATATATATAATATATAATAGTAGTAGTTAATATGTTCACTGACTTTTTTAATCCAGCCATGTCTTTGAGTTTTTATTGATCCCAAACATATAGAGATAACATTGTTCTTA
Organism: Parnassius mnemosyne; assembly: GCA_963668995.1. NCBI lineage: Eukaryota > Metazoa > Arthropoda > Insecta > Lepidoptera > Papilionidae > Parnassius > Parnassius mnemosyne. Next base: position 18,566,374 of record CAVLGL010000079.1, read on the forward strand.
TCACTTGCATTGTAGTTGTTTTCGGATCTATGTAACTAAAGAATAATTTAAAATAAGGTATTAAAAAAAAACAACTGTTACTTGACAAATTCTATGAAGGTTTGATGACTGAATTGTTTAGTGTTTGAGCAATTAGTATGTGCAGATATGAATATAGAAGTATCTTCAAAACGGCGCCCTCTATATAGAGATTAATGAAACACATTGTTACTGATATGCATGTTTATTTCCTTTGCATTAGACCTTAAAATGCATATACATTATATTGGTATAAGGTAACAATAATTAGAAATAAATGCATAAAATATATATATGAACATTGTTTACCTTGTACTAACGGCGTCCCTACTTCACCTAACCCACAATACAAATTGACTTAGACTAATATGTACAACAAATCCATTTATTTACAGTCATTTAATAAATAATAATTTTTAAATAATTAAAAGTCTAATAGCGATTGGCCGTCGGTGGAATATTTAAGGAATTTTTCTAATATCACAGTTCAAAATGGAGTCTTAAAACTATGTTTGTCGAATTCTACCTCGCGTGAAGAACTCGGACGAGGTTCTCTTGAAGTACTATCACATAGAGAAGATCTTTTGAGGATGCCATTTCGTAATGGTATTATAGTGGCGTTGGGTGGTCGCGTGTTCGCCCGTAGCGATTGCGTACGCAGCGAATGCGTTCGTAGAGGCGGTGCTCGAAGTGAGTGCGTTCTGTACAAGGGGGGCTTGATCAGTCTATTTGGTGCTACTCCCACTATACTGTGCCTCGAGAAGGGCGTGTATGTTATGGGAGTTCTTGGTATCTCATAGCCGTCGCACAGCGTGTCGGCTCCCGAGTCACTGTCGTACATCAGTTCGAGATATTTTGTAGGATGCTGCGGTAAAAGACTTGAAGGCTCCATCTGGTGTTCGAGAAAATCTTCATCTGAAAGTGACAGAATTATTCTTATAGTTAAGGGGTATTGGATTCAGTTATATAAAAAATTGTTTTTCTTCTTCTTTTTTTAATTCTATTGAAAAAAATTAAAAGAAAAATAAACGATACGCACAAGCCAATCTGCTCGACTTATGCGCAATAACGATATTGCCTTAGAAACGTTAATATTCAGTCATGTTAAGAACTTTCGTCAAAGCTTCAAACATATCCTATCAGACATTATTTTATGAATTTTATTTTTAACCCAATTAAGCGGTATATATGTACATGATAATAAGTTGAGACCTATACAAGAAGTTTTATTACATTTGTTAGAAATACCTTAGGGTTAATACTTGTCTTAGTAAAGATAAGTATTAACCCTATGGCATTTAAAATTAAATTATACTTTAATGTTGCTTAAGTGTGAAATTAAGTTAAAATATGAATGACAATACTTATAAATGTGACTGAAATATGAAGAAGCAAAAAACGAACCTACGCAGGCGTTTTCATTCTCGTCCAGCAGGTAGGTGCGGTTGTCGACTGCATCTGAACATGCCAGCCATGCGCAATTATTAGTAACAGAGGCTAGCAAATAAAACATTGTATTAAGATTTAAAATTAGAAATTAGAAAGCAATGATATAATAAAATTAAAGGCATGCTTATGGTTTAGTGACGATTATTTAGACATTATGTTTATTGAACATGTAAAACAGATGGAATTTTATGTTATGTGAGATGACTAATTGTCTATTTATGGATTACAGATATTGTGCACGACACAACAATATTAAACAAACGAAAGAAAATGCTTATTGTAACCGGCGCTAGTTGAACAACCTAGGAGCGGTGGGCGGAGCCATGACGACGGTGTAATTATCAGGCCACGCCTCTGGTTCGACAACTAGCAAGGGTTATACGGCGGAACTAGCGCAACCTTATGTTGAATTTAAATTATAATTTGTGTAAATAATTGTATTACTTGTATCGAACGATAAAAAATAATGATTGTATTATAACTAAGTTTAAGGTTGAGTTGTAACTGTGCAATAACTCTCCCAAATAAAGGCACCGTATGAACAGGGAGAGTTAGCATAGTCTTCTAATGAAAACTATAATTGTTAAATGTTTACTTTATTATATAATAAATATATTAGGCCGTTAGGCACATAAAAAAAATAGTAGTAGTGTAACCAAAGAGCATGTTATCGTGACGCGGCCGCGGAGCAAATGAAGCCACGCGCACCGCGCCACGACGTTTTATATTTATAGTGCTGAGGCGGGGGGAAGGATTCTCCGCCTAAAGCAGCTGAAAATTATAATGTAAACCTGTAAATAAGTAAAAATATTGATATGTACACCCTAGTCTAACAAGTAGTTATAAGAATATTATATAGTGAATTATGTTTATTAGTTTGTAAGGTTATTAAATAAATAAAGATAGGCGCGGGGGTGAGGCAAGGGTCCGCTGGCCAGCAGCGGCCAAATCATATAAAAGACGGGCCGGCCGCTAGGGTCAGCAGTCGCTCTCCAGCCACCGAAAAGGCACCAGCAAGAAAAGAAAAAGTACAAGTTCCTCCTCACCGCCGCTTGCCTCCAGTTAAAAGCAAGACCAGCGCGTTTTATTCCATTTTTCGCACGGCATTACGGCGATCCGTAATATTAATGGTCCTTCGAGAAGCCGGATTACTAGAAGAAAAAGACAATATCGGTCTTGGTATTGCCGGAAGAAAGAAGCAAACCGCAAGAACGAAAAAATATTATTGTGAAGAAGAATGGTGATTACGCGTAGTAACAACGGAGAATCATCGAAGCGTCGCAAGGATGAACAAACAACCCAGGGGGCCACAGAAGAGGCCTCCGGGGGCGACTCAGCCGCTAGTGGTTCAACAAACACCACTAGCGAAACCACAACGGTCAGCGATACGACCGCTACCTCGGCAACCGATAGAACAACCGCAACGGAAGAAACCCAGCAAGAGGGTGATCAAAGATCGCAGTGCACATTGAAGCCCGGCGAGACTAGGTCACGCCGCTCCGTAGCCTCACGCAAGAGACTCCTCGCGGAGTTAGAGGCGAAAGAGCGGTTAGCCGAACTCAAGCTCGAGCAGGCTCAGTTGCAAGCAAGAACAGAATTGCAAGAAATACACGTGCAGCGACTACAAGCAGAAGAAATAGAAGACGATTTGGCATCAGTGCGCATTAGTACATGGTTGCAAGAAAAACCTACATCGCAACCCGCGCCTCAGCCCGCGCCACAACCCGCGCCGCAGCCCGCGCCGCAACCCACGTCGTACTTCGCGCCGCAACCAGCACTGCAGATCGCACCACCCGTACTTCAACAGTGTGCGCCGCAATACGCTCCGCAACATACCGCGCCGCAGAAAGAAGACTATGGACAGGCGCAGCAGCAAATCGACGTCGCTACCTTAGCCGCTGCTCTATCACAAGCAGTACGAAGCACAAGGGAGCCGCCGAAATATATACAAGAGCTGCCCTCATTCAATGGTAGCAGCAAGGAGTGGCTCAGCTTCAAGACAATGTACGAAGAATCTTCAAATTACTTCACGGCGAACGAAAACATAGCGAGAATACGCCGAAGCTTAAAAGGGACAGCAAAAGAAGCCGCAGGTTGCCTACTTATAAGCCAACCAGATCCCAGAATTATAATAGAAGCTTTGGAAAGGAGATTCGGACGACCAGAAGCGTTAATTCACTTGGAAATAGAGAAGCTGAAGCTGCTGAACAAAGTTACGGACAATCCCAGGGAGCTATGCATATTCGCAAATCGCATAGCGAACGTAGTGGGCACCGTGGAAGCACTCAAGAAAGCACACTATCTGCATAGTCCAGAAATGACGCGAGTTATCACAGACAAACTCACGCCCATATTGAAAAGCAAATGGTACGACTATGCAGCCAGAAAGAAAGAAGATATCCCAGAGCTTAAGAAGATATCAATGTTCTTAAACGAAGAAGCGGATAAATGCAGCGCGTATGCCTTGCCGGAGTTCATCGCAGAGGACAGCGAAACGAGAGAGCGAAGACCGAGAAAAATAGAACGTGCCTTCGCCACAAGCAAGAAACCATATGAAGAACGCTGCCCTCAATGCAAACAAGAACACAAACTGCCCGATTGCAAGTCATACGCCGCTCTGTCCACAAATGACAGATGGGAAGTAGCAAAGAAGTACAATATCTGCTACCGCTGTCTGCGAGGCAAACATCGTCGATTACTGTGCAAAGCTCCACCGTGCGGAAAAGGCGGATGCATGATGAAACACCATAAATTGTTGCATCACGACAGAACAGCAGTAATGGAAAAAGAACCCGCTATGGAAACCGCAACATCGGCAAAGGAGGTCAACACAGCGACTCGACCGTACAAGCACCGCCGCGCTTACCTAAAGATTGCGCCCGTAACAATAAGGGGGCCGCTAAGCTGCGTCGAAACATACGCATTATTGGATGAAGGGAGCACGGTCACCTTAGTCGATGCCTCAATCGCCGACGTCATCGGCGCCGACGGCCCAGCCCACACAATGTGGATACAAGGGGTCGGCTCGGAGGTGAAACACGAGAAGAGCAAGATCGTCAGCTTTAAAATAAGAGGAACGTACGCGCAAGAAGAACACAACATAGAAGCAGCGCGTACTGTAGAGCGGTTGGACTTCGCGCCAGAATCCGTGAATGAAGATCACTTGGGGAATTGCCCACATCTGTTGGATATCAAAGAGGATATCACCTACGAACGCGCCTCACCGAAAGTACTAATCGGGCAAGATAACTGGCACCTCATAGTGTCTAGAAAACTGCGCGTCGGCCGTCGAGACCAATCAGTCGCCTCATACACCAACCTGGGCTGGGTTCTGCATGGCTGTCATAGCTCATTGACGTCGACGGTCACCTTCTGCGGCAGACTACATCAGAGGGAAGATGCACCACCGATAGAAGAAGAAATAAAAAATTATTTCAAATTGGAGTCGCTGTGCATCGAGCCGAGAAGACCGAAAGAAGATCCCGAGCAGCGAGCCATGCAAATATTGGACGAAACCAGCCAGAGGTCAGCGGACGGCAGATTCGAGACAGGGTTGTTGTGGAAACAAAAGGACTTCCAAATACCAAATAATTATAAAGAAGCGGAAAGGCGCCTGCACACCTTAGAGAAGAGGCTCGACCGAGACAGCAATCTCAAGCTACAGTATGAAGAACGCATCGAGAACCTCTTCAACTCGGGTTACGCAGAGCGCGCGCCAATGCCACCGCCGCAAGGAAGGACATGGTATCTGCCACACTTCCCAGTCATCAACCCTGCGAAACCGAACAAACCGCCGAGATTGGTACACGACGCCGCAGCGAAGACAGCCGGAATATGTCTCAACGATATGCTTCACTCGGGGCCCGACTTATTACAATCACTGCCCGGAGTGATCATGAGGTTCCGACAGTATCCGTATGCAGTGAGCGCCGATATAAAAGAAATGTTCATGCAGATTAAAGTGCGCAAAGAAGATAGAGACGTTTTACGTTTCTTGTGGAGAGGCAAGCGGCGGGAGGACCAACCGGAGGAATATAGGATGACGTCAATCATCTTTGGAGCGACATCATCACCATGCACAGCATTATACATCAAAAATAAAAATGCTGAAGAACATGCAGAAGCGTACCCAGAAGCTGCGGTCGCCATAAAAAGAAACCATTATATGGACGACTACTTGCAGAGCTTCCACTCTGTCACGGAAGCTCAGCAAACAGTAAAAGCAGTCGATCACGTCCACAAACAAGCGGGATTCGTACTCAGCGGGTGGACATCGAACGAAGAAAAAACAATAGAAGAAATAACGACAGAGCATAGACAACACGACGCGACCGTGTGCCTGGGCGGAAAAGAAACTGAGAAGACGCTAGGGCTGCTCTGGCATGTACAAAGCGATCATATTGGATTCCATACTAACAATATGAAGATGCCTGCCGACGTAAAAGAAAAACAACGCTTGCCAACTAAACGAGAAGCGTTGAGCGTCATAATGGCATTATTTGATCCGCTGGGGTTAATATCACCGGTGACCACCCCAGCGAAGAGAATATTTCAAGACACATGGCGTTACAAGGCGGACTGGGACGACCCTCTGCCAACAGAATTAAAAGAAAAATGGGAAGGCTGGATTACTTCACTTAACGCCATAGAACAACTAAGAATACCGCGATGCTACGATTACAACCCGGTGTCGACGCGCCAACTACACACATTCGTCGACGCAAGCGAGGAGGCCTACGCAGCAGCAGTGTATTGGAGAACGGAGCGAGCAGACGGCAGCGGTAACATATCATTGGCCGCCGCCAAGAGCCGCGTAACACCACTGAAACCAGTTTCCATACCACGGCTCGAGTTACAAGCGGCACTGCTGGGAGCTCGTCTTGCGCAGACCATGATCGATGAACACAATGGCGACATAGCAGGCAAGACATACTGGTGCGACTCCCGTACTGCACTGGTGTGGATAAGATCGGAGCCTCGCGCGTACAAAGCTTTCGTCGCTCATCGCCTGGCGGAGATAGAAGATACGACCAAAAAGAACGAATGGCGTTGGCTACCGTCTAAAGAAAACGTGGCAGACGACGCAACCCGAGCCACACCAGAAGGGTTCGACGAGTCGCACTGATGGTTCCGAGGGCCCCCGTTTCTGCAGCGTCCACCGGCAGAATGGCCGCAGGAAGAGAAAACGACACAATATGACACCGGGGAAGAGCGAGAAATATGTAACATCGCTGTTAAAAGTGAAGACTCGACAACAACACATCTTCCACAGATAGGAAGATTTTCTAAATGGATTCGCCTCATAAGGGCGACAGCGAGAGTCCTCCTATTCATCGACATGTGCAGACCAAACAAGCACGTAGTGAAGGCTGGGCGTAAACGCAACAAAGCAAGACAAGGTAGCGACCCTGGCTGGCAGAGAACAAACAAACGCAACACCTCCGCCAAGGAGAAAAAGGCGACTCCTACTGCCTCATCGCTTGTAGGAATACCGGCCGCTTATCATATGAGAGCCGAACAACTGTGGGTGCAAGCCAGTCAGCGGGAAAGCTTCACAAACGAGCTCAAGCCCTAGCCGACGTGTTTTGGAGAAGATGGGTTAAAGAATACCTGCCCCTACTCCAACACCGGCGGGAGCCCAGCAGCATAGGAGTATCGCCGAAGATTGGAGACCTAGTCATCATTTGTGACTCCAATCTACCACGCAACACCTGGCCCAGAGGGAAAATAAGTAAGGTATATCCTGGCGTCGACGGAGAGGTACGAGTAGTGGACGTAACCACCGGCAGTGGGCACATACTAAGAAGACCAACGAAGAAGATCGTCGTGCTACCAGAGGGATCGCAGCGTGGCGACGGCGGGAGAATGTGCACGACACAACAATATTAAACAAACGAAAGAAAATGCTTATTGTAACCGGCGCTAGTTGAACAACCTAGGAGCGGTGGGCGGAGCCATGACGACGGTGTAATTATCAGGCCACGCCTCTGGTTCGACAACTAGCAAGGGTTATACGGCGGAACTAGCGCAACCTTATGTTGAATTTAAATTATAATTTGTGTAAATAATTGTATTACTTGTATCGAACGATAAAAAATAATGATTGTATTATAACTAAGTTTAAGGTTGAGTTGTAACTGTGCAATAACTCTCCCAAATAAAGGCACCGTATGAACAGGGAGAGTTAGCATAGTCTTCTAATGAAAACTATAATTGTTAAATGTTTACTTTATTATATAATAAATATATTAGGCCGTTAGGCACATAAAAAAAATAGTAGTAGTGTAACCAAAGAGCATGTTATCGTGACGCGGCCGCGGAGCAAATGAAGCCACGCGCACCGCGCCACGACGTTTTATATTTATAGTGCTGAGGCGGGGGGAAGGATTCTCCGCCTAAAGCAGCTGAAAATTATAATGTAAACCTGTAAATAAGTAAAAATATTGATATGTACACCCTAGTCTAACAAGTAGTTATAAGAATATTATATAGTGAATTATGTTTATTAGTTTGTAAGGTTATTAAATAAATAAAGATAGGCGCGGGGGTGAGGCAAGGGTCCGCTGGCCAGCAGCGGCCAAATCATATAAAAGACGGGCCGGCCGCTAGGGTCAGCAGTCGCTCTCCAGCCACCGAAAAGGCACCAGCAAGAAAAGAAAAAGTACAAGTTCCTCCTCACCGCCGCTTGCCTCCAGTTAAAAGCAAGACCAGCGCGTTTTATTCCATTTTTCGCACGGCATTACGGCGATCCGTAATAGATATTAATATCGAAAAATTAATAATATACATAATCCGTTTCAGTATTCTCATGCTGTTTATAGTTCATGCATAAAATAAATTTTATTTTTTATATAACCGAAGTTACAAACGAACTTAAAGTAAACTTGATGGTCACTGTAGTCCATGGACACCTGCAGCCAACTTCAAACAAAGGAGGCTGCAGATGCGTTGTCACCTATGAGTTCTACCTAACAGCTTGTGACATACTCGCTTCGTACAAGTCTCAGATTGGAACACAGCAGTGCAAGCACTGAAAGAGGGTGTTATGAGAACGGTAGGTATTATTAAAGAGGGTAAACCTTATGAATTGTTGTTTCAAAGCAAACAATCGTTTTTGGGCCCACTAGAAGTTGTAACGTAACTTAATATTATTACACAGTAAACGGCTTAAAGATTTGATGAAAATGTAACCGGAATTATGAAATCTGAAAATAAAGAGTTGGTTTGTTAAGCTTTTTTTATGGGATAAGGGTGACAAACGAGCACACAGTCCACCTGATGGTAAGTGGTTGCTGTGGCCCATAGACATCTACATCTATCTTCGATTAAGAATCAAAATGCAGATGCGTTGTCACCCGTAAGGACTAAGATGGAATGCCTCGTTTCTAGTAAAAAGGGTCTCCGGTTATCGACACTCACCATACGAAACACAGCAGTGTTAAGCTGCTATTTTACGTTGGTATTCTGTGAGAGCGTGGTCCTTCCCCGCTCGAGCCGACCCATTCGTGCTACAACCATAATATAGCTGCAGCATGGCTCTACCACGTATATATGCTAATGTAAAGAAGAAAAAAACGCGTGTAACGGACAGTGTGAAAGTCCTCAATAGCTTGATTTTACGTTGATACTTGCGGCATTTCATAACCAACAAGAGCACTACACAATTTTTACACATTTTGTTCAAGAGATGGCCCCCCTACCGCCATTAATATTATTATCATTTACCGGCATTAATATTTCAATAAATAAAAAAAACAGTTGTTATTTTATTGTAAATACTATAATATTTTGGATATTAGGTATAGACCTCGGTAGCTTGCTTTTACGTTGACGCTAGTCCATCTCACAGTCATTAAAAATCACTATTTTCCTCATCGATATTTATTAATGTAAAACTCATATTAAAAATTTTACACCACGTGCCGACAACGTGAGCTAGTTTCACTGAGGTGGGTCAAATAAAATTGTATGAAATACATAGAACATAAAATGATTTTGCACGAATAGGTTATATTTGCAGGCGATCAAAAAGATGCTCTATTATAGTGTAATAATAAGGGTTAAATTGGCACCCCGAGTGCTCACCGTCGGGCAGCAGCGTGAGGTACTGCGCGGGCGCGGGCGCGGGCAGCGCGGCGAGCGGCGCGCGCGGCGCCGTGGCGTCTCGCAGCGCCGTCACCACGTCCAGGCACTGCCGGAAGGACGGCCGCGCCTCTGCGTTGTAGCTCCAGCACTTTTGCAGCAACTCGTACCTGTCAAATTATTTTTTTAACATACATACATGTTACATACATAGTAACATGTATGTATGTTAAAATACATATTACATACATACATATTACATACATACATATTACATACATGGTATGAGCCATGATGCAGCTATATTATTATGGTTGTAGCACGAACGGGTCGGCCCGACAGAATACCAGTGTAAAATAGCACCTTAATGCTGTTGTATTTCGTATGGTGAGTGTAGAGAACCCCTTTGTACTGTAAACGAGACATTCTATCTCAGTCCTCAGGGGTGACAACGCATATGCATTTTGATTCTTAATCGAGGATAAATGTAGATGTCTATGGGCCACAGAATCCACTTACCATCAGGTGGACTGTGTGCTCGTAATTCAATCTTATTCTATTACAAAATAAGATATTATGTTATCCCCGAGGGAGTAGGCAGAGCCTAAATAGTAGCGAGCCACTCAGACCTCGTTTAAAAATTTAGGTGTGGCTATGTCGTGGAAATGAAAATGTGTTTTCGTCAATACGTGTAGGTACGTAACGAAATTAACTCAAAATGGTGGCGCACGTGGCGTCGCGCGCGATGCTTCACAGTTCTCACTTAACACAAAAAATTCATTGATCGTTTAGCTATTAAGTGATGTAATTTAATTTTGAATGTAGATGATATAGCTTCTGAGTTTGTTAGCATCAGTTTCATGAATTGGCTTCCACTATAGAAGTAAATTTAAAGACGTATTCACATTAAAATATGGCTATAGATATAAAATTATGAAAGAAATGATAGGTGGCTGACCCTTCGTCTATACAATCACAAACCTAATATCCCGTTAGTCGCCTTTTACGATATGATTACACAGTCGGCACATGCTTTTATGTTATTATAGGTAATTCCTTCTTAAATCATCCAAGTTTTCATTACAATGTGCTTAGATCACTAAAGTTGAATGTGATGTGATTTAACGCGACTTTAGCGGTAGATATGTAAGAGTAGGCAAGGTACGAGGTACGCACAGTTGGGGCGGGCAGTTGGGCGGGCGGTCGGGCGTGCCGCCGGCGCGCACGTAGCCCAGCACCTGCCGGTTGGTGCGCGCCGGGTACGGCTGCTGGCCCAGAGACAGCACCTGCCAACAAACATAAACACATTCATGATTCACACCATACACATCACACCAAATTACCAGGGTGTGTATTGAGCCAGCGAAAACGTTTGCATAAAAAGAAAACGTTTCCTGGTAATTCTGATATAACTGTGGAAACGCGAACGATCTACCTAATTATTTGTTTTTGTAAAGATGTTGCAGTTAACTTATTTAAATCTGTTTAATTTAACACGACTTAACAGAAAAAATGTCAATACTTACCTACAGTCTTGTGAATGAAAATATGAAGTGGAAGAGTTTCGCAAAAATCAAATATCATGATAATAATTTATAATATTAAACAACATATAAGTATTTATGTTTTACCAAATGAAGAAAGTATTTTACAAACTATAAACAAAAAATATTAAAGAAAAAACAGCACCTCATACCTACTGTCTATTTAAAAAAAATACCTATCCAGGTAACTGAATAGCAAAATATAGTTTACCACTGCAATATAAAGCATTTGGGAATCCCCCCCCCCCCCCAAATGAGTGTTGCTTACCTCCCAACATAGCACACCCCAAGCCCATACGTCGGACTGACACGAGAAAACGCCGTCCACTAAACATTCCACAGCCATCCACCGTACAGGCAGCAACCCTATAATAACAAAATAAGATAAAAAAAAATATTATTTGGTAAGATAATGACAAAAATTATTAAAATAATTATTATTCGACCAGTTTATTTGTGGTTTATAAATTTTTCATTCATATCAATTACAACACCATAGAGAATTCAAACAGTTGAATTAAACGCTCTCATTACACACAAATCTAAATATTTTTACCTTCGCCTTCCTTTCTGTAATAGTCGTTCTTGTAAATATCTCTAGCAAGCCCAAAGTCACCGATCTTGACGACTCTTCCTCCAGCTCTATGAGCTACCAAACAGTTTCTAGCGGCCAGGTCTCGGTGGACGAAATGCATTTCTTCTAAATAACGACAGCCTTTTGTCACGTCCACGCACATGTTTAATAAGTCCAGAAGAGTTAGTGATTCTGGCGTATACTGAAACGTTTTATTATGGTTAGTTTGATTGTTTCATGGTTTTAGCAATGCATAAAAATAAAAAAAGTAAAGTAAAGTTATAGCCTATTAGTCTGAGAGCTGGCGACGAATTTTGGGAAGGTCCTTTGAGCAAGTTGAAATTGTGAAAAAATATAATTTAGTCATTTGGCGAATCCAGTCCTGCGAGTCTGTCAGAGCGTTTGCGATTATTTCGTTACTGCGCAGCATATAACATTTGCAAAAAAAAAATCCAAAAAAATGTGTTTTTGGCAACTTGATTTATTTTTTATTTTTTAATTTAGTTTTTATATAATTCCAAAAAAATAATCCCAGACGTTTTTGTCGGTTATAAAATATTACCAGACTTCTCCAAATATATTTTTTTAAGTTCCTAAAAAATATACTTTTGGCAATCTCAAATTTTAATCACGTATTTATTGAGTAATTTTTAATAATACCTGCGAATCGCCAGACGAATTTAGCGGTTTTAAACAATTCCCAGATGTGAATAAAGTTTACAAATGAATACGACAAAAAGTCTTATGCGTAGCCATACGTGCGAGAAAGGTAGCTTATCGAACTATGCAGACATCGGATGGAGGCCTAAATGGTACACTTGACCTGATGCTCCTAGCAGAACAGTGAACAAACTACTCAAATCTTCGGCAATTTACAGTTCGAATTATATCAAATTTAAATTTACTAAAAGGACGGAAATTAACGTTATAACAAGAGTATCTGCAAAGTACTAACCAATGAGGCTCGTTTAGCTCTGAGGTAGCTTAGCAAATCTCCTCCCTCCATGAGTTCCATGATGATGTAGTTAGGATCGTTGTCAAGGCACACGCCCAACAGACGTAAAATATGTTCGTGTTTGAAGTTTGACATCAGGGCGGCTTCTTTTAGGAATTCACTCTTTTCTTGTTCAGTCGCTCCTTTTCTGAGAGTCTGTATAAATATTTTAATTTTAGTATCTGCATAATGACTGCGTCGTCTAGTAATAATATTATGTGGTTACCACGTCACGGTCCTAGGTTCTAAAAAACAATTCTTGTTCATAGTAGAATATATACTTCTTTTTCCTTTAATTTTGCCATTTTTGTGATGGGTTTGGTAACATAATCTAACTGGTTTTGGTAACATATCTCTAGGAGGTATATAGTTTCTATTTCTCACCTTAACAGCGACCTTGGTTTCCGCGGCGCCGTTACTGAGCTGCCTGGCGATGCCCTCGAACACTTCTCCAAACGCGCCCGAGCCTAGGAACTTGTTCAACGTTATGTGTTCGCGACGCACGTGAGGCAAAGCTGACAGTTCTGCCTCCGTAGGACTTATCGCACCCTATACACGAATGACATTTTTATTAAGGGTTATCTATTTATTTTAAATTGTTTGGGATGTCAGATGGAACAACTTCAATAGATGCCCACAGTAAGTATTTTCAACTCTTTTAAGTTATATAAGCCAGCAGGCGTATTCTGGGAAAGGCATAATATCTGAAGCAGTAGATTTAAAAAGACGGATATATTTATATTATAAAAAGAGTATGTAGTTATTATTAGAAGTTTTATAAGGTATTTGTTTATAAGGTATAGAATTTGTTAATAACTAATCTGATAGGTGCCTATCGGATTCTAGTATAGCTATGAACCATTGTTCTGACAAAAGCAAAACTAATATATTTTGTGAATATGACATCGATCGGTCAAGTTGTTCAGAAGTTACACGATTACTAAAAGACGCACCTTTTCTGTGTTCTGTGAGACGCAATGTCGATTATATATTATATATATATGTAAATTATTAACTTATCGTGCATAGTGTCAAGGAGATAATCTATAAGTATTAGGCGAGACGGGTAAGAAATAATATTATGTGGAGTTTTCTTCCATATAAGATAATCAAATAGGTGTATTGAGTTCACCTGGTTATACAGTATGTTCGTGGAATGTCTGATGGGCAGTTGGCGTAACGTGGCGAGTTCAACGTCAGGACCTCTTCTAGGCGTGGCACTTGTTATTTGATTTTCGATGGCAGCTTTTTTCTTATTGCGATTTTTGTATGCTGTAAAAAGTAGTAGGCAATGTTTTAAATACCTTAGTAACAAGAATTCTTAGCAAAGTGTCTCTCTACTATTGTGCGACTAAACTTAATCATTCATATTATACATAGCTAAACACATATTTTCGTTTGTATATTGTAATTAATTAGAAGGTTGGTGGCTGCCACGTGCCTCACACTAGAGACAAGGTGCGCGATGGTGGGCTCTGGCCTGTCGATCTTGCTATAGGTACTATATTATGAGATTTTAAAGTTGCGTATATTTTTGAAATCAAACTAGTTTATACGGAATTATTAATTTTATTTACACTAATTATGCTATGTTAATATATAGCTGACGTGAAACACCAACTCTTCGGGAAATCTGCAGTTTGTGGTCATATCCTAGGCAGCCCTCGCCATTACATCAGATTTGATAGACAACAAATCCTCCCGAAAAAACATCCTTTTCTACCAAAGATTATACGTGAGGCTATTTGAAATAAAAAATAAAACTCCCTAATTTCGATAGAGAAGGCTGGGTACTATCATTTGCTTGGGAACTTGTAATTAATAAAATCAAAATTAAACCCAAGCATACTGCCGCTGAATAGTTTAAGACACAGTAAGTGTTACGAAATATGGTCACGGGGGGACTGAAACGTGCGACGCCCCAATGTCATAGTTCACTACAGCTACCTTCAGTTACCACGACACCCACGGGATGATATGGGGTAGTGGATATTATAACGCCACTACACGGCTACTTTCAGTTTAAAGTTATTAATTTTTCGTTTGATTTACCCAGAAGGAGCTTGCCGTTGTATGCTTGGGTAGGGATTTAATTTTATTAATTGTAGGATAGGATCTCAAGTAGATGGTAGCATCCAGCCATCATCTCTATTGAAATTATGATATTTTTTGTTTCGATTTCAATAGCCTAGCAAATCATTCTTGGAAAGAATCTTGAAGAAGTGTTCTTTTGCGAGGATGCCCACAACACGGTAAATATACCACGCAGTTGTATTTTCATTTACGATTTTATATTTTTAGGTAAATACGAAATAAAGTTACATAGGTATTTATCTATACTATATTATAATATAATAAAGGGGAAGAGATTTTTGTTTGCTAACGCTAAACACGCTAATCTCTGGAACTATTAGAACTCCGATTTGAAAAATTATTTTTGTATATTCTATCTGGCATTAGGCTACACATCTCAGCTAGCATTATTATATATTTGATCTTTGTTAAGCAAGTCGGAAGAAAAAGCGCTCTCGAAATAATTTATCCGCGTGCGCGGGCGTAATGGTTAGTGATACGTAAATACAATGTTTTACAAAAATGTAAATCTTAACTCCATCTAAAAAAAAGTCCCTAATAACATATGTCTATATCTTATGCAATAAGGTATTTTGTGTCAAAAAATGATTGAAAATTAAAAAGTGATTTACGGGCGTTATTAATAGGCATATCATATTAATCCTTACAAACGAAAGTTACTTCATCATCAAGACAATTTTCTGCCGACTTCCAAAAAGGAGACGGTACTCAATTCGACGCGTATGTTTTTTTTTTATGTGTGTTACCTCATAACTTTTTACTGGTTGGACCGATTTCGATGATTCTTTTTTTATATGAAAGCTGATACTTCTCGTGTGGTCCCATATGAATTTGATCAAGGTCAGACCAATAGTTTTTGAGTTATTTGAGTTATTCTTAATAACTTATATTGAAGTCGGCTGTACAAAATTTTTAATTTTTTTTATATGAAGATAAACTATGCTCTTAATATCATGTTATTTGGACGCATAGTACATGAGATAAAAAAAAATTAAATAATTCATTCAACACTCAGTTCGGCGCATGATCTACGCATAAACACTAGCCGGCCGATGAACCAACAATGAACGCATCTATGAGCGAGGTTAATTCACATATTTTTGCTAAAAAATTGGAAAAATTTATGGAGTAACTAAGTACTTTTCCTTAAAAACTGAAAAAAGCCGGGGGGGGGGGGGAGGGGTTGACGCTCACGCGGTAGATACACTCATTTTTCACTCCACAAATTTTGCCAATTTTTCTATACGTTGCTATCTACATTGATTGAATTAGGTGTCATGTTAAATCGCGCGGCTCAAGCGCGTGTTACACGCAGATGAATCCGCGGGGCACAGCTAGTCACAAATAAACTTCAAATCACGTCCACAAAGTTACAAAAAAAGAGTGTTAGATTGGTAAAAACTTTTAACTTAACTTTTTAAAAACTTTACTAAACAAAGAATAAGCTTTTTCGCCCGATAGAATTCGACTATAGGAGTTAGGGAGAATTCACCTTAACTTAGTGCGCAATGTATTGAGGCCGCAGAGCCCGTTGTTTTTTCATGCGCATTGTAATTAAAATAAAGTTGTTCCAGTTTTAATTTTTTTGTCGATAGCTAATTGATAAATTTTCATTTGCTTTGTGAATAGTTCATCGCCATTTGCTAAATAGATTTAACATTGTTCCATCTCTAGACACGCCAAACGACGGAGCAAATACAAAGAGGAGGTGTTGTAATTAGATTTCACTATGTAACAACGCGTGACTATTTGCGGGGTAAGGGAGTGTTAAGCCTCGCCCACTTAACTATTTTCTATCAACGGATAAATAGTAAAACTACTCGCATCGCGCCATATCGATGATGCAATCTAGTTTAGCTACATTGACGATAGACACAAGTGTTGCCATCTAGTGTCGGATATATTTAATTATATTTGAAAACCGACGCAAAGATTTTTCTAGAACTATTTTAATCACTTAGGTATAAAATTACTTACAAATGTGATGCCATCCGTGATACATCCATGATAGCATCAGAGCGTCTGTCTGAGTAGATTTTACACGATAAAACACAACACTTCATCCTTTTCTTCTTAATACTACGAAAATACACCGATTTGCGAGTTTCGACACATAAGCGCACGGAACGAATGCTGATAGTATACTAAGCAACAAAAGCTACGCCCACTGATGACGTCAGGACCTAGTTAGAATCACAGTGCACAGTTGCTTACGCCGTCTCCTCTTTGTATTTGCTCCGTGCGTCAAACTGTATGCTGTTATTCTCACCGTGCTACAACTCAAAGACTATATTAGTATATATAGATAGTGGGGTGTGTGCGTGTTGGTGAAGGTGCGGGTAGTACTGACTGTAGAGGAGCGCAGCGAGCCCGAGGGCGGCGATCGCGGCGAGTGCGGCGAGCGCGGCGGCCAGCGCGAAGGGGTGCGCGCGCGCCAGCTCGGCGCCCGACAGCGCCGCGCCCGCCGACAGCGCGCCCCACCCGTACTCGTTGCGCGCCTGCACGCGCGCCACGTAGCCCTGCGACACCTCGCCCGCGCCGATCAGCCAGTACGTCTCTGCAATTTCATAACATCTCTCGTATGGGCCGTAATCATAGCGGTAACTAGGTACTAGGACTCCTTTTCATTTAGGAGTCCGTCTGTAGTTCCCACCCTCTCAGGTTTTTGTGCCGCCAAATAGAAGTGCCTACGCTGCTGTTCCACAGGTTATGCGAGTCATTCCATCTAAGTTCTAACCTGAATATATCTCTAAATTTGCTTACACAGTGGGAGGTAACTCAAAAAACTCACGATAAAAATATATATCTTTAATCTACATCCAAAAGTTAATTACACCAATCGATAGCTAAAGGATACGTTACTTTAAATGAAGACTGTGATGCATCACGCGCGGGGAAGGGGGAAGCAATGCCATTTTGAGGTCATTTCGTTATGTACACAGTATTTATGTAAAACGGCCGTTTCCACGAGACAGCTATACCCTGATTTTTTTTATAATAAGGGTGACAAACGAGCACACAGTCCACCTGATGGTAAATGGAAGCTGTAGCCCATAGACATCCACATCTATCGCCAATTGAGAATCAAAATAGAAATACGTTATCACCTCTGAGAAATAAGATAGAATTCTGCGTTTACAATTAAAAAGGGATCTACATTAAGCTGCTGTTTCACGCTGGTATTCTGTAAGAACCTTCCCCGGTCGAGCCAACTCATTCGTGATACAATCATAATATAGCTGCAGCATAGCTTTACCACATAACTGTACTAACGTCTTCAGAGGTAACAACGCATCTCTAGTCTTCCTTATTCGAAGTTGATTGCATGAGTCTGTAGACTGCAGTGATCACTTTACAATTAGGTGGACTGTAATACGTTTGTCACTTTAGTTTTAAGGCAAAACATATCATCATCATCATCATCATCATTACAGCCCTTCACAAGTCCACTGCTGAACATAGGCCTCCCCCAAAGAATGCCACAAAGCACGGTCCTGAGCCACCAGCATCCATCGACTTCCTGCATGTCTTACCAGGTCGTCACTCCATCTCGTGGGGGGACGCCCTACACTTCGCCTACCGGTACGAGGCCGCCACTCGAGAACCTTTCTTCCCCATCGGTTGTCGGTTCTTCGAGCTATATGGCCGGCCCACTGCCACTTCAGCTTACTAATCCGTTGGGCTATGTCGGTTACTCTGGTTCTACTACGGATATCCTCATTCCTAAGTTTATCACGCAGAGAAACTCCGAGCATAGCCCTCTCCATAGCTCGCTGAGTGACCTTGAGCTTTCTCATCCGGCCAGCAGTGAAGGACCACGTCTCAGTTCCGTAAGTCATCACTGGCAACACGCACTGGTTGTACAATTTCGTTTTAAGGTTTTGAGGAATGTCTGACGAGAAGATGTGTCTTAGCTTCCCGAACGCTGCCCAGCCGAGTTGAATCCGTCGATTGACCTCTCGGTCGAAGTTGGACTTACCTAGTCGGACTATTTGTCCCAGGTAAACATACTCGTCAACAACTTCGAGCTTAGTGTTCCCAACAACTACCGGCATAGGTGTGACATGGACATTAAACATGATCTTTGTTTTGTCCATGTTCATCTTAAGACCTATCCGTTGGGAAACACTATTGAGGTCATTGAGCATAGTGCTTAGGTCCTCTAGCGATTCTGCCATAAGGACTATATCGTCGGCAAATCGAAGGTGAGTGATGTACTCGCCATTGATATTGATACCGTATCCTTTCCAGTCCAGAAGCTTGAAAACGTCTTCCAATGCAGCGGTGAAGAGTTTCGGGGATATGACGTCACCCTGTCTTACACCTCTCTGCAATTGGATAGGTTTCGTACTCTGGTTCTGTACTCGGATAGCCATCGTAGCCTTACTGTACAAGCACTTCAACACTTCGATATACCGACAGTCAACTTGGCACCGCTGAAGGGACTGCAGCACTGCCCAAATTTCGACGGAATCAAAGGCTTTCTCATAGTCCACATACGCCAGACATAGTGGCAAATTGTACTCTTCGGACTTCTGTACAATTTGCCGAAGGGTATGTATGTGGTCTATGGTGCTAAAGCCCTTTCGGAAACCGGCTTGTTCGGGAGGCTGGAAGTCAAGTCTGCGCGCGAGACGATACGTAATGACTCTCGAAAACAGCACGTAGACGCGGCTCAGAAGGGAAATCGGTCTGTAGTTCTTCAAGAGAGCGTTGTCACCTTTCTTGAAGAACAAGACCACCGCACTTCTGCTCCACGCCTCCGGTGTAATGCCACCATGGAGGACGGAATTAAAGAGCTTCTGAAGGACTTCAAGTACCGGTTTTCCACCCGCTTTCAGAAGCTCCGCTGTAATTCCATCCTCGCCTGGGGCCTTACCGTTTTTATGGTGCTTGAGAGCCATTCTAATCTCGCTCAGACTGACGTCCGGAATATCTTCGGAATAGTGTCGGATGAGACTCGCTCTTGGATCGTTACTCACACTTGCGTGTGGCTCCAACGATGACGTGTACAACTGCCCATAGAACCTCTCAATCTCACTCAAAATCTCAGGTGTCCCGGAAACGATGCTGCCACATTCTATCTTCAGCTTTGACAGTTGGCTCTTTCTGGCAGACAGATCTCTGGCAAAGACTTTGGAGCCTTGGTTCCGCTCGATCGCTTCTTCAATACGAGCTATATTGAAGTTGCGTAAGTCCCGCCGCATGCATTTGGAGATCTGTCTGTTCAGATGCCTGTATGCTGTCAAGTCTGTTGAAGAATGTAGCTTCATCTCCCGTCTAACAGCCATGAGATTAAGAGTGTGATCGGAGAGTTTTTGTGTTCTTCTGCGGCGGGTCTTGCAGAACTTAGCTCCGACCGCATGGACAGTTTCCACGAGCTTGTCATTCAAATCGTCCACTTCATTGCAGTCTTCTAGGCACTGAAAACGGTTTTGTAACTCGAGCTGAAAGGTTTCGGGACTTTGGATTAGAGCACGAGGGGGACGGAGCGTTGACTTCATTAGACGAGACCTCTCCAACTTAACGTTTAGGTTCAGTGTGCCTCTAACCATTCGGTGATCGCTACCAGTTTTCACCCTCGCGATCATGGAGACATCACTGAACAGTTGTCGTCTGGTCGTCATAATGAAGTCAATCTCATTTTTTGTCGAACCGTCGGAGCTCGACCAGGTCCACTTCCTGTGGGGCCGCTTCTGGAAGAAAGAGTTCATCATAAAGAGTCCCTCTTTCTCCATGAAGTCGGCCAGCTGCTGGCCCCTTGGTTTCCGCTGCCCTATTCCAAATTTCCCTACTTTCAGCTCACCGTTCTCTCTTGTGCCTAGTTTTGCGTTGAAGTCTCCCATTAACACCGTATATTGGGTTTTGGAGGAATGCATGGCTCTAGAGATATCCTCATACATTTCCTCCACCTCCTCATCGGGGTGTGCCGAGGTTGGTGCGTAAACCTGTATGACCTTCAGCGAATACCGTTTGGTGATTCTGAGTATAAGGTACGCAACCCTCGTCGACACACTCCCGATCTTTACAACGTTGTTAACGAGAGACTTGTGGACGATAAATCCGACACCTCCTTGGGACAGATGGTCGCCCTCCCGGTGATAGAGCAAGTTGCCGGATTCGAGGATTACCGTGTCCTCCCCCTCTCTTCGGACTTCGGATAATCCTATAATATGCCAGCGCAACTTGTTTATCTCTTCTTCCAGCTCCACAATCTTCTCGTCAGTCCTCAGGGTGCGTGCGTTGTACGTTGCCAGGTCGAGTCGTCTAAGGTGGCATCCGAACCTCCACCGGAGATTCTTAGCACCCCCTGCCCCGCCGTTACCATGGTCGCCACCGTAGCCAGGAATAGCGGGGCCGCCGGGGACTGGGGGCCGTTTCTTTGTTACTGTCATTCATAGGGGGGTATTTGCCATAGTTGCCACGCTTGGCGAGCGGGTTGGCAACCGCAGTTTTTTTATTGTTAGTTTGTTGTTATCAAGAAGATGCTGCTGCCCATCTCCTGCCTGTTTCCCTTTGTCGCCTTTTACGACACCCACGGGAGGATATGGGGTAGTGGATATTCTTGACCGCCACTACACGGCATAACATATCATTTGTTGCTATATATGTACACTCAATAAAGAAACTAAAATAACAAATCAATCAATGGGGAGGCCTATTTTCAGCAGTGGACATTCAGAATTGGATTTGATTGGAACTCCAATGACGTGTATGTTTCGTGTTGTGCTTTCCATTTAATTAATTTATTTATTGCAATCTATCTAAGTCCACAGCAGAACATAGACCTCCCCCAAAAATTGTTTCATATGGCGGAAATTTGTCATAGTTGCCACCATTGGCAGGCGGGTTGCAATTGCAGTTTCTTATTACTCAAAATAAGTTATTATCAGGAAGCTGCACATCTCCTTTTTGAGTTTCGTTCCATCGCCTCTTACGACACCCACAATGACATAGTATAAAATAAAACTCTATTACTCCGTCACCACGGTAACGGCTTTCCGGCATAAGCCGTGCGTACGTGGAAATGCTGAGCCACTAAGTCGTTCTATTTTCCTCGTATCCGATAAAACGCGTATGCCATAGATCCACTACTAAAATTCATCACGGAAACCCAGTCGCCTCGGATGACCTGAGAGGCTGACGGGGATTAACCCGTTCGCATAAACGACCACACTAATAACTTCGTTCGGCAGAACAACCTGCATGTTGGTCAACTGTGAACCAGTTCATGTGATAACCAGGGGCGTAGCTACCGCCGTATCAGCCGTATCAATGATACGGGGCCACCGGGCTACAGAGGCCCTGAACGTATGTGAGCAAAAATTCTAAGGACTTCTATGGGACAGGATGTTGGTTTGAATTGTTTGGCTAACGGAGTATTAATTGTAAGTAATAACTTATAATCAATATATAATTATTTTACTTTAATGCGAGAGCTTTTGTTCCTTTTGTGAAAAATATTTACCCTTCATTTGGGCCCCCCGACAAATGTTTATACAGGGCCCCTCTAAGGCACGCTACTCTACTGGTGATAACATACACGATACTTTTGAATATTGTTTCAAGTATTTGACAGTTCATGCGCACCTTCCTTATATTTTTAGTAGATTTTATTACCTTTATCTAGTAAAACACAATAGAAACGGCGTGCAGTTTTAAATTAGAAGAACTCTACTCGCTTAGAGAAATTATTTTCTCCAATGTTACTCACAGTTAGTTACATTGATAGATAATTTGTTAAAATACAATGACTATTGATGACCGGTATATTAGTTACGGGCAGGTATACAAATGAACATACATATTATACACACAAAATATCAGTCGAAAATAATAACCTCCTGTTGCAGTCAAGTCATAAGCTTTTGTTTAAATTGTAACGAAATGGAATTCCTTAAAATTGAATTAAAACAATATGTCACATACTCACCAGTTCCATTATGAAGCAACTCCAGGCCTTCACGTAAAATGAGCATTTTCATTTCATCATCAATGTCGCTCGGCAAATCAGCAGGCAGTAACTCACTGAGATTTTTCACATTACTTTCCTCGGCATTTGTATCCCTGAACAAATGTGTGTGCAAACTGTGTTTATTAATCACGTTGCGGTTTTATAGGATTATGCTTACGTTAACAGTTTTGTGAAACCTTAATGACAACAAAATACCATATCTCAAAAATTTAACATGATTAAATAGGCTGGGTTTTTTATTGATTTAACAATTTCATATCATGGCGTCTGATCTATTTAATTATTTATTTACCGGTGTTGTGGTCGTCCCCAAACGCGGTAGGCAGTTACCGGTGATCCTCTGGGGTCTGGTTCCGACCACCAGGCGCGAAGTACTTTATCTCCCACTGCTTCTATCCGTAGTGGTCCAGGTGGTCCCGGGACGTCTCCTATTGAACATTATTACCACGTTAAAACGTCAATTTCAAAATTTATTTTTAAAACAATTTCGTAGATATATCATCTATAATAATAATCATAAAACGCACTAGTACAATAATTGCATATGCCAGTGAAGTTGATAAATATATCATCATTCGGATTTTACATTCCCGATAAATCTTAACATTACAAGATAATATTTTCTGTTTGCTATGTCATCCTAAGGCGATATGTTTTGTCTTAATCACCATACTTGACAGACTTTACTTAAGTATCATACGTTACAGATGCAGTTCCTTATTAACTGTTGGAGTACTTAAGGTTTGGCGCAATCGAGAAAGTTCATCCGAAGTCTGTCAGAGGCTATAAGTCTTTTCTTAGCTTTCACTAAAACGACTGTAGTAACCATCACGAGGAAAAATGTTATAAATTAAAAATCAAAATACATTATTTACCAAGAGTTTCGAAAGTAAAGCGGTCATCATGTGGCCAGTGATACGGAGGCGCGTGTGCGACGTATTGCAGGCGAAGACGGAAGCGATACCGAGTCCGTGGTCTTAAACCACTTGCGGTCCACTCGTCGCGCTCACTCTGCACACACATCTTCCACAAATCTTTCGACATCGACGATTCTGCGTATTCTACTTTATACCTGTAATGAGATTCCGTGATTTTAATTTAACATATGACAAAGCAGTATGTTAAGAAATCCAAATAGAATTTATTGCAATAAAACTTTAACTCGGTAGCTAAATTTTTTATTCCAGTAATGCAATGTACTTAAAATACTTTAGAGCACAGCGTTAAAAAGTCATATAAGTTTATTAAGCATTTATTTGACTTTTTTAGAGATTCGAATAATTATAGATTTACCTACAGTCTACTCTTACAGTTTAAAATTGGCAGTAACTTTCAAGTAGGGTTGTTTATATCTTATTTTTTTTTATGGATGAAGTTCTACTGCATGTATTTTGATTTCGAATCCGATCACTTAGAGAAATTCCGACCATGGTCCTCTTCATAGCTTGCGGAATGATTTTGAACTTTCCCATACGGCTAATAGTGACCACGTCTCGGTTCCATGTGTTATCACCGGTTGAACACTTTTGTATTATTATTTAACAAGTTTTGATGTATGCATAACGAGAAGACGTGTCGTAATCGCCGAACGCTGCCCAGCCGAGTTGAATCTGTCGGTTGACCTAGATTGTTTCTGTGTACGGTGGCTCACGGTTAGTAGTCAAGAATAACGGAGACTGACTGGTGCAGTTGGTAGGCGGTGGGCGGCGGCCAGAGCACTTGCAGGTCGTAGGCGCGGGCGCGGCGCAGCGCGAGCGGCGCGGGCGGCGGGAAGGTGCGCAGGCGCAGCGGCGGCGAGTCGGCCGCCAGCGCGCTGTGCGCCGAGCGCGCGCGCACCCACACCACGTACGCGGTGCCGGGGCTCAGCCGGCTCATGTTCGCGCTCCGCCCCTCCGACACCTCGAACGTGTTGTGCTCTGCCGACATTGGACTTACGTTACAGATATTTTAAAATAACGATCCACCCCAGATTCGCACGGGCGATTTCTGGATCGCGACAACAGCGCCACCTACCGGGTCCAATTGCGAATATAAAACATTTTCAAATCAACGTAATCATACGCACAAAATTTCATCAAGTCCAACCGTTTAGGAGGAGATCGCGGCTACACGTATTGTATATCTGTATACCTTACAGATATACAATACGCGTAACCGCGATCCATAGCTGTGACACGTTCTGTTCTGAATTGCTGGTCAGGTAGTTTACGATTACATACAAGTATTTGGGTAGGACAAAAATATTGTATTTTAGACACGATTATGACGCTCGAGAAATGATACTTCTTTAAATACTATATGTTCGGAAATAAATTGCGCATACATGAAATAATCAAGATTAAAAAAATTATAATTTAATCTTTGGCGTTCGAGTTCTTATTTTTTAAGCGATCACCGTATTATAATATTTATCGACAACAGGAAAGGCATGTTATTGAATTAGATTCATAATCGTCAAAATTTTTATTTAGATCCTTTATTTCAAATAAAGTAACTTTTTGTCCACCGAATGTCGCACGCTTACTTCGTGCTGGACAAATATGCATACAGCAGAGAAGGAAGCGCTAAAAGCCTTTTAACGTGGGAAATCCTCGCCTTATGAAGCCGTCATAGCGCGGCCACACATTGCACTCGGTAAAGAATCAAAATGTAGATATGCGTGAGCTGAAACAGATCAAGGAATATTCTACTTTTAACGAAAGGATGGATTGTCTCGGTATTAATAGAAGAAGAAAGGTTTCCTGTCCTCTCTACTCACTGTGCGAAATACAGCAGAATTATACTATTTTACACTGATATTTATCACAATGTGACGTAACGGGACATTTATATTTAAAAAATAAACTAAAAACATTTTTAATAAACCCATGTCGGGAAAGTGGTAGAAAGTCTGGATTTTGGAGATTGTGTAGTAAAACCAACCTGTGTAAGCTTGATGGTTATCGGTAGACATTTATGGAAATAGGTACATGTTGGTGGTATATATTATATTAAGTTCTCCTTCTTTTCATTAGCTTGTAATATATTTGCATATTTTTCAGCTTTTGTAAATAGTTAAAGGTTGTATTGCCGTCTAAAAATATTAAATTGTGAGCATTACCTTTATTCGTCTCTTACGGCATTTACCGAATGAAATAGTGTAATGGGTACTACTTACGCGTCACAACACAGCTCGGAATTATTTATAAATATATTACATATTATTCCAGCAGTGGATGGCTGTATATTTGTAACTACCTCTGAAGGCCAAGGAACTATGTCGAGGGACACTTAATATGCGAGAGGAAACACACGTGAGAAACTTATTGTGTTCACGACACCAGTCTAGTTTAGAGTACAGATACTTTAGAGCACAAACAAAGTGGGATTTGCGTCTTGCGGCCTTCTTAAGGATGTTATTATTATTAAGGAATGGTCTTATATGACCCCTTGGTGGCACAACAAAACAGAACCTTCCACAAGCGTTTTGGACTCATTGAATAAGGTGTGCGGTGCGTGGCAACAAACATGACCCGTAGACACTGTCAGCGTAATTAAGTTTTGTGATAATACAAGTGCGTCAGATAACCTGTTACGTTGTTCGATACTTAGATACTCGTATTCATGTATCCTGTACAAGATTTTTAACCGATAGAAGCAGTTCCTAACAACACCAGCAATGTATTCTTCGAATCTGAGGTCGGGGCTAACTATAACTCCTAGATTACGGGTCTTTCCCACTCTTTCTAAAATAGTTTCTTTTATATTTAATTTTGGATTAAAATAATTTATTTTAGTATCACGAATTAAAAACTTCGTCTTTGACGCATTCAACACTAGATAATTTTTTTCTGACCACTTCAGTACTCTATCGAGATCTTCATTGAGGTCCCGTATAGCTTTCCCAGTATTTATGGGCTTGAAAGAGGTATAGACTTGAGTATAGTCTGCATATATTTCATTCGTAATATATTTCAATTTATAATCTACTAGCTCGCCAGGCAGACGTCGTTCTGCCCTCTCGGACGACTTTTTGTCCTATAAAAAATTCTTAAATTCTTAATAAAAAATATTGAGGGTCATTTATA
The DNA here is from genome assembly GCA_963668995.1 of Parnassius mnemosyne. NCBI lineage: Eukaryota > Metazoa > Arthropoda > Insecta > Lepidoptera > Papilionidae > Parnassius > Parnassius mnemosyne. Next base: position 18,593,171 of record CAVLGL010000079.1, read on the forward strand.
GGGATAAAAACTATCCCATCTCTCAAGTTAGACCAAACTGTACGCAGTGTGCAAAATTTTATTGAAATCAGTTCAGTAGTTTAGGAGTCCATCGCGGACAAACAACGTGACACGTAATTTTTATATATAAAGATATTACCTTTCAATTTATGAGGTAATGAAGATGAATCATCCGTTCGCCAGTGAAGTTCGTACCACAAGCCAGGGTCTGGAGTCCATTCCACACGCGCTAGCACTGGACTTAGAACTATGCCAATGACGTCTCTAGGTGGCGTTGGTGCTACATGAAATAAAGATGAAATTTAATTAATTTAGTATGATTAGATTTTGTATAATAATTGAAACAACAACAATTATTATCGAAATACGAAAACACACTTATTTGGAAGTATGTTATACTTTTATAAAGATAATTAACTGCATTTTAGTACTGTACGAAAACTTACCTTCAGCGGCCGTTTGAAGAATTAAGGAGGAACCAATAATAGGTTTGACCTCGTGAAGTTTTGCATAGTAATTGGTCGCTTCCAACATCACGGTATAATTTGTAAATGGGCTTAATTCATTGAGCACTAACTCAGTATTCGTGGTTGTTATATACGGACAAGTTTCCTTGTCACAGGTCGTCGAATCATTTGATGTTTGCAAACGATAGTACACCGTAAACTCAGTTGCTGTCATTTCATATTCGATATCATTGCAATAGTTAGGTTTACCAACTTTGGGCATCTGTAGGGTTATACTATTGGCAGAGTTTGAAAGAACTTTTGGAAGCAGGTTCTCCGCTTTCGGAAATAAGCATTGCCTTGGCGGATATGGTTGATTTGCAGGATCTAAAGTCATTATTTTATAGCCATACGAAGCTTTCACATGTTCGATATCTCTTTTTCTACGTTTGTTCGTATAATAAATTGATTTTTCTGTAGAATTAAACCAATAAACGTATTTACTATCTATAGTGATGGCCATGGGAGTGAAACCATATTTTTTCTTTCCTGCATCCACTACTATCCTACATTTGCAAGCCCTTATATCTGTCGCTACAATTTGGTGCACCCAAGGATCGACCCAATAAAATTCGATATCATCTTTTGTCATGTCAAGAGCGAACGTTCTGGCGACTTGGGGATTTTCAGGGCAATTGCAATTGCTGCGTAAGTCAGGATCTTCTTCATTGTTGGCAAAAAAGGAACGTATGTTCGAGCCATTCACCTTTGACGTCATTAGTGTGCCTAAACCTGGATGATTACTTTCTTCATACCAGAATAGTGACCTAATAAAAATAAATATTCAATTAGTTTAGTAAACGAACAATAATTTTAAAATTCAAAAGCAAATCTTTACGAAGGGAGAGGCACATGTCCAGTAATGGACTTATACGGGCTGATAAAGAAGAAGACGGAAGAAGAAGGACAATTGTAAATTAAGGGCCAGGAGCTAGGAATTTAAGCGACATTTTAACGACCTGAACTTGTACCACAGAATAAATAATAGTACAACGTACTTATACCTACATAGTGACAAAATTATGATTGTTATTTTACATATTATGTAAGTCAATTTATATGTAGCTTAAAAACAACGTAAGGAAACTTGCATGTGTAATCCGTGTTAATAAGCTTATTAAATGAAAAGAAACCCGCCCGACAATGCTTTTTATACAGATAAATCATAAAACTAGACTGTAAAATAAATGTTATATTTTTTGTATCATAATATAGTAAACAATGATTTAGTAATATATAAGTCACTTATAATAAAAGAAAAATTAAGTTACAGTTCATATAGTTCGAGTAAAGTTCTGTGTTTACATACTGTAACTTTAATTTTAATTAACAAATGTTAAAGTCATATCCAGCAGTGGACTTGTTATGGGGTGTAATGATAATGATAATGATAAAAACTTATCTTGATTGACATGTAAATTAATCGGATCTAGCTCAGTCCCTAACCAATATTTCAATAATTTCGGATCACCGATTCAACATATATCATTACGTCGCGTTAGACATTCGTACTATAATCGGTTAGGTACTTATATCTTTGGAATCTAGGTGTCAAGAAGGCCTTATTAGACTTAAACGTCAGGTTATGTGTGTAGGTCTAATAGTTTTGTGATTTAAGGGATGAGGTCGAAAGTAGCTCAAAATTATTAGTGCAGACATACACACTGCGGGTGGGTCGCCATTTTCTTTTCCAAACATGGGTAATTGGGTGAGACACTTGATTGTATCAAGATTTATGCTCAACCAACAAGTTGGATATGATATAAAAGATTACAGGCTGAGAGAGAGAGAGAGATCATAAAAAAAAGCTTCAAATATAAAAAAGCTGAATTCCACACATTTCCTTAATTCATACAACATAAAAATATAATGCAATAGTTTTTAGTTTTAGTTTTTAATTCTAGTTGAATTCACACTTACCCGTGTAAAGGAGCAATTTGTAGGCTATAAATGGCTTGTTTTCTTGAAAACACTCGTGAGATTTTGGGTCTTGTGTTAGGTATTCCCAAATCTGCCCGATAAGTTACGTAAGATTCGGTAGCAGTAATATCATGTTGGGTCCAGTACACTGAACGACCTACCCAGTCAACACAGATGCTTGTAGCTGAGCCGTTAATAGACGTTAACTGAAACGGATAAATTTATGTGACTAAACCTTTTTTTTTTTAAAAGACATCTACATCTTTCCTCGATATGCGTTGTGGCCCGCGAGAACTAAGATGGAATGCCTTATTTCCAGTAAAAAGGGTCTCCGGTTCTCTACACTTACCATACGAAACAGCGTTAAGCTGCTATTTCACGCTGGTATTCTGTGAGAGTGTGGTCCTACCCCAGTCGAGCCGACCCATTCGTGCTACAACTATACCAGTAATATAGCTGCAGCACGGCTCTACCACGTAAATGTGTTATCGATTCAGGCATATAAATATATGACATTACAATATAAAAATAAGTTTGGGTGCGATTCGGTTTGCGTTTACTAACTTTTCATTTAGCGAAGATATTTTGTCAACAAAGCTATCATTTTTCGTTAAAAGAAAAATAAAGTTTACTTTAAATATAGAAGTGAGTGTGTGTGTGTACATAACAAATACCAAATACATTTTTTTCATACATAATCACAAGAATTAATTTATAATATTAATTTATTTATAATATGATATATTTATTCATTAATACTTCACAAAATTTTTGTATGTGGCTCTGAGTTATAAATGCACTATCTAATTAATTTAAAGCTAAACCATTTATAATAAAAATAATATTTACCTTGTAGTGACCGCTGCCATTAATTCTAGATGAGAATATTTCTTCTAAATTATTAACCCAGTACACAACATTTTCTTCTGTGGACACCACAAAGTCAACAGGCTTGCCCGTGCTTTTCGGTATAATTTCACTTTCGCCGGAGTCTAAATCGAAAATTCTTATTGACTCTTGAGAAGATAGCATTACTTTCGGTACCGGGTTTATTTCATCGGACGGTGATGAAACTACCTCTGAATATGGTCCGAACCCGGCATCCGTATAAGCTCTGACCTTGGGGAGAAAAATGCATTCTTTAATGGTATTTGATTTGTTTTATGAAGCAGAGGAAAGACTTATCCAATATTAATGAGACGAAAGCTTGCACTGTAACAACTGTATTTATTACAGTTTAATCGGAAAATAGTTTTACGGATTTAACCATATTTGATTTTATTTACTTATTCTATATTTTCAGATTTTTAATTTTGGTCGTTCTGCTGTGTTTGCATAGATCCAAATGAAACTTAACTTTGACTTTACAATTCAATCCTCGTGTACGGTGCAACACCGTGCATTCTCCCTGATTTATTAATATTCTACATTTTTAGTGATTTTGTTTTTGCCTACCAATACGGTCGCGTGACTTAACCTTATATTTTATCAAGTTTCGTATATTGTGAAATCTCAATAAATCTTTATTTTTTCTCAAGATTGTATTTAAATCATACATCATCAGATCAAGTAAAGGGTGTGGTATAACAAGACCAAACATCCGTCTGGTCCTTCGAGCCGGATCATCGGTAAATCAAACGCCATAAAATTTGTTTCATTACTTAATATTGTAATTAATACTAAGTATTTGCATTAATATCGGACTGTTTCTAAAGGCAATAAACATAAAACGTTGCTTGATATCCAAAAACAATGTAACAATTTTAATAATCTACTAATAAAAATGCTAATCAATCACACAATCTAACTCTGTTAAAAACTCACCCGAAAGTAGTATGTAGAATCAGGCATCAGTTGTCTCAGCATAAGTTGCGTGTGTAATGGAGACAACAACGAATCTGGGCAGGCTGAAGTTTTGACAGCCGAATCCGTTGTGAAAGAAGATATGGACAAGGACCAACATTGCGCTTCATACCCACGAATTATACCATTGGCTCGAGAAGGCGGCTTCCATCGGAATACTGCAGTCAGTGGACCACCACTGTGTTGTAAAAATACATGATTTTATTTATACATTTTTTTTAACCGAACCTGACTCAGTATATAGGAACAATAGGCGGACTTAATGCTAAAAGGCGGTTACAGAAAAAAAAAATAGTATGTATGATAAATTTTACACAAAAATAAAAATAAAAAGAGAACTATGATGATAATGAAGATGATAAATCAGCGATTTTGAATCATATATAAGAAAGGCGTAAGGAGGACTTTACCTGTGCGCAAGCCGTCACCTCCATGCTGCTGTACGTTACCTGTGCGCGCGGACTGTCACCTCCATGCTGCTGTACGCTACCTGTGCGCGTGCCGTCACCTCCATGCTGCTGTACGCTACCTGTGCGCGTGCCGTCACCTTCATGCTGCTGTAGGTTACCTGTGTGCGTGCCGTCACCTCCATGCTGCTGTACGTTACCTGTGCGCGCGGACTATCACCTCCATGCTGCTGTACGTTACCTGTGCGCGTGCCGTCACCTCCATGCTGCTGTACGCTACCTGTGCGCGTGCCGTCACCTCCATGCTGCTGTACGCTACCTGTGCGCGTGCCGTCACCTCCATGCTGCTGTAGGTTACCTGTGTGCGTGCCGTCACCTCCATGCAGCTGTACGTTACTTGTGCGCGTGCCGTCACCTCCATACTGCTGTACGTTACCTGCGCGCGTGCCGTCACCTTCATGCTGCTGTACGTTACCTGTACGCGTGCTGTCACCTCCATGCTGCTGTACGCTACCTGTGTGCATGCCGTCACCTCCATGCTGCTGTAGGTTACCTGTGTGCGTGCCGTCACCTCCATGCTGCTGTACGTTACCTGTGCGCGCGGACTATCACCTCCATGCTGCTGTACGTTACCTGTGCGCGTGCCGTCACCTCCATGCTGCTGTACGTTACCTGTGCGCGCGGACTATCACCTCCATGCTGCTGTACGTTACCTGTGCGCGTGCCGTCACCTCCATTCTGCTGTACGCTACCTGTGCGCGTGCCGTCACCTCCATGCTGCTGTAGGTTACCTGTGTGCGTGCCGTCACCTCCATGCTGCTGTACGCTACCTGTGCGCATGCCGTCACCTCCATGCTGCTGTACGTTACCTGTGCGCGTGCCGTCACCTCTATGCTGCTGTACGTTACCTGCGCGCGTGCCGTCACCTTCATGCTGCTGTACGTTACCTGTACGCGTGCTGTCACCTCCATGCTGCTGTACGCTACCTGTGCGCATGCCGTCACCTCCATGCTGCTGTACGTTACCTGTGCGCGTGCCGTCACCTCCATGCTGCTGTACGTTACCTGTGCGCGTGCCGTCACCTTCATGCTGCTGTACGTTACCTGTGCGCATGCCGTCACCTCCATGCTGCTGTACGCTACCTGTGCGCATGCCGTCACCTCCATGCTGCTGTACGTTACCTGTGCGCGTGCCGTCACCTCCATGCTGCTGTACGTTACCTGTGCGCGTGCCGTCACCTCCATGCTGCTGTACGTTATCTGTGCGCGTGCCGTCACCTCCATGCTGCTGTACGTTACCTGTGCGCGTGCCGTCACCTCCATGCTGCTGTACGTTACCTGTGCGCGTGCCGTCACCTCCATGCTGCTGTACGTTACCTGTGCGCGTGCCGTCACCTCCATGCTGCTGTACGTTACCTGTGCGCGTGCCGTCACCTCCATGCTGCTGTACGTTACCTGTGCGCGTGCCGTCACCTCCATGCTGCTGTACGTTACCTGTGCGCGTGCCGTCACCTCCATGCTGCTGTACGTTACCTGTGCGCGTGCCGTCACCTCCATGCTGCTGTACGTTACCTGTGCGCGTGCCGTCACCTCCATGCTGCTGTACGTTACCTGTGCGCGTGCCGTCACCTCCATGCTGCTGTACGTTACCTGTGCGCGTGCCGTCACCTCCATGCTGCTGTACGTTACCTGTGCGCGTGCCGTCACCTCCATGCTGCTGTACGTTACCTGTGCGCGTGCCGTCACCTCCATGCTGCTGTACGTTACCTGTGCGCGGGCTGCACGTAGAGCGCGGGGTCGCGCGGCGCGGAGGGCGCGGCCGGCGGCGAGTGCGCGTGAGTGCGCGCCGCCGCGCCGCCGCCCCAGTGCGTGTGCGCGCGGACTGTCACCTCCATGCTGCTGTACGTTACCTGTGCGCGTGCCGTCACCTCCATGCTGCTGTACGTTACCTGTGCGCGTGCCGTCACCTCCATGCTGCTGTACGTTACCTGTGCGCGTGCCGTCACCTCCATGCTGCTGTACGTTACCTGTGCGCGTGCCGTCACCTCCATGCTGCTGTACGTTACCTGTGCGCGTGCCGTCACCTCCATGCTGCTGTACGTTACCTGTGCGCGTGCCGTCACCTCCATGCTGCTGTACGTTACCTGTGCGCGTGCCGTCACCTCCATGCTGCTGTACGTTACCTGTGCGCGTGCCGTCACCTCCATGCTGCTGTACGTTACCTGTGCGCGTGCCGTCACCTCCATGCTGCTGTACGTTACCTGTGCGCGTGCCGTCACCTCCATGCTGCTGTACGTTACCTGTGCGCGGGCTGCACGTAGAGCGCGGGGTCGCGCGGCGCGGAGGGCGCGGCCGGCGGCGAGTGCGCGTGAGTGCGCGCCGCCGCGCCGCCGCCCCAGTGCGTGTGCGCGCGGACTGTCACCTCCATGCTGCTGTACGGCGAAGGTGACCGTTCTGCCACCTCGACCCATGGCACGTCTACTGTCCTCTGTGAATCAAATGTAACTGTTTAAAGAAATTAACAGTTGATCGATTTTGAAGTGAAAACTTCTTTAGAACCGTTGTGATTTGAAACTTGGTAAAACTTCTTGTACTATTATTTATTCTGTGATGAATATAAAAAGCGACACTAAAGAGAACAAACATATATATCTATGAGATGAGATTAAGCTTGCGAGAGAATGAGATAGAATACAGTATTTGAGATAGAATATAGTACTTTCCTATTATCTATCATTTAGATACTTTAGTTACCATAAGCTACTTGTGTTATTTGTTGAAATTGAAAACTTGGATACCTACTGTACAATATGCTATGTAATATATTATGTAGAAGAAATTATAAAATATTTTTTAAACTTGGTAACAATATTATAATAAATAAAGCCTACAATTATTCTACTCCAAGGTACACGTATTTATTTTAGAAAGAGTGATCGTATTTGAGTAATAGCGCCATTTACTACATTTTCTACGTACCACTATAATACCCCATTTACACTCTCGCGCGAGCGACGAGGCGAGTCGCGAGGCGAGCCACAAGGCGCGAGTGTAAACGCTAGCTCGTGGCGCCTCGCGAGGGACGCGAGCGTGGTGTTTACACTCGCGTCTCGTTTCAGTTTGTTTACGGCGCCCTTTCATAATAACATTCGAATTGCTTTTGTTTTAAAATTACAATTTTATTAAAATAATATTATTTAATCTTGCACAATAGGTACTAGCAATTTTTATATAAAATTATGAAACTGAAAAGGTTCTTTTTCGATGAATAGATATCATCCGTCATATTCTTCCTCAACGACGTATTTTTATTAATTTCCTTCTTTTTAAAATGGTCAAACATCGATAAATACTTATTAAGGCAAGAGCTGATGCCGCTATTATTTCGACGTCATTCATCGTTGCTGGCTCAACGCAAACTGACCGCATCGCGAGAGTGTAAACAGGCACTCGTTACCTCACAACAACACGCGAGCTGCGAGGCGAGGTACGAGGCGAGCCGCGAGGCGAGAGTCTAAACGAGGTATGAGAGTTAATCAATTTTGTTAAAATGACTTTAACTTATAGAATGAAGTAGATGGCGCTATTAAAAAATGAACAAAAAGTAATATTAATAATTGAAATGTTTTTTCTGTAATATAAAAGTTTCACTTATATCGTGTGTCTTCACGACACGCACTGTTTTTTTTTTAAAGTAAATTAACACATATTTCGTTAACAATCCATTGATGGATATGAGCTTCTTCCAAATTAAGCTAATTAAACATACACAATCGCTGGTTTTCGTATTTTAATTAAGCGTATTGTTGTGAGGCATCTGTATATATGGACTAGAAAAATTATGAATCTCAGATTCAGACTGATAGTCTCCACTTAGACAGAATTATTCCAATGTGAGATAAACTTGCCTCAATTTTGAATTGTCCTTCGAATTGAAGACTGACATCGTAGAAGACGCGTCCATTCTTGACATTAACACGCTGTGCTGGCGCCCATGTTACATTGAACCGTTCCCACGTACCCACCACTGATATTGACGAAGCGTTGATAGTCTCCGGGATTGCTATGAGTGATTCTATGGACAAAATTATAAACACAGTTGTCAGTAATTTCATCTCAATTAAATATAATTGTAGATCTTTTTCAGATATAATGATCAGAATGTATAAAATATACGTGTAATCATCGATCACTAATAAAAAAACTAAATACACGATCACTGACAAAAATGTCCTTACCGAATGAGCGCCCACTCGAACATTGGGTGTGTTTTTAATTTGTACGTAGCTTTGTGATTACAACTTTAGGGAATGCATTTAAAGTTGAATTAACATTAATAAATATTTATTTCAACTAGAATTACGTCAAAACAATTGGCGACAGTTTATAGAGACCCTTTGCATGGGATTGTGTATCTAGATTTTTATTAGTGATCGATGCGTGTAATACATATATAATGGTAGAGCCACGCTGCAGGTTTAATATAGTTGTAGCTCGAACGGGTTTATTGTATTAAGAAATAATAAATGTATTAATTGCGTACCGCTATCAGCATGTAGCGATGGATCTCTTACAGCAATAACATGAACTCTTGGCACCAATTCGGCTGTATATTTGCCTGCCAAGTCAGAAACAACCGCTCTCGATGCATCTTGAACCCAAACCAATCGTCCACTAAAGTAGCAGAGTGGACCCAGCGTTGCTGTTCCAGCCAATCGTGTAACAAGCGATCCGGATACCTAATGCCAGGTTAAACAATTAGTAATTAGAAACACTACGAATTTTTTTAAAAACATTAAATGTGAAAAACAGATGAATCACAAAAACATTAATAATTCACTTTTTTGTGTATACAACAGTACGCACCTCGCTAACACCAGTAGATATTTTGTCAGCCGTTGGCGCTCGATGTAATTCAGAACCATCATAACTTCTGACAAGCCAATATAACCATTTCTTTTCCAAATCCGCCGTCAAGCCCATTACTAGAATTATTACAAATTTTTGTACCTCCAAATAAGTACAAAGTCAGAAAAATGTTTAAATTTACTTAATATTTAACGATTTACATTATATAATATATCTCAAAATACGAAATCATATCGTTAGTGGGTAAAATATTGTAACTAATTTGAAAATATTTCAATACCAGTACATGACAAGTAGAATTTTAGACACGTTTCGTGGGTGTCGTAAGTACCAACAAGGGGAGATAATAAAAAGACCTTGTGGATTCCAAGTGATGGCGGTATAACCATTTATATTATGCCAGGCGTAAATTACCAAGATCGGCGACAGGAGACAACATTACGAAGTATTATTATTTATTCTGTGACAACATCAACGGTGCGAATTGTACCAAACATTCGTGCGATCGCCAATTCGCTTGCCAAGCGAGATGATTAAGGCTAATTCTCTCTACAATGGGAGATCCTCACGGCCTGCATTAGACTCTTACGGGCTGATGAAAAAGGAGATTTTTTTAATATATTTATTTACTAGCTCACAATTGTTATTACAGGAGTGGAGCCTAATGCAACAATGTGTTCACTAAATAGAATCTTGTTAGTCATTTCCTACCTTGTTTGCCACTGAATAATTGTGCAGGGTAGTAAATAATTTTGTTTTCGCCATTGAGTCTTGCAGCTTCAACAGCGTGGCCTGTGTTCCAGTAAATATATGCACCCAATGAATCGATAGTTAGTTCTTTTGCTACCGTAACTATTGGCACGGGCTCGCGGTTTCCACCTTCAAAATTACCACGCGTAATCTAGGAAGTTAAGGAATTAATAAATTTTAAACATCTGTTACAAAAACTAAAGTCCTAATAATAACTATCAGTTCTCTGTGAACCACAGATTATAAAGAAAATAGAGACATAATAGCACATATAAATATCAAGCATTAGTTGCTAGATGTAAATTCTATTTTTTGCATACTCCTTAAGCTTACAAGTTATAAACAAATTAAATTCTGGCTTATTTAAACAGAGTTGAAAATCTATAGCGTATATTAATTATAAGACTGAATACATTTAAAAAATTACTAAGTTTAAATAATTCCACACGCACCAATTGTTGCTTAGGATTTGACCAGTAAATCTTCTTCCCAACCCAATCAACGGCCAAACTGCCAACGTTGTCCATATTGGGCATCAAGCCTTTTTCATGCGACGTTGTATTGTACCACATCACGGTTGAAGCATTTGTTACTAAGTACAGCTTGTCGCGATACCACGAAATATCGGTAATGTAAAGGTTTTTCAAATGCGCCCTTTAAAAATAAAAGTGTCGTTTACATTTGGTAACATTTTGGTAGCATATGCAAATATTTTATATTATTCTAGTCAAAATTACCTTACCTGTGAATCAAAGTTTGCAAGTTATCTCCGGTTAAATCTGTTTGTAGGAGACCATCAGGTCCAGACCAAAGTAAAGTGCTGTGTAGTGTCGTGGGTGATGATGCAAAAGTCTTTCCTACAAATTCAGAAGACCAAGGACCTAAAAAGAAAATCACAACGTATTAAAGCAGTAGTAAAGGCGGTATAAAATGTTAGAAATGGCGTTTTATATTTCTAGCTTTCATATTACGACTCTTTTTTTGTTGTTTGGTTTAATTACCTGAACCAGATTCTGTTTCTGCTGCCACTTTAATAACATATTCCGTATCTTGCTTTAAATTTTCAACCACGTACGCAGATTCATTGATGTTTTTTCTATAAAAATATATTTTTAATTAATTTATAATTAAAAATGAAATAGAAAATTAGTCACAAAACTTGATATATTGTATAAAAAGGTAAATCAAAAAGACGTAGAAGAGAAAACAAAACCTATATCATAGGTAATAAAAATCCCATTAAAATGTGATTGATTTTCCAATAACAACTTTTAACAAGATACGTTATAGAATGAGTGTATGAAAAAAAGGCAATATATGAGAAAAATAAAATAAAAGGCCGGCAACGCATCTGCAATTCCCCTGGTGCTGCGGTTGGTCATGGGCGGCAGTAGACACGTACCATCAAGTGAGCCGTATGCTCGTTTGCCCCCTCTTATATAAAAAAAAATCTAGTAAAATTACAACAAAGTCCAAATGACCTTCGACTGATAGCAGAGTAAATATGGGAAAAATGGCGGTTTATAATATAATATGCAGATCGATGAACGTGTGGAGATTTACTCGTAGGTATATAATATGGGAAATTTTAAAAATATTGTGATCACGGCAAATCTTTTCATTTACCGTTACCGATACAGCCTATGAGAAGTCCAATGCTGAACATAGGCATCCCACATAGACGATCTTCATATTTGCCGCAAAGCGCAGTTATTTAATTTTTTTAGTTGTAATTAGGAAGCCACTGTTGCTCTTCTGGTTTCTTTCCCCTAGTCGTCACTTATAACACCTACGGGACGCTACGGAGTAGTCACACCGCCACTACACGGTACGGAATCTTTTATATTTTGGGGAGGTTAATAATTGTAAAAGTATGTTGTAGCAATTATACAGGAAGGGAAGATATGAAGTAGTGCATGCAACACTTAGAACGTTACTTACATATTGATAGTATCGCCGTTGTCCATTGACAACTGAAGATGAAATGTCCATTGCTGCCAAGCCCCGATTCCCTGATGACCCAAAAGATGCGGCGGGGACCATGATACTTTCGCTCGATTAATTCCCATTACACTTTGTACGCCTAATGGTGGATTCACTGGCACTGGTATTGGCTGACAACTCCTCAAAGCCACCAGAACATGACTGGTCGCGATCAACTTGGTATTATAAGCCAAAGGGTACTCGTTGTGGAAATAGCTATCGCTTTTGGCGTGGTATTCCTCAATCAACATTTCTCTGCCGTTAGTCCAGTAAAAGAGGCCGCTAGCGTATGCTATCGATCGTACGGAAGAAAACATTGGTGTTTGGGTGTTTGTTCTGAAGTCTGTTACTTCTCGTCTATAAATATCCAAATATTATTAATTATTTATTCTTTTATTTAATCTTAAAGCACATATTATACGGCCACGCTATAAAAATGTGATTTTATACTTATACTAATTATGTTATATAAATTTAGCATACCATGGCATATTTTTATTTAATTACGTAATACATTTGTGATTTTAATCGCTGTCTATATTTCCTATTTCATGGTATTCTGATTAAAATTTTATACAAGTATGGGTGCTCACAAGCACACAGTTTAAAATAATGGTATTATGGACGCTATTTTTGGTCTATATCTGCAATCAATGCAGAATTAGAATGCGGATGCTTTGTCAGCTCTGAAAACTTAAATGGAATTTACTATATTTACCACGTTACTAGTTACAAGGATCTCGAGCCTTCTACACTAACCACAGGAAACACCATTATGCTGCTAATTTTGCTGCTTGCCCTTCCCCGATTGGGCCAACCCATTCGTGGTATATTCAGCTCCGATGGGGCTCTACTACGTAAAACTATTAGGTAGCACTTAAACTATTTAGAATTAGTTATTTACACTTTTGTAATTTTTATCAAAAATGTGAAATTAATCTAATCAAAATAAAAATAGCAATATACTAACCCGTCTAAAGATACCGCCAAGACAGTATTTCTTTTCAAATGGGCGACTAAAAGTCTAAAGTCAGCATGGTCCACAGTAAAAGCCCCTAGGTGTGCGTCTCTCACTATTAATTCTGGCGGTGCGTCGTGGCGAACTCCGTTTGAGATATTGGCTAAGTCCAACCTATATAAACCACCTCTCTCTACGCCGCGTAGCGCCCAGAATAAATACCTATAAGTATTAAAATTATTGTTAATTTTTTAAATAATGATGTAACTTAAGCGCTCGTAAACGGGCTAGTTATGTGGCGATTTCTAGCTGGAAAAGTATAGCCGTCACAAGCTTTCGTCCATATTGCACATTTTTTTAAATTTGTTGTAGTCGTTTTTACTTTAATTGTTATTAATTTGTTGTTGAGTGGTCTAAGACTGATCACAAATTCATGGTAATAACTACAATGTTGTTGAAATAGTTTTATTAAAATCTTCATCCCTTAATCATGCATATGGATAGAATTTTATTTCTTTAAATTTATATGGCTTTCCCCTGAAGTATATCTATTTAATAGAAAAAGAATCATAATAGCTTCAATGGTTTCCAAAAAAAATCGGTGAACATTTTTTTTAAATAATCCCTCCTGATATTGCTCTTCTATCTGTCCCTGAACTTTCATCGCAATCAGTTCTGCTATTTCGAAGATTAGTCCGGAACGACACACAGACAGACAAAAATTAAAAAAGGTTCAAAAATTAATACATACAATAGCACACAAATGACCCCCTCAACTCAATATAAGGCAGTTATTTCGATATTACAGACAGACACTTGACTCTTATTTATATATAATAGAGAAATTACCGTAAAACAGTAATCGCATTCAATGATTCCCGTAAATATAAGAAATTATTTATGTAATAGCATCACTTTTCTTACCCGTTATAAGCATCCACTTCGAAATGTATCGGTCGAGAATTGAATCCTGACAAAGCAACAATCTGATTTTTTCCATCAAAATCACAACGAATTATCTCCCAATTTGAATATAACGACGAAGTATTTAACCAACTGGGGCCCTCTCTCGCATAATATACTTCTCCTAGTACATACAAATGTCGGTTTAACCAATCCACTGATAAATCTAAAGGTTTGTATGAAATATTTTTAGGCGTAAGAATAGTTTCGGAAAAGCTTTTCTTTGATAATGAGCTTCGATACACGTAGCCGTTTGATACGGATACGAATAACGAATCACTCGACATGTCCAATCCAACTCCTGCAATAAATAAAAAAATAACATATTATATTACATATTTTTTCCGTGAGATGAGAGTGTAAGAGAATACATAACACCAGTTCTTCCTGTAGGCGTCAGAAGAGAGAAATAAAAGTGTTATGGGTGACTTTGATAGATTGTGCTATACCAATTCATACCATATCATATAATGTGATAGATTTAATGCCCAGCCCGGCGACGGGATGCTGCGTCACAGGTTCAAGAGATGTGTGTGATAGTACGATTATCTGTCAAGCGTCTCAAACATAGCTAATCTAATGATGTGGTCCATATAATTCCAGTGGACAGGAAGACGTAAATTTAACAGTTTTTTACTATCGTCAAGTCTACGTACCTGTTATAATTTTTTCTGTACTGTACAACTCTATTGGATCGGAGAGTATGTCATTAGCAGGGGCTGCTAAAATATTGTGTTCTCCACCCAATATTAATATCGGCTGTTGATTGGGGACAGCTGTAAAATAAACAACACAACACTATATCTTTAAGTCTTGTTGACTTATAAAATATCATATAATTTCAACATTCAAGCATACTTATAATCTAAAAACTAAAATTAGAACTTCAGTAACACAATATGAGTGCTATATTATATTAAATTAATACTTCGTTGAAATCAAGAGCGTTCTTTAAAATAAATTTGTGGCTTGTAATTGAAAAATTGATCGAGGCTTGTAATAAAACTTACATTTAGGCAGCGGTGGTGTTGAAATCCTAACGTAAGCTCTAGGACCTTCACCAACAGCATTGCGCATTGCAACCGACACCTCGTACTCTCTTGCTGGAGCCAGATTTTGGAACATATAAAACAAAGTGTTGTTCGATGCTGGCATATCCTGTAAAATATATTAGAAATTTAAAAAATTAAGCGATCACAGTTTTTTTTAATCAGTTGAACTATTGAACGGAAGATGCTGCTGACGACACTCACTGGTTGGTATGAGGAAGAGTGTATATAATAACATGTTATATATAACAATTACAATGATAATATAAAGGAAGCACAAATAATAGATCATTGAGTGCGTGTTAGTAAAGAATTAAACCGATAAAAGCACGAAAAAATCGAGTAAAGAAATAACTTAAAATGAGCTTACAAATATTTATGTATATTTTAAAACAAATAAAAAATTATAACTCTGTATTACTCGCCTCCAATGCGTCATTAGTGTTAGGTTGGGTATCAGCGAGCCTCAGTACGTAAGAAATCAACGGTCCGTTGGGGAAAGGTCCCGGCTCCCAGGAAATGGCCACTCTACTGGGATCAGGCGCCGCCGCGCGTAACGCTGTAGGTGCAGAGCTTGGCTTGCCGCTCTCCAACGTCGATATAACCACAGAGGGAGCCGAGTACACTGGCTCACCGCTTCCAACACGACCGGATAAGAAGATAGCAACTCGGAACTGCGTCATTGAAAATCATTATTTAGTTCTTATTGATTTAAAATGTAAATAAATATAACGATAATAGATTAATAGAGAATAGTTGTAATTGTAGGTTGTAGTGAGAAATTATTATTTTTTAAAATTAGTAGGTACGTATTTTTAATTTACGTATCAATTGGCATCAATTTAATTTATAAAATAAATAATTTTCATATTAAAGCGATTACACTTAATTATAATTTGCCTTTTTTATTCCGTAACTTAGAGTATACTTTCAGTATATAAAAAGTACTCTGTGGAGTATCAAGTTTACAGAGTAAAATGCTTAAAACAGAAGCAGAAGATGTAGACCGTTTGCTCTGTGTGATGAGCATGGGCACTTATTTGGCGGCAGTGCGGTCCCCGCCGGCAACAGTAAAATGTTAAATTGTAAATTTAAGTGCTTATTTACCACGTGCTACCACCAATGAAATTGTTAACTGCAATTTTAAGTGCTGATTTACCACGTGCTCGGCGGTGAAGGAAAACATCGTGAGGAAACCCGCATGTCTGAGAAATAAGAAAAAAAGTATTTCAAAGTCATGTGAAGGTCTCCAACAGGCATTGGGGCAGCGCAGCGGACACTTCCTTGCTCTAAAACCCTCTTTAAAATGAGAGGAGGCTTGTGCCCAGCAGCGAGACGTATATACGTCTGTAACTTTACTTCTTTCTTTGGCTATGTGCGACATACGTCTTAAAATGGTAATAATTTGATGATGTAATGAAGCGTTGTGAAAGGTGTTTATACTTATTACTTATAAGTTTTGAACCACGTACTCGGTACTTAGTGTATGGCCGCAGATTATCTACATGAATGATAGAGCGATCAGAGTGACTTGTGTTCGAATAGTATTGCCAGCTACCAGGTAGCTCTTCATATCGCCACTGCACCAAGTAGCTCAGGTTTCCTAGATTAGGCGCTTCCCATACGAGTGACAGCGATGTTGCTGTTAGGCTGTCTGCTACTAATGCTGGGGCGGTGGGTGTTCCGATCAACTCTGTAAGGGAAGAAAATTAACACAGTAAAAATTAAATGTACATAACCTTTAATTTTTTTTTCTTGTTGTAACATTAGTGTTACTTACTTACCAAGTAGTGGTATGTAATATTGGTAGTCTTGGTATGGTAGTAGTAGTTAACGGTTAAAATTTCGGTTAAAGTATATCTTTGCGCTTAAAAAAATCGTGATTTTTAGATACTAATACATTACAGTGTTACATGTATCCACAAATACTTATGGCAAGCAGACCCATTGACACCCATTGACAGTATTTGTATATTTCTGTTTCAGTTTTCTGTTGTTTTTTTTTAAACTTTACCACCGCACTGGGATTTTCTCCTGTATCGTGGAGGTAGTTTACAAACATAAATTGCACGAGGACGTACATCCAGACCCGGAAAAATAATTTGTAGGCCATACAAATACTTGTTCCGTGCGGAATTCGAACCCGTGGCCCCCAGCGCAACAACTCATTGCTAAGCCACTGCGCTACGGAGCCGTTTTTTGAGTCATTTACTTATATAACAACCGCACAATTTTGTAATTATTAATAGTTGAACCCGTCATTAAACTATGATTTGAACCACAGTTTAAAGAGAATCTATCTCTAAGCTGTGATTTGAACATACCTCTGATCTTTTGGTAATACGTATTGAGAGCTTCGTTGCAACCCATCACACAGTATAACTCCCGCGAAAATACAGTTTCCGATGTGACATTCTGTAAAAAGATATAATTTATTAAAAAAAAAATCGTAAACATAATCACTTAACAAACACAACGTTAATGCTGGTAAACTTACGCAAACAATCTGACAAGAGTTCATAAGTCCCTGCTGCCACAGGCTGCAACCTAGTGTACACTGAAAATAGTATATAAAAATACGTTAATTACGTTACCTATAAAATACTGCAAAAAGGGTAGTTCTTCAGAGACAAAATTTTCGATTTCTATGGATATATTTCCTGTAACCAACTAATAAAACGGCATGTATTTTTTTTTGGACTGTTTTATCTGTATATCTATCTGGGACAAAATATATTTTTCAAATAATTGCTGTCTAGGTACAGAATAAAAATATTTGAAGTTTGTTCTTCTGATTCATATAACGCGTCCGTTTGCCATTTTCCGGAACAAAATGGTCGATGTCGCATTTTCCCTTTGATAAATCAATATAAATAATAATTATATCGAAAGGAAATGAATTGCCCTCCTACAAAAAAAAATGGGTATTAGTTATAACTACGTTAGTGTGTTTATAAATAAGTAACTAAGAAGTGTCCGACGTATAATACTGATTAATGTGGCGTAAGCTGCGCTTGACCGTACTTGGTCGGGTAATAATTAATGAGAGTCTGGCTTCCTGCGCGGGGGGACGCCAGTCGTGCAACGAACGAGCTAGAAGGCGGACGTGCGGCTTTTTGGCTTAGATCCCGGTGTTACGAAGGTAAATATCTGATTCATCTGTGCTTGGTTCAGGTGGCATTCTGATTACACTGCCTACTTTATAAAATTTATTTTATTGTTTTAAAACTTCAATCTGAGTTTCGTAAGGTGTTCTTGGGTTATAAATTCATGTAAAAAGATAACAATACTAAAGTCTGTATGTATGATGAGTTATGCATGATTGTAGGCAAAATCCTGATTCATCTGTGCCTGATTCATATGGTCAAAACCCCATATAAATCATAAAATGAATTAGTTTTCGTCTCTCTAGCACAAAACGAGCGCTTTTGTTGCCTACTCCTTGTCCAATTTTTGAGCGTGTACAAGTCAGTAGTTCTAGTCTTATTTATTATAATTACTTAGATACAACCTTTTGAATTATTAAAAAATCACAGGAGTATAAATTTATTCTACATATGACACTTTTGATAGGCCTTAGTCTTAGTTAAGAATTAATAATTATTATTTAAGAATAACAATCACAACTAACAGTGTATTTATTACTTAAAATAATGTAAAGAAATTGAGACCAGTATTATTTAAATGGCACTTTTGACATTAATCTTCCGTATTAACAACCATAAAACCTACTTATTCATTAATCTCTATCTAATTTCTGTTATTTCAATATTACAGTCCATAACAATGCCACAAACTAAAGATCAAAAGAAGGAGAAAAAGAGAATCGCAGAACGTAAAAGGATGGAAAATATAAGAAAAGATCCAGACAAGTATGCTCTGTGGAAATCAAAAATGAAAGAAACATATTTGAAAAGAAAGAGAGAAGGTAAAATCATATCAGTTCAGAATTTGACACCGAAACAACAAAAATTAGCTAGGAAGAAAAGCAGAGAAAGTACTCGAAGATGGTATGCTAAAAAGAAATTATTAAAAGAACGTGATGTTCATTCAGAAGAGGAAATCATTGACGAATGTGATCCAGCAGACGATACCGAAATAAATGATCCTTTAGATTTGAAATTACCATCATCTCCAGAAGTTTCGATTATACCAAGATCTCCGGATATTCCCAGCTCATCACAGGTATTAACTCAGTTTTCACCACATTCTGCACGTATAACAAGATCAACAATAAGACAAAAGAGGACACTTGGAATTGATTTGAACCTAACAGAAAATGAAACCGATATCTCATCCAATGCTGACGTCCATTCGAGAATAATATCACCTTCACCAAATACTTCGATATCAGATTCATCAAGGACTCCCAGCCCACAAAGTAGCATCACATCGTCTCCACGACGTGTCGTCAGCCCAAAAGTTTATAAAAAAGCTGCAAGGGAAACACCTCTTAAAAAGAAATCGCCTTGGAAACATATTTTACGAAAGTTTCAATATAGATATACTAAAGAAATACAATTGAAAGACCAAAAAATTCTGGAAATTAAAAGAGTAAATGAAAATTACCGGAAAAAGATAAAACGGTTAGAAAAAGATAAACGGGTAACAGACGTGCATAAAAGACAAAAGGAAAATCTACCTGGGAATGAAAAAATACAGATTGTTGTTGAACCCTGTGCTACCGGAATTAAAGAAAATGTCATTATGTATTTTGAAGAAGATGAAAACAGTAGAATGTGCGCGGGAAAAAAAGAATTTGTCACCAAAGGAAAAATAAGAAAACAGAAGCGATATCTTAGCGACAGCTTGCAGAATCTACATAAAAAGTATCTTGAAACCAATCCTCAATACAAAATAAGCTACAGTGCATTTTGCAAGCTTCGTCCATTTTGGGTACGTGTACCAAACGTCAATATTCGTGAAACATGTTTATGTAAAGATCATGAAAATATGGAGTTGGTCGTTGTAGCCCTTCGGAAATATTATCTGATTGTGGAAAAATCTGTAAATGAGATTCTACAATCACTATGTTGTGATCCTAGGAATGTTCACTGTCTGGCTAAGAAATGTGATAGTTGCAAAAATAAGGCCATTAATTATAAAGAATTTGACAATACCAAAGAAATACATTACTTTATTTGGAACAAAGTAAAAAAAACTTATATCAAAGATGGAAAAGAAAAAGCTACGCTTCAAACGATTAAGGCAAAAGTTGCAGCGCATCCCAAAGATATAATCGAACATTTCGAAAACCTGTTAGTACCTTATATGCGACACTGCGGAAATATTATAACTCAATATAATTATACAAAAAAATTGAAACAAAACCTGAAGCCTGAAGAATGCATCATACATTGCGATTTTAGTGAAAACTATAACACAAAATATGCCTCTGAGATTCAGTCTTTCCACTTTGGCAGTTCCAGACAACAAGTAACATTGCACACCTCTGTTATTTATTACATTAAAGATGGAAAACTGTGTAAGCAGTCATACTGTACTATCAGTGAATGTTTGCGCCATGATGCCGTCGCAATCTGGGAACATTTACAGCCAATTCTCCGATTTCTTGAAAACGAGGTGCCGGACGTAACAACATTTCATTTTATTTCGGATTCACCATCGGCGCAATATCGTAATCGCAAAATGTTTTACATAATGGCGAAAATGCACTGGTATTTTTCTAGTTTGCGATGGAATTATTCTGAAAAAGGACACGGGAAAGGGGCTCCTGATGGTGTCGGAGCAGTTCTAAAACGAACTGCTGACCAAATAGTTGCGAGAGGGAATGACATTCCAAACATTGAAATTCTTGTCAGACACCTAAAAGAACGCTGTCCAGGAGTTATTATAGAAGTCGTTTATGAGTCGGGCATATTAGAGAAAGATATGCTGATTCCCGAAAATTTAAAGGAATTCCGCGGGACCATGAGAACACATCAGGTTGTGTGGAGTGCCAATCAACTTCAGACTTTAGCTATGAGAGAACTTAGTTGTAGCTTGGACAATTGTTCACAAGAAGCCATTCAATGTTCTCACGGTCAACACATTGGTTTTTATACCATAGAAGACATTAATAAACAACAGAGTCACCACTCCGTTGTGTTAAACGTCAAATCCGCGGATAAAAGAAATGTGACATCGAAGAAATCTACATGCAGCTCTTTGATCAAACGTAGCCAAATATCTGCTACCGAAATTCAGACTGGAAAAGATACGGATACAACCCAACAAGACCTCGACCTTCCCGATGACGACAGCTTTTGGATGGAGACTTCGTCAATCGATGAAAGACTTATAACTCCAAAATTCACCAGAGATGTCCTATCGACCCTCCATCAGAAAAGCGTAGATGATCGCTCAGATTCTGACGATGAGAATATTTTTGTGTTTAAAAAGCCTCAATATGATAAGCGGACAAAAGAGTCTCACGGCATTGTTGAAGATATGATTATTCCATCTTCCTCCAATTCAAGATCTCGTCAACAAGAAAAAGGCTTTATGGATGATATTGAAAGCAGCTCCGTCCCTAGCCCAAAGCCAAGAAAATATTTCTTTTAGTACCTATTTAACTTTGACCTTATTACTTATTAGTTAATTATACCCTTGCTACATATATATTTATCTATGATTATACCTAGAATCTTTATTTCTTTGAAAGTTGATAAGGAAGATTATTGTCAAAAATGCCATTTAAAGTTGATCTCATTTTTGTTACTTTATTGTTAGGTAGTAATAAATAAACCAATGTGATTGGTAATTTCAATTAATAATTAAGACTGCTATTCTCACTTTACCATATAATACAAGAATTATTATAAATACTGGAGTTTAAAAATATTTTTACAAGAATTATTGTTTAATTCACCAGATTTTTTTCCGTGATATGATCGCTGATAATTGTTTTCATAAAAAAGGTTATTGTTGTTATTCAAATATGATTATTTTCTTAATACAAAGTTTTTTATTTTTATTTCTGTTTCTGATTCATCTGTAACAAATTCTGATTCATCTGGGCACAAATATTTGAACGTCGATATCATGAAAACTACTTTATAAAAACGAGTCCCTCATTCAAATATATGTTATTTGGTATACCTTTTTTCATATGAACATGTGTTACAAAGCTGAAAGTGAAATTAAATTTTGACCATATGAATCAGTCGAAGAACCAAATTTCGAAGAACTACTCAAAAACTATAAGGCGAACCTTGCTACGTTAATGATAATAACCAGCGAGAGTTTGGTACACTTCGCATAATGCTTATCCCTTTTAGCTAGTAAATTACTTTTCAACGTATATCTTCAATATTCCGGTCCATTATCAAAAAAAAATACAAAATAAAATACTACAATAACCTATGTATATTCGATATCAGAAAACGTACTAATTCTAGCTTTAGTGACATAGGTAATACTCATTTACAATTTATTTGAAACACTAATAATAAACCCTTAAATATATTTATTAATTGATATTAATCTTATATTACGTAACATTGTAAAATATACATTAATAATCTATAATATAACTATTAAATAACACTAGTAAGTTTGTTATATTTTTCCAATACGAAGTTTACTTACTTGGACAGATTCAATTTTGAATAAGTTAATTACATTATTAAAAAAGAGACATCGGTGTTTCTTCTATACACCGATTTCAATTAAGTACTGGTTTAAATTTATATGGTGGTCCCATATAAATTTCAACTTAGAAAGTATCATATAAGTATATTAAAAATATTAGCAAAATCAGTTAACTAGACTCCGATTGTTTTACGTACACATTAAATATAGTACAATTCATCATTCTCCTTTTTTGATGTTGGTGACAAACCACAAAACACAAAAAAGTATGCAAAGACCTTTGGATATATATTTTCTTGAGAATAAGACATACTAATAAATTTATCTAAAGTATCTATCTATATTACGGTGCGCCCGGAATAATACGTGGATTGCCGTCAGTTCAAAATTTTAACTTAAGATTTCACATTCACGATCAGTTTTTGGATGTACGTCAGTTCGACTGAGCAGTTTAACTGACAGCACGCCAGAAAAAATCCGTGTGTTGCCTTCAGTTAAAAATTTCAACTTAAGATTTCGCATTCACGGTCAGTTTTTGGATGTACGTCAGTTAAACTGTTCAGTTTAACTGACCGTGAGTGGGGACCAATACATAACAAACTTGTTTCTTTAACGACAGCACTTTAAGTAACTAACGCGGATGCAGCCGAGTCCGGATTTAGGTTCATCTGATTAACTACTGAACACACGTAACGTAATTTATCTTAATGTGTTCAAATTTACAGATCTTTTCTAGATCGCAAAACATAAAAGCACCTTTAAACAAGCATCCGAACTTATTTGTTAATTGTTATATAGGTACCTTCGTTTTATGTAGTTTTGTAAAGCGTTCGCGAGGAGTTGATTTCGCGTGTGTTTACGACTCACACGTGTTCATGTTGTAATTCTTCATCTAAACATTCACATCACGTTCTTCGGGTAGGTACTCGAGTGCAAGATTTTGAAAACTGTTATTATCTCAAGTTTTTGCTACCTCAGTGAGGAAAGAAATATTATGTCAACGATAAAAGATTTACTTGCTTCACTCTTTAGAATGTTTTAAGTTTTAAGCCTCAGTTTAAATAATATAAATATATACGTGGTAGAGCCTTGCTGCAGCTATATTAGTAGTATAGTTGTAGTACGAATTGGTCGGCTCGTCCGGGGTAGGACCACGCTCTCACAGAATACCAGCGTAAAATAGCAGCTTAATACTGCTGTGTTTCGTATGGTGAGTGTAGAGAACCGGAGACCTTTTTTACTGGCAAAGAGGCATTCCATCTTAGCCCTCACGGGTGACAACGCATCTGCATTTTGATTCGCAAATGAGGATAAATGTAGAAGTCTATGGGCCACAGCAACCACTTACAATCAGGTGGACTGTGTGCTCGTTTGTCACTATCCTATAAAAAAAATGTAAATGTAAGGTATATACAAGAAGCTATTGAAGAAGATTTATGTAAGTAGCAGAACTAGGATAACTGACATAATCAAACGGATCAAATAGCTGAAGTGGCTAATAGGACTACCATAAAGCTGTCTTTATTTTGTGCATAAAGCTCAAATAAAGGACAACAAAACGTTTTCTTTTGAAAATATGTAATGCATACGTAATTTAATAATGGCATCACTGAAATGTTGTAACAATTTCATTCTAAAATAATGCTTTAATAAGATTGGAAAAAGAAAGTGACGACGTTTACCAAGTAGATAACATTCTTTGTAAGTTTGTAACGGATTTTCACGCTCGAGTGACGGCCTTTACGGATGGTGACTTTTACTCACCGGAAGACACAGGTGAGTACACCTTAAATCGCCCCTATAACTACATCTACAAGTACATAAAAAAATCCCCATACTTGTAACCGTTGAAAACTTCCCTAAATGAGAAGCACGATATTATCATACTGCGCTTAAATTGATCTCATATATTAAATTAGAATCCTGGCGGGCGTTCGGTGTTCGGGTAATGAAGTTGTCAACAAAATGTCAGACAGTAATTATGTTATATATGACACCAAATATTTAAGCGTTTCGCTTATTATTTACTTATTTGTAAATCTAATTGGCGATGTAATTAGTTAAGATTGAACTTTATTAAGACGACCGATGGGAAAAGAAAATTCTCGATTGGCAAGTAAAAGTGTAGTGTTTTTTTTTACAGGATCGAGTGACAAAAGAGCACACAGCCCACCTGATGGTAAGTGGCTACTGTGATCCATAGACATCTACATCTATCCTCAATAAAGACTCAAGATGCAGATGCGTTGTCACCCGTGAGGACTAAGATGGAATGCCTCTTTGCCAGTAAAAAGGGTCTCCGGTTCTCTACACTCACCATATGAAACACAGCAGCGTTAAGCTGCTATTTTACGCTGGTTTTCTGTGAGAGCGTGGTCCTTCCCCGGTCGAGCCGACCCATTCGTGCTACAACCATAATATAGCTGCAGCATGGCCCTACCACGTATAAATTATTATTCTTTATGGGCACATAACTCAGGACCTTGCATTGTGGCAATTTTGGGGTCGATCTTTGTCAGCAATGAATTTGTAACAGCTTGCAACGAGATGTCGAAATTTTGTTATTTTATTTATACTTATCTATTTAAATCCTGATGGGAGTTTTTACATGCCCTCAACAAAAAGGAGAAGCTTTTTCTGTGATGCTAAACATTTGACGATGGGCTTATATTTTGAATCATAAAATGTATTTATAAAATTAAATTATTAAGAAGCGCCAAGCATTATTATTACTAAGCCGAGATACTGTGGTGTAGCGTTCAAATGAATAATTTAAAATTAAAAATTTTGTACAGCCGACTTCAATATAAGTTATTTAAGAATAACTTAAAAACTATTGGTCTGACCTTGATCAAATTCATATGGGACCACACGAGAAGTACCAGCTTTCAAATAAAAAAAGAATCATCGAAATCGGTTCACCCAGAAAAAAGTTCTGAGGTAACACACATAAAAAAAAAACGAAAAAAAAAACATACAGTCGAATTGAGTACCGGCTCCTTTTTGGAAGTCGGCAGAAAAAGGTCGTCCTTCAAGTATCGTCATCTCACCAAACCACAGAGTACTCTTTAAGGGCGAGGTTCTGACGTACTAATGATGGCGGAAAAACTTCCCAAAGTATTGTACTATGCAGACTGATTATGAAATGTAGCATTAACATTTAGAAGTGCGCAAGAATCAGGTCCACTTTAGCAACCTCTCTAGCGTAGTTAGTATGGGCAACGTTTTCAAGAAATACACGCTAGCTGGATGATTTTTGAAAAGACTTTTGCTCAGTAGTGGCCTTAAAAGGTTTAAGAAACAAGAAGAAATTACTTTGAATATTACGCTGGTGAGGATTGTCCTCCATTTTTAAGTGGATTATTTTCTACGTGGTAGAGCCACGCTGCAGCTATATTAATAGTATAGTTGTAGTACGAATGGGTCGGCTCGACCGGGAAAGGACCACGCTCTCACAGAATACCAGCGTAAAATAGCAGCTTAACGCTGCTGTGTTTCGTATGGTGAGTGTAGAGAACATCTGCATTTTGATTCTTTATAGAGGATAGATGTAGATGTCTATGTGTCACAGCAACCACTTACCATCAGGTGGACTGTGTGCTCGTTTGTCACCCTATGCTATAAAAAAAAGGTCTGAATAATCCTACAACGTATTGTTAAGTTTTTTTTTTGCTATTTCACAAACAGAGTATATTATGTTAATCTAGTAAAGCCTATAAAATCCACTGCTGAACATAGGTCTCCCACATAGATTGTCTCACAGAGATCCTCCATTTTTTGTCATGTTAGGCAAAAAATAGGTAACCGGATTGGCAACCGCAGCTTTTTATTTTAAGTCATTATAATAAGGGCGCTGCCATCTCCCGATTTGTTTCCCTCTGTCGCTTCCTACGATACCCACAGGATAATATTAGATAATCTTACACCGCCTCTACATGGTACGAGGGTGGATTGAAAAGTACTCGGCCTAACCAAGAAAATAAACACATACTAAATCAGTTATATTTTTATTTTTCTACATAATCACCATCAAGTTCAATACACTTTTGCCACCTCCCCTTCCAAGCATTTAGACCGTTGAAAAAAAATGATTCTTCCTTAGAGTCAAAATATGCGTCTACAGCTGCTTTGACCTCGTCGTTTGTCGAAAATCTTTGACCTCCCAAGTGCTTTTTTAGGTTAAGGAACAGAAAGAAGTCTGATGGTGCCAGATCAGGTGAATACGGCGGATGCGGTAACAGTTCAAAGCCACAGTTGTGAATTTCAGCCATTGACTGTACTGACGTGTGAACACGGGCGTTATCTTCATGAAACAGGACTTTTCTTTTGAGCATTCCTCGACGTTTTTCTTTTATTTCCTCTCGTAAATGACGTAGTAAGGTGCAGTAGTAATCAGAGTTTATATTCTGACCCCTTTCAAGATAATCAATCATAATCACACCTTTCGAGTCCCAGAATACTGAAGCCATCACCTTATTTGCCGACAAAATTGACTTAGCCTTTTTGGGGGGTGGTGAACCAGGTCTTCTCCACTGTTTTGATTGTTGTTTTGTTTCCGGTGTACAGTAATGAACCCATGTTTCGTCCATAGTAACAAAACGATTCAAAAAATTATCTGCATCGGCTTCAAATAACTCCAAACAGTCGCGTGAAATAGTCAATCGCGTCCTTTTTTGTTCAACTGAAAGCAGTCGCGGAACCCACCTCGCAGACACCTTGTGGAAACCCAACTCGTTGACAATGATGTTTTGAGTTCGTTCATAAGAGATGCCTATAATCTCGGCTATCTCTCTAATTTTTAATCTGCGGTCTCCCATTATTAAATCAAGTACTTTTTTAATATTTTCTTCAGTAGTTGACGTCGTAGGCCTTCCAGAGCGGGGTTCATCTTTCACACTCTCTCTACCACGCTTAAATTCTGCTATCCATTTTTTGACGGATGAATATGACAGAGCACAATCGCCTAATGTACTGACCATGTCATCATGGATGGCTTTTGATGATAGCCCCTTCTTATGGAGGTACTTAATGACGGCACGCTGCTCGATTTGCTCCATTCGCGGAAATTATGTCCGATTACTTTGTTAATAAATTTATAAAATCACAACTAATTATCGCACACGTTTCGAACTTCACACAATGAACTAGTCTGAACTGAACTAAATAATGTGGGTAGATTTGATTTTTAGAATTGAATGGATCTGTGTTAGGCCGAGTACTTTTCAATCCACCCTCGTAATTGGAGAATATATTGACAATTTAATGGTATGTACATCGTAGATTGAACCATTAGCTGTTATTTTAGGCCCATATATCTCTTACTATAATAAAACTAACACGACGTCTGTCTGAACACGTATCACGCAAAAACCTGTGAACCGATTTGGATGGGACTTTCACTGGCAGAAGAGAAGTAGTATTATAAAAAGTAACTTAGAAACGCGGGTGAAGTCGCGGGAAAGAGCTAGTTTTCAATAAACCTACAAGTATTTGTTTCGGAGATCATCGTTCAATATGTTCGCATCATCCGGTGCATATAAAGTTAATTCGTGATATCGTTAATTACCTTTCGCGTCACTACTATTCCGTTGATGGTACGCAAACTAGCATTGAGTCATGCCGCGGAACAATTAAAACAAG
This sequence comes from Parnassius mnemosyne, assembly GCA_963668995.1. Lineage (NCBI taxonomy): Eukaryota > Metazoa > Arthropoda > Insecta > Lepidoptera > Papilionidae > Parnassius > Parnassius mnemosyne. Next base: position 18,621,671 of record CAVLGL010000079.1, read on the forward strand.
GCAACCGGCGGCGAGTGCGTTACGATCTGTGCTGTTTGTTTCGGCTGCACAATTGGCGCGACCCGGCGTCCGCCCGCACTTCCATATAAGAATTAGGGCACAGGAATCAGCGGGTTTATTACTGTAACGATCAAACATGCGACATAAATAATTTAATATGGTATACTGCTTACTGATACTTTAAGCGCTAACGCTGTCATCATTCATGATCATTACAATCTTTCAAAGTCCACTACTGAACAAAGACATCCCCCATAGTTTACTTTAAAAGGGGACCCCTCTTATGAAGTAAACACTGTAATAGTGATTATTGCATAAACACTACACTAATTTAACACCGTTCACACCTTACACACCTTTACAATATCTAATACATTTTTATTTTTATAATATATCTTTCTTTCCTTTGTCCTGGTCCTTTTTGTATGATGTTAAGTTTCTGCTTATCCTCTTGAATATACTACAAATACTATTTACCTGATTTATTGCATTTCATACATTAGGAGATCACGTAAGTGTAAGAAATCAAACAAATTATTAATTTTATTTACAAAATCAGCGGTATCTCTCGCGGCAACCTCGATAATATTTAAATCTACGTAGGTAGTATAGTAAACCATATTTACACTTTTTTATATTTCATTTGATTCGAATTATTCTTTATAAAAGCAAAAAGCAAAATTTGACACTTATTATTTTTCGAGCCGGCTTAAAGCAGTTTCTTCCTGTACGAGATGAGCCGCCAGTGCTCACGCAAACACGCGCCTCAAGCTTGTAGTAGTGTACCTATCACAGCGCGGTTTAATGAAGGTTTGCCTCTGTACGGTACGATTTCTTTATTTATGTGGTGTCAACCTATATGTCTATTCTATTAAAATACAACACGACACAAAATACATTTTTAAAATATAATATAGAGTTCACAAAAACTTTAACACTTTTTATATTGTGGTGAAATTTAAAGCTAGGGTCAACTAGGGTTGGCAGTGATTTAACTGATAACTTAATAATAATTTACTCAAATAACCATTATTGCAATACCAAACAAAATTACATAACTTTTATAATCATGTAATCTATACATATAATAAAACTGTAAATAGCAGATGTCTGTACATTTTATATTTTTGTAATAAAAGTGATTGAGGGGTACTAAAAATAAGTAATTAAATACATTTCTACCATTTTTAGAATTTTCTGTCTGTCTGTCTGTCTGTCTGTCTGTCTGTTTGTTTGTTAACGTATCACGTATAAAGTACTAATTTATATCATAAGAATTGTTAAGGAAATTATAAAGTGTATCTTCGGGTTACATTTAGTCTTTATTTCATTAAAATCAGTTCATTCCATCAAAAGTTATGATAAATATTCTGAAGTATGGGTAGGGAAGTATAGGTACGAATTTGCTCAACGGTGGCTTTGTTTGAGTCATCAAGTGCATTTTAAACTAATATCATATCATAAATCATAGTTAAATTATGTAAAATAATGATATAATTATGTATATCTAAAACGCAGTAAACAAAAGTATTAAAGAACGTATTAAATATATTATACAAAAATATATTAACGTTATTAACTAAATCTGAAGCACAATAGTTTTCCCATTTCTTCGATAGATGGTGGTGTTGTGAAAATGTAATGCAATTGCAATGTGTTTTTTTTCCTGTAGATGAGTTTTCATATTTACTGCTAATCTTTATTATATTACTCGCTGCCCTACTGCGTGTTGACAAACTCAATTTATTCTTTACCGCCGAGTACTCTATGTGGTAAATCAAATTTTAAAAGATCTATTAACAAATTGGTTTTGGCGAGAGTCAAACTTTATTTTTGCTTACTGTGCAGGCACTGATTTATAAGTTCTCTTGCGTTTTATATAATGTATCAATCGCGTCAATTAATCTCTTTTATTTTTAGAATTGATGTTAGCAGCGCCATCTCTCTATAAATATATACATATAATAAAAATGATGATAACATGTTGTGTCTCTTTCTGTACATTGTATAGGTATATATTTTGGTGGCTAAAATCATTATGGGGAACTGAAAATAATTAAATAAGAACATTTTATAATTTTTAGAATTGTCTGTATGTCTATTTGTCTGTTATTATATGCACGCATCACGTCTAAAGTAAACATCTTTTATTTTCAAAGAAATCGTTAAGAAAATCATAAAGCGTATCTTCGAGTTACATTAATTTAATCTTTGTTTTATTAAAATTGGTTAATTCTATCGAAAGTAATGATTATTATTTTGAAATGTAGGTTCGAATTTGTTCAATGGCGCATTAAAATCTCAGAAATAGTAATAAAAAGATTTGTATGTAAAAATACGTTCCATAATAATTAATATATTTATACTTAAAACACAAAAAGAGATTTAAAAAGGATGTTTTCTCACACAAAGGACGTAATAGATGGAGTTGTACAAATTACAAACTTTTCTGAATTGCTGTGTTGAGATTTTTCGCCAATGAATCGTATTGAGACTTACTGAAGAAATTTGTATCCATCGAAGCCATACAACGGAATCCGACCAACAATAAAAATTGTGCAACGAAATGTCGTGATATTGTATTTATAATATACGCAAAATCAGTACTGCCACTTTAGCGCTTTGGGAACTAGATTTAGCGCTTTTTTGGAATGTTAAGCGCGCATTTCGAAATTTTAGCACCTAGCTTAATCCAGCGCTTTTTGGTGTATTTAGCACACATTTCAATATTTTAGCGACTAGCGGGTTATTAACTCTTTTATAGCAGCACTGTTAGTCCACATTACCGATAATAATAATAATGACCTTTATTATTTTTTCCCACAAAAAGTACATTGCAGTTTATCTTTTTCAAACATATTTTTTCCACAAAACAAAGAGCATGGGAGACGAGTCCAAACTAGGATACCCTGTGCTATGGATCTCCTGGCTTCCCCTTTAGGATGATCAACTTGATTTTTTTACCGACGACTATAAGCGGGGAAATCCCCTTTATTAAAGTTTTTGTTCATGGTTTTGGCAACGCATTTATTTTGCTTTATTCAGTTTCAGTCAGTTGCTTAGAGCACAGCTAAGTTAAAAGTTACTTAGAAGTTATAACACAAAGAAACTGTGTAGCAACCGCAATCAGATGCTGACATCTGAAACTAAGTTGCGAAATACATTGCACTTTAAAACAATTAATGACATTTTTATTGTTCGTACAGTACTAACTACTGTTGACAGCAATTGCCATAATTATAAGTCGATGTCCTGCGAAGTATTGATACATCAAAAAAATATTGCCAGGAAAAAAACTTAATGTTGTTTTCTTTATTATGATTATATAAAAAAAACACAAACTTTGTTTGTAGTTAATTTAGCGCGAAATCTAGGGCTTTTTTAAAGCGCTGTTTTCATGAAATCTAGCGCTTTTTATGTTGTCCTAGAGCTGAATGAGTTTTTTTTTATCTGGCAGCACTGCCCAAAAACCCTCTATTAAGAAGTAACTTTCCTTTCAGTTTTAAGCGCGTTCAGTTCCCAGTTACAGTGAGCGTGTGTTATGCGATGACCGTAAATAAAGCGCAAGGTCAAACTTTACGCGTTGTAGGAGTGTACCTCAGTACTGACTGTTTTGCACATGGCCAACTCTATGTTGCTTTTTCCCGCGTTAGTAGCCCCCGTAACCTTTTAGTGTACACCCCGGCTAAGCCTACTTCTCACGTCGTTTACACAGAAGCTCTATCATAAACGACTTAGAACTTTGATGATAATGATTTATTTAGTTACCACTTATTGATACAGTAATGAAATAAATCGTTTAATATTCTCTTACCTAAACGACAAATTGTTTATGTAAAACCTGTATACGCGAGCTACGCCGCGGGCACAGCTAGTGTGTAAATAAATTGATTATTTGAATAATAATAAAGTATCTATTTTCGACAACTTCTCTACGCTGCGATGATCAAATGTCACAACACCACGCCCAAATAGCACCCCTCCTGTCCAATTTACTGGTGGCAAGCGGATGAGCCCGTTCAAAAATCATGATATGTATGTGAACTTCCTTTAATTTGTTTATTTGAAATATGTCACAAACTTATTGAACTTACAGTATTGGGCACGACAGTCGTAGCGCAGAACTATAGACTGATGCTCATTATATAGATGTAACATCGTAACATCATGACAAATTCTTAAATATAAGTTCATAAATAAATAAAGAATGACGTTAAAGTTTATTTAAAGGTCTACGTAGAATATGTACCTTAGGTCCCAGGTATATAGAGAAAGCTTTAGCAGTAATATCGCATAGTATATTAGTTTAATAAGTTTGTTTATAATAAATAATGGCTTGTTTGAATTATGTTGTTAATATTTGAATGAATATTTTTATTTACACACCAATTTCATACTATCGGTAAATTGGCAAGATCTTATTATGAAATAATTTAAGAAAATACATTGTACTCGACGAAGCCAATATAAATTTATTAGTTGAACGGGAATAAAATATCGCAGTTGTTTTATCGAAGAAGGGAGCTGCCACGTGCTGGTATTTAGAAATGATCATAAAGAAATGCTGCGGTTATTATAACAACTATGTAATTCAGAGTCTAATTAACCAGCATCCTGTCTCGTGCCCTAATAATAACAAAACAATAGTAACTCCCTTTACAGTCATTAAAATTGTCGTTTTAGTTAATTGTTGGAGCGATTTCGGAAACGCGCTCGGAAGTTCAATTGAGAGCGCAAGCGTAGACCGGATGGAGGGCGTTCTGAAACCACTCACGTCTAGCATTAATAATTATGACTTTCTGCGACAAATCTCAATTAAAATTTTTACTTTTTACTCATAAATACTTAAAAAGGTACAAGGAAATTAGTCTAAATATAAGAAATCTTTATAGAATAATTTTAGTTCACATTTTTAAGATAGTGGTAGATTGCAGACTCCTTTAATATTATAATATGATGTGATATAGTGAACATTAGGCACAGAGGATATTTAAATGAAATTATTTTAATGAAACAATTAATTATTATTATTATATTAATGACATAGTAACAATCGTACTTTATAGGTGTTCCAAGAGCAATTAACCTTTAGTGAGATCAAAACAAATTCAACACGGGCAAATGATAACGGTGCGACAATTTTGCAAGTTTTATTTAAATTAATTAAAGATAGTACTATCAAAACTGATTTGTCAACAGGCGCCAGCAGAGATCGAATATCGACATAATATTATGTACGATTATGTTGCTGTTTTTCTAATAACAGTATTCGTTAGCGACCCATGATAAACTCTGATAATAGTAAGTAGCCCATGTTTTATAATGCGATGTGCGAAATGTAAACGAGTGATTGTGGTTTTCTTCATAAAATTAGTTGATAATTTACTCTATAAATTATAGATAAGAAAATGCTAAAATCCAGATATATTTATTCATCAATCATTCATTTACTAAAGAACTATCAAATTCCGCTGTAGAACATAGGATTCCCCATAGAATGCCTCATAAGGTATTTGTGATAGTTGACACGTTGGGCAGGCGGGTTGCCAAACGCAGTTTTTTTTTTCTTGTTTATTAGGAAGACGCTGCAGCCCATCTCCTGATTTTTTCCCTTTCTCGGCTTTTATGACTCTTATGGTAGTGGATACCGCCACTACACTTTTAAAGATCCGGATACATTGAATTTAAATGACATTTTATGGATTGAAAAAAAAAAACAATAGAATATTGTTATCAAACATATTTTTAAGGTAATGTTTATAGGTATGAACTAAGCAATTAAAATGTTCGAATCTGCCTATATATACTACATTAACTTATGCATTTAAGCTTATTTATAGTTATTGATCATTGTCCTCCATACTAAATTAATACATAAGCCGCTAGATTAGCCATATGCTATTTTTTATAGGATAGGGTGACAGACGAGCACACTGTCCATCTGATGGTAATTGGTTGCTGTGACCCATAGACATCTACATCTATCTTCAATAAATAATCAAAATGCAGATACGTTGTCACCCGTGAGGACCAAGATGGAATGCCTATTTTCCAGTACAAAGGGTCTCCGGTTCTCCACACTCACCATACGAAACACAGCAGTGTTAAGCTGCTATTTTACGCTGGTATTCTGTGAGAGCGTCCTTCCCTGGTAGAGCCAACCCATTCGCGCTACAACTGTGCTACTTATATAGCTGGAGCGTAGCTCTACCACGTATAAAGAGTATATAGACATATGTGCCCTCACTTTCATAGTCCAAATAGTAATCCGACACAATCGGAGAGAGATTAATGATTTTAATAATATTGTAAGCCTTAATCTATACAGGTTGTGGTGATACTTAATTACTTGTACAATGTTAAATCTCTAAAACCTACAACTAGCACAATAAATGACTTATTCTATTCTTAAATATTCCTCGATACTTACATATTTAGACTAGTAACTCAGAAGTTCAAATACATACGAGTATACACACCAGACCGGTTTCCCTTTATCCCGTATTGTTACGCTACTGAATTCTATTGTTACATATTGTGTCTTATATGTATAAAACAGGTTAACATTCATACTGAAGATATAAAGCGCACCGTCAACTGTGACACTATTCAAAAGGGATCCGAAATACGTGTTCAGGTCACGCGCTGGCCCACGCCAACCGCTTGACTCCGGCAATTGGATAATGTTAGAGCAAATTGGGACCCACCGGCGTGTTTCCCACTCGGCTCCGATACTCTTGACGATCAAGAGCTGTCTTTTGCTCTCCAAATAACATTCCGTTGGCCTATATCAGGCGTTCTAAATGGCATACACCGACAGCCTCTTTGTACAAGACATTTTTTTTGGAATAATCGTAAACAAAAACTATGTAATCTGCTTATGTTACTTTTTAGAACTAGTTTAAAAAGAAATTATATCTAAAATTGTGATAGAAATAGCTAACATTATATCGTTATTATACAGCATCGTTTCATTTTGTTATACGTATATAACATTTTTAAACGCACCGTCATTCCGTCCTTGGTTAGACATTATCTCGTTACTGTTAAGAGGCTTGACATCACGATACATCGTTGTTCCTAATAAAGTGGAGGATTATTCTATTTTTACTCATCTCTGTGTCTGTTGATGGCCCAATAAATGAACAATAAATCAAAACACTCTTTGGTCGAGTATCATCATTTCGCCGAGCGGATGGACGGGTTGAGTTTTGAGGGGAGGTGTTGAGACCCCAGGGGTAGTGGGGGCTTGGGATTGAATGGGCAAAGCGCAGGCGGGGAACGGTCGCGTAATGAGGAAATGAGAATTAGCGGGCGTCGAAACCGAATGCAGTTCTTTATGAGTACAATCTCCCTGTCATTACTTTTTCTCTGTATGATGCAGTCTAGAAATATTTATACGACTAGCTTTTTACCCGAGGCTTCGCTCGCTTGGGCTTCAATTTAGACACATCATTAATATCATTCCTTGCCGAAGTTAACAAAATTGATCACTTGTAGGAACACCTCGGTGTCTGTGTCTATATTGGATGTGAATAATTAAAATTTGGCAATATAATATGCTACAGAATCACACGAGTTTATCAGAATTGCATTAATAACATACGTTTAACAACACTTTTCTTATATCGGACATGTCTTCCGATGTGGCTTTATAAAGGGTAAATTGCACTGGATTGTAAGTGAACTGCATTGCAATGGCATTATTTACATAATAATTTGCATGATTAAAGTATATATAGTTTTGACAAAATAATGTTAAATTTTTTATGAATACTTATAACTAATATTTATATTCATTGGCATCATAAAATACGTGCCAGTATTTTTTACATTCAAGTAGACTTCAAAATTTGATAAATGTAGTCCTATTCACGGTGAAGGTGCAAGAAGAACTGTATACATAAACGGGAGTAGAAATACATGTATAGAAGGTGGGCAACAGCGTCTTCCTGATCACAACTCAAAATAATAAAAATATGCAGTTGGCACCTCACCTGCCAAGCGTGGCAACTACTGCAAATATCCAACGTATTTGGCAAATCTATTTATTTATTTATTTATTCTTTATTGCATTCCTTAAAACAGAAGAATATATAGAAGAGGTACCACAAACTATTTCAATTATATAACAAATACATTTTACTAATGAATAAACTGTATAAATAAAACCTGTACATACATATATACGAATATATACATACAAACATATATTTACAAATATATACATGTTTATACATACATAATAAGTACATATAAGTAAATATGAATATATATGACAAATCTATATGAGGGGAATAGAAATGAAGAAGCAGAACGGGAGTAGACAAATATATTAGTCATGTAGAGGTGGCGGAAAAGAAACCACTACCCCATTTCGTTTCGTGGGTGTCGTAGGCGGTGACAGTGGAAGAGTGCAACAGGAAATGGGTGGCAGCATCTTCCTGATAACAGCGCAATGTAATTAAAAGTTGCGGTTGCCTACCCGATTGTCAAACGTGGACACTACTGCAAATGTCCGGCTTATTTGACAAACAATGGGGGAATCTCCCATTGTTCGTCAAATAATAATTATGATCAGCAGTAAATAGCCTTATTAAAAGTAAAAAAGTAGCAGCCTACATACATTCCACTACTGAGAACAGCCCGCAGCGAGTTTTAGTACATAAAGGAGTTGAATGAGTTGACTCCAATGCGGGATGACCGACTTATCATACTCGTATACCTAAAAGTTAACATTTTACATGCAGGTTTCCTCGCGATGTTCTCCTTCACCATCGAGAACGTGGTAAATCTAAACTTCAAATTAAAATATGAATGGTGTTTACGTACTATGAAATTTACATTTGGACCGGTTCGATTACCGGCTTTAACAGATTCTATCAATGCAGTTCTACTCATAGTAAAAATAAAAATAAACTTGTGTTTAAAATTTGCTTCCTTTGATATTTATGTACTTTTTCTCAAAAGCCTGTGTTCATTTACTCATGTGAGCATTGAAACCGGGACTGTCACAAAAATTTAAACATGTATGTCTGAAAATATGAAAGCTTAATATATGACAAACTGTTATAAAACTCTCATTAAAAGTAAAAAGTAAAAAAGCAGCTTACATGCGTCTTACTTCTCTGCACAGGGCTCCCAATTAGTTACCCATAATGCGAAATAGCGGTATTCATATGTCCAAGAAATTTTAAATTTCAATAATTTTAAAACTACTCAAAAATTAAAGTTTCCCCGCGAAGTTAATCTTCACCATTTCTTTGATACGTGGAAAGTAAGCAAACAAAATTTCTTTACCAGTTTCATTGGTCCTAGCGGGAATCGTACACATTTTGTTCCTATACTATGAAATCTTACGGCGAACCACACGGCTCTCGTATTTGCTTAAATTAAACATAAAAATTAAAAAGAAGCTTTTTCACGATTGTGTGTTTTATTTACCTAGTAATTAGAAATTCAACAGCTAAGGTTACAGCATATATAAGTCTAACTGCTGGGCACAGGCCTCTCCTCATTTCTGAGGGGTTTTTAGGGCAAGGAAATGTCCGCCGCGCTGCTAGAATGCGTGTTGGCGAACTTCACATGTCTGCGAATTTTTTTCTTATTTCTCAGACATGCAGGTTTCCTTACGATGTTTTCCTTCACCGCCGAGCACGTGATAAATCAGCACTTAAAATTCCAATTAACATTTTCTTTGGTGCCAGAAGAGATTGAACCCGGGTTGCACGAGTACTGTGAAATTTACGGCGAGCACTGAGCCACTGAGCTACTAAGGTTTCTTTAAGAAAAAAATTAATTCATTATTTATTTATTTCAGAGAAATTTATAACATATATTTAATTTAAAATAAATAACAAGTTATCCTATACTACATTATACGAGCAATATTTATACTTTTGTTTATGATCGTTTATCATTTTCGAGAATGAAACGACTCTAACGTTTTCGATTAAATTTCAGTAAACGGTTATAAGTTTACGATAGTGAAAAATCGATCTAACTAGGTCTCATATCAGGGAAAATTGACTTGCCCGCGCATCCAAGTATCATTGGTAATTTCGCCATATGAATCATCTTCTCTTAAGCCCAGTAATTCCCAACCAGTGGTCCGCAGACCACCAAGTGGTCCGCGAGAGCTTAAATACGAGTATAATTGCTGTTGAACATGGCTTGAGGTATAATGAAATAAAGAATGTGTGTATAATTATTAAAGTTAGAAATAAAACTCCAGATAATATATCATTATTAACTCTTAAACAGAATACCCTTAAGTCGTGTAACATAATTTAATTACCACATAATTAACGAGAATTTGTGTGATGACCTAGATATAGAAAGAGAGCGCAGGGCATTGTCTGTGCGTGGTAATATGTTGGTTCATAGGTTTGCCCGTTGCACAGCACCAGTCAAAATTACTTTATTAAAAGCCTACAGCCAATCGTTTTACACGAGCAGTCTTTGGACCAACTTCACCCAGAAAGCATAATATGTCCTGCGAATTCACTATAATAATATGTTCAGGGCCTTGTTGGGGCTCCCTCGCTATTGCAGTGTATCAAGTATGTTTGCTGATACAAAAACGGATGATTTTTACGCAATCATGAGAAAAAAAGTGGAGTCTCTTATACGACGCTTGCGAACAGCCCGAACAGAGTCCTACAGATGATTAGCAACAGAGTGGATTCTAACCTGCTTGCAAGGTTTATTGAACTACATGTTTTATGAATTCCATAAGCCGACAAGACAGAAGTTTAGACTCAGTAATAAGTTTTGCATAGATTTCGTTCAGTTTTTACTAACCTAGCATTTAAGAAAAATTGTACAAATACTAACATATATGGACCTGAGTCTGAAAATAACTGATTAATGATAGTCCGCGAAAGATTACATATTTTACCTACCTAATCCTTTTAAATGTAACACATTTATTATTTTCTCGCAATTTTTTACCAAACTTTTGATTTCTTTTACAATAAATACACAAATAAATACTGTGAATAAATGGTTATTTCCAGTTTATTGCATAATTATGTTAAAAGTTGTGATTAAAATTTATTGTTACATTAATTTAGTTTTTTCTTTCACTTTGTAGTCCCCTGCTGACAACAAAGAAATCAGTGATCTCTGGTCAAAAAAAGGTTGGGAAATCCTGCAATAGCCCAATGGGTAGAGCATGGGTCTTCAATGCCGAAATGCGCGAGTCTGAATCCTGCAATGTGGTCAGATTGTTGAAGTTTTCATTTTTTGTTATTTTGTATTCTACCACACACGGCCCCACAGCTTGGCAAAAAGGAATTACTATAGACTAATAAAATGTTATATTTGCGGATTTACGTATACTTTTATAGCGCTTTTTTAAACTTACTTTTTATTTACAGAAAATCATTATTTTGTCGATATACAATCAAACCTAAGTAAATACTTTTTTGAAATATTTAAATAAAAAAATATATTTATCCAGTACTGTGTTACCAGTTACGTAACTGGTTTCCCCGCAAAACGTTTTTGAGTGAAATTTTGTAGTTAGCTAATGTTTTACCTTACAAGCGTATTTCTAGATAGGAGTAATCCTTGAAAAAGATTTTTTTAACGGCAAGCATATCTCTGTCGTCTTTTACCTAACTTGCTTACCGATGGAGAAAAGAGAAGAAATATGTCTGCCTGCATGTCTGAAGAGTAAAATATTGCGAAAGCTTGTGAAGTCCGCACTGGAGCAGCGCGGCGGATTAATTACTCCATAAACCTCTTAGAAATAAGAGGAGGTATGTCTCTAGTAGTGCTACGTATATATGATGTATTTTTCTGTTGCTTAATTTTATCGTAGAATCAGCTCTTTCACTTCCGTCAAAGAATATATATTATTACCTTCCGTCACGTGCACGTCGCTTATTAAAATCAACATATTTTATTAGGGTTCCGTACCCAAAGGGTAACCAACTGGATCCGCTTACTAAGCTTCCGCTGTCCGTCCGTCCGTATGTCAGCGGGCTGTATTTAATGATTCGTAATAGATAGACAGTGGAAATTTTCACAGAATGTGTATTTCTGTTGCCGCTATAAAAACAAATAATAAAAATTATTATTAAAAATTAAAAGGGGCTCCCCTACTAGAAACGTGTACTACAATGGCACGGAACCCTTCATGCGCGAGTCCGACTCGCACTTTGGCTGTTATTATGTTTCAATAAATTTACAAGAAAGCTCTTAATGTTAACCCATGTTTATCTTAATATATCACTAAAAATCTACATCCAAATTAGTTTAGCCATAGTGTAAAGTGTAAATTAGCGTGCACAAACGCACAGACAAACAGAAGAAAATCTGTTTACGTTTTTAGTATACGTATGAGTTGTAACGGTGCGTACACATTATATAACATAATATGTTGTTATGTAACATGTTTCAGTAATGTGTAGGCTGAATGTTATAAAACGTGCTATATAACGTGACACAAATGTTATATAACTCGAACAGCAGAACAACAAACGACAATGTCATAATACAATGTCATATATCATTGTTATATTGCATTGTTAAACTAATGTGTACAGAAACAGAAACTTTTTTATTCAATATAGATTATAAATAATACTTATTGAAAGTCACTCTTTTATTTGATTACCACTGGTTCGGAAAAACCTCTGTCCTGGGAAGAACCAGCAAGAAACCCAGCGGGACTTTTTTTTTAAATAACAGCTTACAATCATGATGTTACACAAATTAACAACACAACATATTAGAAATAGCTTGGTAGCGATCACCTCATTTCCAGGGGTTATTATCATCCATAAAATCCTTAATATTATAATAACCCTTTTTATACAAACTTAGTTTAATAAAGTTTTTGAACTTTGAACAGGTCAAACTTTGTATATTTTCTGGAATTTTGTTGTAAAAGCGTATACATCGCCCCAAGAATGAATTACTGACTCGATGGAGTCGAGTAACTGGTACTACTAGCTTGTGTCTGTTCCTAGTATTTACAGAATGAATATCACTTATTTTTGTAAAACTACTTTTATTTTTGTGTACGTACATTACATTTTCATAAATGTATTGAGAGGCCAAAGTTAATATATTAATTTCCTTAAATTTTTGTCGCAGCGACTCTTTAGGCTTTAAATCATAAATTGCTCTTATGGCCCTCTTCTGCAAAACAAATATAATTTCAGTGTCAGCTGCGTGTCCCCATAGCAAAATACCATACGACATTATGCTATGGAAGTAGCTGAAGTAAACTAGTCTAGCTGTTTCAATACTGGTTAGACTTCTAATCTTTTTTACAGCATATGCTGCAGAACTAAGTCTGCTTGCTAGTTTTGATATATGGGGGCTCCATTGAAGCTTCGCGTCTAGTGTGATTCCAAGAAAAATGGTGGTATCTACAAGACTCAGTTTCTCCCCATTTAAAATTACATTAGTATTTAATTGTTTGACATTTGGAGTCACGAATTTCATACATTTTGTTTTAGTGCCATTTAAATGCTAATTATTAACATCGAACCAATTTACTAATTTAGATATAGCATTATTTACTTCGTCATATTTTAGTAACTGTCGACTTAATTTGAAAATTAAAGAAGTGTCATCTGCAAATAATACTATATCATGGTTATCCCCTACTATGTAAGGTAAGTCATTAATGTATACAAGAAACAGAAAGAGGCCGAGAATTGAGCCTTGAGGCACGCCCATTTGTACCATCGATCCGGAAGAGCTCATATTGTTAATGACAACTTTTTGCGTTCTCTTACTTAAATATGAAATAATTAATTTAAGGGCATCACTTCTTACACCGTAGTGTTGAAGTTTCCTGATTAATGTTTCATGGTGAACACAATCGAAGGCCTTGGATAGGTCACAAAATATACCCAAAGCATCCTGTGAATTCTCCCATGCATTAAAGATATATTTAATCAGCTCAACACCGGCATCAGTTGTCGAGCGACCCCTTGTGAAACCAAATTGATTTTTATGAAGTAAATTATTTATATTAAAAAAATTTAACATTTGATCAAGAACAATTTTTTCAAAAATCTTACTAAGTGTTGGTAGTACAGAAATAGGTCTAAAATTGGCGGGGTTGTAGCGGGTGGAAGGAAAATGGGAGACCTCCCGCCGGACAAGGTGTTCTGCCCGGGGAGCGGCCAACGCTCCGATTGGTAGTTCGGAGCTATTCTATATATGCTGCTTTAATTTCGGAACTTTGATAGCGCGATTTAGGCTTCGATGTGTTTTGCTTGTGGCGCGACGACAGCGCCGCCACATCACCCCCCTGCTCAGACCGGAGGTCGATAGTGCAGTCCGATTGCCGGTGCGTCCTTAATGCCGGTGGGGAATGCATGCTGTGTGCGTAAGGGCAAGTGACGCCGGTGCGAATGATATGCCGGTGTGTAATGCATGCCGTACTACGCACTTGCAAGTGATGCCGGTGAGAACGATGAGCCGGAGCAAGTGCTAGGGATTGCCTTGTAGTCTGCGGTGAGTCGAGAAGAAGGCAAGTAATCTGCGAGAGTGCCGTGAAGCAGAGGCGAGCAGTAAGGCTCAGAGCCGTGCCGAACACTGTAGCGCAGAGAGTAGCTTGAAGGAACAGGAAGCATTATTATTCCAGTGCTGCGATGAACCTTTTGTAAAGCTAGATGGTTTGCAGAATGTGAAGACTGCAGATAATGTCTGCTCGGGAGCGAATGAATGGGGTACTTGAGTAAGATGACGAAGTTTTTGAAATTGTAGTTTCCGAAGGTTGTTGGTTGCGTGTTCATATCACGTCGATGACGAAGTTTTTGAAATTGTAGTTTCCGAAGGTTGTTGGTTGCGTGTTCATATCACGTCGGTTGGTCATCACTGTAGCGGGTGGAAGGAAAATAGGAGATCTCCCGCCGGGCAAGGTGTTCTGCCCGGGGAGCGGCCAACGCTCCGATTGGTAGTTCGGAGCTATTCTATATACGCTGCTTTAATTTCGGAACTTTGATAGCGCGATTTAGGCTTCGATGTGTTTCGCTTGTGGCGCGACGACAGCGCCGCCACAGGGTCTAATGTACTACCAGATTTAAATAAAGGTATTACTTTACTATGCTTCATTAAATCAGGAAACACACCAGAATCGATACTAGTATTAAAAATAATAGCTAAATGAGGCGCGATTGTATCTATTATAGACGCAATAACTTTAACGGAAATCCCCCACAGATCCGCAGTTTTCTTAACATCAGTAGTTTTAAAATATTTTACAATATCTTTTGATGACACTTTATGAAATGTAAAATTCTTTGTACACACATTTACATTTTCTTTAAGTAATGATTCGGCGACGGCAGGAGAAGAATTCAGTGACTTAGTGGTCAAGATCGGAATATCAGTAAAATATTTCTCAAAAACCATTGCTACGTCCTGATCTGATACAGTTAATTTGTTGTTAACACTTAACTGGTAATTTGAATTGCGAGAGTTGTTGATCTTACCAGTACAGTACACATACAGTATTGTTATATGTTGCAATGTCGAAAAATAATGTTACATAATATGGACGTGTTATAAATCTAATATAAAAAATATGTTACTTAATCTCTGCGCACCCTTATGTAATCCCTGAACTTGAAATTTAATACTTAGCAGTGCTTAAATATTTATTGTTAACTCTTTGCTGTGTAATAGCGGCGTATGGAAATCGCCAATTCGCCAGCCATCCCTAGATCGGAAAAACCCTTGTCCAGCAGGGAGCTTTAAGGGCTGCTTAAGAAAAAAATGGGAAAGAGAATAAAATCCTGTCCTGTGGGATGTATCTCAAATTTATATGGGATCACCTCTAAACTCATTTTACATACACATAAAAAACATACGTGCGTGACAAAATAGAAAGAAAGGGAATGCCAATTGCATTCCTAGCGCCAGCACAAACAATAATTATTGTAACTGGTTGTAACAATACGTAGTGTTTGGGTGCAAGCCGTAAGCTGTTAAGCCGTCTGCCACTTAATCAACGTTAATTGCATATTTTCAGTGGAAGATGTGTTGTGTGCCTATTTTTAGAACTAAGGCAAGTGTCTAGCTCTAGCTCTAGAGCATAGAGTTAGATAAAGATGTTCTTAAACTCAAAAAGCTTCTTTATTGTAAAAATCTCAATTATCTTTCGCGTACCTAATGCATATACAGAAAAACTCTAGCAAAGTATTAAAAATGACGAGAAAGCTGTATAATTGCGAAACAGTAAAAGTGATTATTTGGAAGCAATTTATTGGAACTTTATTCATCACTAGCTGTGCCCGCGGCGTAGCTCGCGTATACAGGTTTTACATAAAGAATTTTTCGTTTAGGTAAGAGAATATTAAACGATTTATTTCATTACTTTATCAATAAGTGG
This sequence comes from Parnassius mnemosyne, assembly GCA_963668995.1. Classification (NCBI taxonomy): domain Eukaryota; kingdom Metazoa; phylum Arthropoda; class Insecta; order Lepidoptera; family Papilionidae; genus Parnassius; species Parnassius mnemosyne. The sequence continues at coordinate 18,638,034 of CAVLGL010000079.1, forward strand.
TAACTAAATAAATCATTATCATCAAAGTTCTAAGTCGTTTATGATAGAGCTTCTGTGTGTAATGTGTCATCTAATTCGCGCGAAGACAAGTGGGGGTGCATGAATAGTCCGCGCGGCTGACGAGTGACCTCAGTGTGACCGTGAAGGTCCAGTCGCCTAAATGCATTTCTGCATCTATATTAAATAATTCAAAACGCATACGTTATGCAAATTATAGCTAATAGCTTTTTATAGGTTTGTTAATAATTATTAAATATTAACGGTTGTTCCCCTTATATTGGGTAAGTGTGAGCAAATTTATAATATATGTATTACAATAGTGTAACAAATATTATGTTACTTTGATTTTGAAGTTTAGACAATTGATACTTAGTGTGTAATTTAATTTTATGTCACATGCTAGTTATTTTACCACGTAATTGTGTATGTCTTTTCATAGTAGATGCTTAGTTGATATAACTTTATTTTCTTGCCTCCGTTCTGGTAGCACGTACCGCCGCACCAAACTTATCAGTTTTACTCGCCTAGTTGATTCTGGCGGTGGGCGTATAATATTACCTACTTTGGAGGCAAGGCTCATGAAAGATTTCGACTGTGTGTTCCAGGGAACCTCGCCAGGGGCTGAGACATCCTTCTTATTATTTTATTTCTAAACGAGATAAGATGGGAGGATTTGGAATTAAATGAAATATATATATATAAAATATACATTGAATTCGCAAGCGAAATCGGTCTATAAAGGACACATATCTCCAACCACTTCCGCCGGACTCGCCGCCAGTCGTGCCAGGGAAGTACTTGCTTTTTTTTCTCCTGATCCTGAAAGGCGTCGAACCCGCGACCTGTTAATTTTATTTTATTTGCGTTTTTTTTTATTATTAGTCAACTTAGTATTTTCTTAGAAGTATTTATATTAGTTTATTTTTTTATAAGCAGTATTATTAAATATCTCTTTAGAAGTACTTATATTAGTCTAGTTTTACAAGTAGTGTTATTAAATATCTCTTTAGAAGTACTTATATTAGTCTAGTTTTATAAGTAGTGTTATTAAACATTGTAAAAAAAATTGTTGTTATTATTTATTTATTATCAAATAAAATAATAACGTGACATTGGCGCCTCAACTCGGTTATTCAGGATCAGGAATTTTAGTGGTGTGTGCGTGTATATTGTAAACCTTTTGTTTTTTTTTATGACTTTTATTTTGCCTTTTATACTTTTGCAACTGCAGTGTATATAATGTTTTAATTTTAGTGGTATCCTTATTGTGTCTAATTTGTATACGTACAAAAATAAAATATTTTGGTTTTATTAATATATTTAATAATGAGCTTTATTAAAGCAAATATATACTACAGTTGCACCCTATTGTTGCATTTTTTTTTTCTCTTTATTTTTTTTGCTTTCCCGTGTAGTAATTTTTACGAGCATCCTTAAAAAAAAACTTAGGGGATTACTATTACCAAAATTGTAACAGGACGGAGGATTCTTACTTAAACAAATTAGTTTTATTGTATAATTATAGAATTTTAAACCTGCTCACATAAACCTAGTATAAGGATTTTCTTAGACTTCTTAAATTATGTCATACGAAATTCAATTTTTGTCCTTACAAAAAAACGAACTAAGCTATGAGGTGGCCATTAGAGGCGGCACACCCGGAGAAAACGTTCAAGAATTACGCAGGCAGATAGTCAAATTAGCCAATGTGATGCCTTCGGATGATATTATTGAATCTGGGTTTGAGTTTTCTGTAGACGTAGAGGGCATCCGCGAAAGCCTTATTAAAGTAGAAACGAATTTAAAAACATTATCAGTGAAATATGATAAAAATTTATATAAACGTACTCAAAACTTACTTAACCATCTATTTCATAGGATTCAACGTCTGGATGCTGTAGATAAAAAGTCTACAGATATTCTAGAAAGCCTCAGGCTCAAGCTAAATACAAATTTTAAAAACTTAGAACATCTTAAGCCTGATACTGATTCCTCATCTGAATTTACAGATGCTCTTACAATTACACCGTCCCCTATTGTTGTTACATGTGATCGAGCTCATTCTTCGGACTTAACTAGTATTAAGTTTGATGGAAAAACGTGCGTACTTTCGTTTGTCCAACGTATAAACGACTATATAACAGCCCGTGGTATTCCCTCTTCTAAAATTATAGATTTTGGAACAGAAATTTTCGTTGGTGATGCTTTACACTGGTTTCGCAGTGTAAGATCACATGTTACGTCTTGGGATAGATTATGCGAATTACTGAAGGATGTTTTTGTTATTCCTGATCATGATTATCGCTTATTAGACGAGATAAAAGCTCGTACGCAAGGTGAAACTGAGAATATTACTATTTACCTAGCCATTATGTCAGGCATGTTTTCCCGTTTATTTAAAAAACCTTCGGAGGAAGATCAGTTAGAAATTATTATGCACAATATCAAACCGTGTTATGCTAGCGCTTTAATTGCAGTGCCTGATCTTAAATCTATTGAGGTCTTACGTACGGCTTGTAAAAATTATGAGAATGTACAGTCTTGTCTTAATAAATATCATGAACCTCCTAAAATAAATTCAGCCACACTAGCACCCGAATTTGCATTTAAGCCACTCACTAATTTAGCAAAAAAAAAAATAAAATGTACTATTCTGCCACTAATAAATTTAATTGCAATAAAGCTTATAATAATTATAATAAACCTATACCTAATTCAAGTAACCTTTATAAAAAATATTCTCCCAATTCTAATGTTTTAAACAACACTTATCCGCAACGGCAACAAAGAGTTTATGGTCATAATAAACCAATTGACGCTATTCAATATGACGAAAGTAAACAAAAGTTTTGCCCCCGGTGTCGTGTTGATACACACAACTTAAGACAATGTACAGAAAAACGCAAAGTATTTTGTTTCAAATGTGGCCGTGATGATTACACATTTTACACTTGTCCAGATTGTACAAGTATTCCGTCTAGTTCAAAAAACTAATAAAGCAGAATTGTAGCAACCTCCTCAACCACTCTAATAATACCGATTGGAAACAGTGGTTGAAGTTTATTAATAATTTTTTTAATAGCTATACAGTTGCTACAATTCTACTTAATAAACCACCTAACGACGTGCGACCTTATTTATCAGTCAAAATAGGAAATACAAAATTTTGGGGGTTATTAGATTCTGGCTCAGCCGTCACCTTACTAGGCAATAATGCACACAACTTACTGATAGATGAAGGATTTGCTGTGCGCACTGATGAAATAGTCTCTATAACAGCAGCCGGTGGACAAAAACTTAATTGCTTAGGATATATTAATCTCCCATTTAATTTTGAAAACAATTATTATACTTTGAAGACATTTGTAGTTCCTGAAATAGAGACCTCTCTTATATTAGGTATTGATTTCTGGAAAAAATTTAACATATGTCCAAAATACATCAACTGCATTGAATATAAAAGAGAACTCACCGATTATTATTCAAACACGAATGAATCAATATTAAAATCTCATATACATTCATACGCATCGCTTAATGCCAACCAACGCTTGATTGCTGACGACATAATTGAACAATTTAAGGACGTTTCTTCCGAACGCAAGGGCTTAGGTTGTACTTCTCTTGTATGTCATTCTATTGATACGGGTGACACGAAACCTATACGACAGCGTTATTATCGAATGTCCCCTGTAAAGCAGCAAATTTTATGCCAGCAAGTTGACGAGATGCTTTCATTGGACGTAATTCAGCCTTGTGAGAGCTCTTGGTCCTCTCCAATCTTAATTGTTACAAAAAAAAACGGCCAACCGCGCATTTGCTTAGACAGTCGCAAGTTAAATTCTGTAACCAAACGCGATGCTTATTCCTTGCCATATGTTTCCGAAATTCTAGATAATCTGCGAGACGCAAAATTTATATCTAGTATAGACCTTTCTAAAGCATTCTGGCAAATTTTAATTTCAGAACGCGATCGCGAAAAAACTGCCTTTTATGTCCAAGGTCGTGGGACCTTTTGTTTTAAGAGGATGGCTTTCGGCCTTACCAATGCACCTGCAACCCAACAAAGGCTTGTAGACTTATTATTTGGTTCATTTGATCTTAAGGTATTTGCATACCTCGATGATATAATTATTATTTCTAACACATTCGATGAACACGTTTCTTTATTATTACGTGTAATAAATAAGTTAAAGGAAGCAAATTTAACAATAAACTTTGAAAAAAGCCAATTTTTTCGGTCTCGTCTGAAATATTTGGGCTACGTAATAGACGCCCAGGGTCTCAGAACAGACCCTGAAAAGGTAAAAGCTATTTTAGAGTATCCAACACCATCTTCAAAAAAAGATGTAAAACGTTTTTTAGGAACAGCCACCTGGTATAGACGTTTTGTGCCAAATTTTAGCACTATAGCTGGGCCTCTTAATAAACTTACTTCAAATCGCAAGGGTGCTCCAAAATTTTACTGGTCACCAGAGGCAGACATAGCTTTTAAAAAGCTAAAAGAATGTTTAGTATCTGCACCAGTCTTACATTGTCCTAACTATAATTTGCCCTTCCAAGTTCACACAGACGCCAGTAATTATGGAGTAGGTGCCATGTTAACTCAAACAGTCGATGGCAAAGAACATCCTGTTGCCTATATGAGCAAGTCACTAAATGCTGCAGAAAAGAATTACAGCATTACCGAGAGAGAGACATTAGCTGTAATAGTAGCATTAGAACACTGGCGTTGCTATCTTGAAAATGGTCAACCTTTTGTAGTTTACACTGATCATTCAGCATTAAAGTGGTTTCTCTCTTTAAACAACCCTACGGGCAGGCTTGCAAGATGGGGCATTAGGCTATCTTCTTTTGATTTTACTATCAAGCATAGACGTGGTGCTGATAACATTATTCCAGACGCGTTATCTCGCGCTGTCGTAGTTTCTTCTATTTCCACAGCAAAATCTTACTTAACAACGAATGATAAATGGTATCTAGACATTTATAATGGTTGTATGAACAATCCAAGTAAATATGAAAATTTTCTAATCAAAGCGGAAAAGCTATATCGGTGTTCAAAAAATAAATGTTTATTAACTACAGAGTTTTCGTGGAAAGAAGTAGTTCCATTAGAATTACGAGAACACGTTATCAAAGAAAATCACGCAGAACCCACGTCAGGTCATTTAGGCATCCATAAAACTTATCGCCGTTTAGCATTGCAGTATTTTTGGCCAGGTATGCATCGGGACGTCGTAAAGTTTGTTACGAAGTGTGACATCTGCTTAACTTATAAACTCCCTACTCATAATGTGTTAGGAGAAATGGGACGACCTAAACAGTGTTGCCGACCCTTCCAAATTATTTCAATTGATTTCATCGGACCCCTGCCAGTTAGTAGAAAACAAAATTCTTATATCTTAGTCGTAACATGTTGTTTCTCCAAATATTGTTTAGCGTTTCCGGTAAGAAGAGCTACAGCCGACATTGTAATTAAACATCTGGAAGACTCTGTATTTTTAACACATGGCATTCCCCAAACGGTGTATATGGATAATGGCAGCCAATTTATTTGTGAGAAGACCATTGCGTTATTTAATAAGTATAATATTCCTAACGTTTTTCTTACACCTAAATATACTCCTCAGGTTAATTTGGTGGAACGCTATAATAAAACTATTGTCACCTGTATATCGACCTTTGTGAAAGAAGATCAGCGTTCTTGGGATGTATATTTGCCTAAAATACTGTTTGCAATAAACAACTCCGTTAACGAGGTTACTGGTTACACTCCCTCATTCCTTGTATATGGGCGTGAATTGGTAATATGTGGTTCTCACTACGTTGACAACGACCTTGGCGATGAAATTGTTTTCTTACCGCGAGACGCCTATGCTGAGAACATCGGTTATCTCGCTAAAATATTCAACAAAGTTCAGGCATCACTATGGCATCATCATCAACAAAATTCCAAACGCTATAATTTAAGGAGAAGGTTCACAGAATTTAACGAAGGCGATATTGTATTTAAGCGCACTTACTATCTGAGTGATAAACACAAATATTTTAATAAAAAATTAGCCCCAAAATTTATTAAATGCCGCATAACTAAAAAGAGGTCACCTCTAGTGTACGAATTGGAGGACATGCACGGTAAATATTTAGGGCCATGGCACATAAAAGATTTTAAATTGTCTAAATAGCATATTTTTTGGTTTTGCTGCGGATTTTTCTACTTATAGGAAGAAAAATCCTTGGGTGGCCAGCGGGGTATTGTAATGTGTCATCTAATTCGCGCGAAGACAAGTGGGGGTGCATGAATAGTCCGCGCGGCTGACGAGTGACCTCAGTGTGACCGTGAAGGTCCAGTCGCCTAAATGCATTTCTGCATCTATATTAAATAATTCAAAACGCATACGTTATGCAAATTATAGCTAATAGCTTTTTATAGGTTTGTTAATAATTATTAAATATTAACGGTTGTTCCCCTTATATTGGGTAAGTGTGAGCAAATTTATAATATATGTATTACAATAGTGTAACAAATATTATGTTACTTTGATTTTGAAGTTTAGACAATTGATACTTAGTGTGTAATTTAATTTTATGTCACATGCTAGTTATTTTACCACGTAATTGTGTATGTCTTTTCATAGTAGATGCTTAGTTGATATAACTTTATTTTCTTGCCTCCGTTCTGGTAGCACGTACCGCCACACCAAACTTATCAGTTTTACTCGCCTAGTTGATTCTGGCGGTGGGCGTATAATATTACCTACTTTGGAGGCAAGGCTCATGAAAGATTTCGACTGTGTGTTCCAGGGAACCTCGCCAGGGGCTGAGACATCCTTCTTATTATTTTATTTCTAAACGAGATAAGATGGGAGGATTTGGAATTAAATGAAATATATATATATAAAATATACATTGAATTCGCAAGCGAAATCGGTCTATAAAGGACACATATCTCCAACCACTTCCGCCGGACTCGCCGCCAGTCGTGCCAGGGAAGTACTTGCTTTTTTTTCTCCTGATCCTGAAAGGCGTCGAACCCGCGACCTGTTAATTTTATTTTATTTGCGTTTTTTTTTATTATTAGTCAACTTAGTATTTTCTTAGAAGTATTTATATTAGTTTATTTTTTTATAAGCAGTATTATTAAATATCTCTTTAGAAGTACTTATATTAGTCTAGTTTTACAAGTAGTGTTATTAAATATCTCTTTAGAAGTACTTATATTAGTCTAGTTTTATAAGTAGTGTTATTAAACATTGTAAAAAAAATTGTTGTTATTATTTATTTATTATCAAATAAAATAATAACGTGACATGTGTAAACGACGTTAGAAGTAGGCTTAGCCGGGGTGTACACAAAAAGGTTACGGGGGCTACTAACGCGGGAAAAAGCAACATAGAGTTGGCCATGTGCAAAACAGTCAGTACTGAGGTACACTCCTACAACGCGTAAAGTTTGACCTTGCGCTTTATTTACGGTCATCGCATAACACACGCTCACTGTAACTGGGAACTGACGCGCTTAAAACTGAAAGGAAAGTTACTTCTTAATAGAGGGTTTTTGGGCAGTGCTGTCAGATAAAAAAAAACTCATTCAGCTCTAGGACAACACAAAAAGCGCTAGAGTTCATGAAAACAGCGCTTTAAAAAAGCCCTAGATTTCGCGCTAAATTAACTACAAACAAAGTTTGTGTTTTTTTTATACAATCATAATAAAGAAAACAACAGTAAGTTTTTTTTCTGGCAATATTTTTTTGATGTATCAATCAATACTTCGCAGGACATCGACTTATAATTATGGCAATTGCTGTCAACAGTAGTTAGTACTGTACGAACAATAAAAATGACATTAATTGTTTTAAAGTGCAATGTATTTCGCAACTTAGTTTCAGATGTCAGCATCTGATTGCGGTTGCTACACAGTTTCTTTGTGTTATAACTTCTAAGTAACTTTTAACTTAGCTGTGCTCTAAGCAACTGACTGAAACTGAATAAAGCAAAATAAATGCGATGCCAAAACCATGAACGAAAACTTTAATAAAGGGGATTTCCCCGCTTATAGTCGTCGGTAAAAAAATCAAGTTGATCATCCTAAAGGGGAAGCCAGGAGATCCATAGCACAGGGTATCCTAGTTTGGACTCGTCTCCCATGCTCTTTGTTTTGTGGAAAAAATATGTTTGAAAAAGATAAACTGCAATGTACTATTTGTGGGAAAAAATAATAAAGGGCATTATTATTATTATCGGTAATGTGGACTAACAGTGCTGCTATAAAAGAGTTAATAACCCGCTAGTCGCTAAAATATTGAAATGTGTGCTAAATACACCAAAAAGCGCTGGATTAAGCTAGGTGCTAAAATTTCGAAATGCCAATTCCAAAAAAGCGCTAAATCTAGTTCCCAAAGCGCTAAAATGGCAGTACTGATTTTGCGTATATTATAAATACAATATCACGACATTTCGTTGCAAAATTTTTATTTTTGGTCGGGTTCCGTTGTATGACAATTACAACATAATTCCGTTGTATGACAATTAAACAAAAATAATACAGCAATTCAGAAAAGTTTGTAATTTGTACAACTCCATCTATTACGTCCTTTGTATGAGAAAACATCCTTTTTAAATCTCTTTTTGTGTTTTAAGTATAAATATATTAATTATTAATTATTATGGAACGTTTTTTTTTACACACAAATCTTTTTATTACTATTTCTGAGATTTTATGGCGCCATTGAACAAATTCGAACCTACATTTCTAAATAATAATCATTACTTTCGATAGAATTAACCAATTTTAATAAAACAAAGATTAAATGTAACTCGAAGATACGCTTTATGATTTTCTTAACGATTTCTTTGAAAATAAAAGATGTTTACTTTAGACGTGATGCGTTCATATAATAACAAACAAATAGACAGACAGACAATTCAAAAAATTATAAAATGTTCTTATTTAATTATTTTCAGTTCCCCATAATGATTTTAGCCACCAAAATATATATACAATGTACAGAAAGAGACACAACATGTTATCATCATTTTTATTATATGTATATATTTAAAGAGAGATGGCGCTGCTAACATCAATTCTAAAAATAAAAGAGATTAATTGACGCAATTGATACATTATATAAAACGCAAGAGAACTTATAAATCAGTGCCTGCACAGTAAGCAAAAAATAAAGTTTGACTCTCGCCAAAACCAACGCAATTGTTAATAGCTTTTTTAAAATTTGATTTACCACATAGAGTACTCGGCGGTAAAGAATAAATTGAGTTTGTCAACACGCAGTAGGGCAGCGAGTAATATAATAAAGATTAGCAGTAAATATGAAAACTCATCTACAGGAAAAAACCACATTGCAATTGCATTACATTTTCACAACACCACCATCTATCGAAGAAATGGGTTAACTATTGTGCTTCAGATTTAGTTAATAAGGTTAATATATTTTTGTATAATATATTTAATATGTTCTTTAATACTTTTGTTTACTGCGTTTTAGATATACATAATTATATCATTATTTTACATAATTTAACTATGATTTATGATATGATATTAGTTTAAAATGCACTTGATGACTCAAACAAAGCCACCGTTGAGCAAATTCGTACCTATACTTCCCTACCCATACTTCAGAATATTTATCATAACTTTTGATGGAATGAACTGATTTTAATGAAATAAAGACTAAATGTAACCCGAAGATACACTTTATAATTTCCTTAACAATTCTTATGATATAAATTAGTACTTTATACGTGATACGTTAACAAACAAACAGACAGACAGACAGACAGAAAATTCTAAAAATGGTAGAAATGTATTTAATTACTTATTTTTAGTACCCCTCAATCACTTTTATTACAAAAATATAAAATGTACAGACATCTGCTATTTACAGTTTTATTATATGTATAGATATTAGTTTAAAATGCACTTGATGACTCAAACAAAGCCACCGTTGAGCAAATTCGTACCTATACTTCCCTACCCATACTTCAGAATATTTATCATAACTTTTGATGGAATGAACTGATTTTAATGAAATAAAGACTAAATATAACCCGAAGATACACTTTATAATTTCCTTAACAATTCTTATGATATAAATTAGTACTTTATACGTGATACGTTAACAAACAAACAGACAGACAGACAGAAAATTCTAAAAATGGTAGAAATGTATTTAATTACTTATTTTTAGTACCCCTCAATCACTTTTATTACAAAAATATAAAATGTACAGACATCTGCTATTTACAGTTTTATTATATGTATAGATTAATGTAGACAATTTAATAAGAAAGTTTGTCCATTACTGTTTGTAATTCTTAATAATATACCTCTGAAATATGCCTCTGTAATCATATGCGTAGTGTAAGGCGACCCCCCCCACTAGATGGAATGACGACCTGGTAAGACATGCAGAAAGTCGATGGATGCAGGTGGCTCAGGACCGTGCTTTGTGGCATTCCTTGGGCGAGGCCTATGTTCAGCAGTGGACTTATGAAGGGCTGTAATGATGATGATGACGATGAATCATTGTGCCAGATCTCAGAAGGTTGCAATGAATAACGCCAGCACACTCGACACAGGTCCACTAGTCATCCAGGGTTATTATTCTTGAGGTCTCTTTATATTCAGAACGAAAGTGATTAAATCAAAAAGGTACTGTGAGATTTACATAATTAATATTGCGTATCGTCTGTTTTAGTGCCACAATGTAAACCATATTAAGATTACTCGAAAATTCACACTCTTCAAGCCAGAATCCTGTCCGTCGTAATAATGAATTTTAATATGTCAAGTTTTCAAATAATTCAATCAAGTCTCATATAGGTAACCAAATAATGTTAAAATTTTACTTCTTTAGGATTCTAGGCTAAATTTAAACTGGGATTCTCTCCATGAAAACTAGTCCTGTCTGGGTTAGATATGTGATTCCTATTCTTAGATTTAGTGGCTTATTGGTGACTGTTATAATATATTTTAGGAGTTTGAAAGAATATAGAATCCATATTGCGCTTTCATATTATTAAACATAATTATGCTGATATGCTCCTTAGAGCGGGGAAGATCCATGTCCAGCCGTAACTTTAGCGGACCGATAATAATGAAACCATAATTTTTCTTATAGAATAAGGCTGACAAACGAGCATACAGTCCACCTGATGGTAAATGAATGCTGTGGCCCATAGACATCTATATTTATAGACATTTTTATCAAAATGCAGATGTGTTGTCGCTGTTGAGGTCTAAGATGCATTGCCCCGTTTGTTATAAACTGGGTCTCCGGTTCTCCACATTCATCATATGAAACACAGCAACATTAAAATGCTTTTTTAAGCTGGTATTCTGTGATTAAGATTCAAAATACCATGCGTTCTCACCTCTGAGCACTAAGATGAAATACCTCGTTTTAGGATAAAAGGGTCCCCGATTGAGCGTAGTCTTTCCCGGGTCAAGCTTATCCTATTTTACGTGGTAGAGCGTGCTGCACCTATATTGTGGTTGCAGCACGAATGGGTCGGCTAGACCGGGGTAGGACCACGCTCTCACAGAATACCAGCGTAAAATAGCAGCTTATACTGCTGTGTTTCGTGTGATGAGTGTAAAGAACCGGAGACCCTTTTTACTGGAAACGAGGCATTCCATCTCAGTCCTCAGGGGTGACAACGCATCTGCATTTTGATTCTTAGTTGTGAATAAATGTAGATGTCTATGGGCCACAAGCATCCACTTACCATCAGATGGATTTGCTCGTTTGTCACCCTTATTCTATAAAAAAATCCATTCGTGCTACAACCACGTATAATAATCGTGTAAATATTAGAAATTATTAAATTAAGAATTACTCTTATTTCAACACATTATAGTGTATAGAACAATCTCATAGCTCTGTCGACGTACAGGTACAGCTAAGTCGGTGCAAGTCTGGAAGCAATAAGGCATTCTTGCTCCTCGCGAGAGGAGGGTGATGATTATCTCGTGTGACTGTCTTTAAATTCAATTTCTGAATAGGTAGGTTCAGTCGCTCATCGTGATTTCGTAGGTTTGCCATTTTACTCATTATTGCAACTTGAGATTTTAAAAATATATAATATTTTTTTATTTTTATATGCAATATTTTATATATACGAACAAAACATTAAACTTAGCATGTTTCATCAAAATGCCTATTAATTAGTGTTGATTGGCTAATAAGCGTTCGTGAACAGCAGCAAGTTTATTACATCGCACATATTTCAATTAGCTGTCCAATTGTTTGTTTGCGATAAAGGGATACATTATTCGCCGACATCGGCAGGAGAAAGTTCTCGTGTCAAGGACCCGAGACAAACAGTCCTTGACTTCAATGATAATGTTCAGATACGTGCAAAGTAGAGACGTAACTTTGATGCCTTTATTGTCTTTAGGTGAAGTTCCGTAGTTTACGTAGATGAGATTATATATTGTACTGACTTCTTCTTTAGTCGCTTATCAAATCAACAAAAATTATGAAATGGTTTTTAATCTAGTTCAAAAACGAGAAGGTTCTATATTCGACGCGTATATTTTTTATTAAATTTATATTCACCGATGTCTAGGAAACGACTGAACCGATTTTAATGATTATTTTTATTATTTGATAGGTACTTCAAAGTGGTTAATGTTATCTACAACTAATGACCACTCAAAACGGTAAAAAACAATAAGCTTTAAAAAAAGTATAAACCGATTTCAAAAACTTTAAAAAATATTTTTCCCACATAACAGCTTCTGAACTCGTTCTGAAGCTTCAGAAGTATTAAGCCACAGTGTTTGGAAGAATTAAAACCCCGATTTCAGAAGCTGTTGTGTAAAAGTTTCATTCAAGTCAATCAAGTCAAGTCAGTTTCTACTTTTTTTTTTCAACAATCCGTTAAATCGCTTTGAAATGTTGTTAAGTTCTGCTTTTTTCAACGTCATTATATACGGTTGCAGTTGATGGCTTCCTAATCACGTATCTGTTAGCCGATATTCAAGTATCTTCTTTATCTCTCTGAACTACCGGTGTTTTTGTTGTTCCGCAAGTTTGTCAATGAAACTTGATTTGTAAGCCATAAAGATACTTGTTTCGTGTGGGATTCGAATCCGTGGCTCCGCAACGCCGGTGCCAAATGCGCTACGGAGTAATTTATGACTGAAGACCTGCTACATATAATTGAAACGACTAACGCTGACCTGACTTGGAGCAGAAACTGGTGTAACTCGCATGAAGTTTTTTTCCTACTGCCAGTAAAGTACATTTTAACAACATGAACTGCATCTTAATAAGCTTTAGCGAATTTTAAATTTGCACTTATAATAGAGAACAGTTTATAGGAGAAAGTATTATGATGCAACTGGTCCGTCACGCTATTCCAGGCTGTCGCTGGACTTCACATGTCCACAAAGTATCAGTTTCTCAGCCCTACGGTGGAGGTATATTAAACTTAGTCCTTGAGCTATTTGACTTACTGTGTTGATGAATTATATATTATTAAACAAAAAAACATATTTAACAGGAAGTATGAGTGTTGTGAATATAATCATTTTAGTTATAACAGTAATGTTACTTGACGACTGATGACATTTTTCACAGATTTCATTAAAATAAATTTGTTTGAAGTACGTTACTATTCTGCGCAGAAGGCTAGTCTCCGTCGAGACTCAATGACCGAAATTTGTTCTGAAGGACAGTAATAATGATCACCTAGAAACAAAGTACATAAACACAAAAAGTAGGCCGAGCGTAACGTAGGTACTTTAAATTCTATAACTATGCGAAACCATGTCTTTATATTTCATAGAGACGTCACGCCATTTGCAATATTTAGTTTTAAGTTAGTTGAAACAGGCCAAATACTTTGAATATTCATAAACGCAGTGTGCCGATGACCATTCTCACAATTGTTCCGCTACCCGTAGTGTTGTTTTGGTAGTTTTGCTCTACTGACTTTTTGAATAAATTATACTAATATCAATACAAAATAGAAAGCTTTGAATAATGTTCTCACGCTTAAATAAATTAACCATAATATTATCAATTCTGAATAGGTTTTTAAATCCTTGGTGTTAGAGTAAATTATAAAACGGTAGTAGCTAGCAAAAAAATCTGCAGGGAAATACGCCAAAAGCAAAGAATACTACACCAAATGTTTGTTGTTATTGCAGATGCAGACAAATGAGCATACGTCCTAGTGATAAGGAAACACTATCGCCTAAAGACCGTTATCATCCCAGAGGATTCTAAGCCTGGGGACTAAGATGGAAAATCCACCTTAAACCAGTAAAAAACGGTCTCTAGTTCCTTTTACCCACCATAAGAAACACAGTAAGAATATATAGTATACGATTTCAGTTTGCTCTTTACTTGCTTTCTAACTGAAAAACTGTTTTGTTTACTGCACTTTTTAGCCGACTTCAAAGAAAGGAGGAGGTTTACAATTCGCTCTATATTTTTATCTCCGTCAATTGTTAACCGATTTTGATGATTATTTTTTATTATATGGGTTACCTGGAAGTAACTTCAGGAGTGGTCCCCAAAATTTTGTAAGAATTCCACCCCTAAATATGGCAACTGAAACAGAAACAGAATTTTTTTTTATCAATATAGATTATAAATAATACTTATTGGACGTCACTTTTTTGTTTAATTACCACTGGTTCGGCAAAAAACCTCGGTCCTGGGAAAAATGTGCAAAAAACCCAGCAGGACTTTATTTGAAAAAAAAAATAACAGCTTACGTTCAGCACGATTAACAATAAACTACAAATCGGAAATAGCTTGGTAGCGATCACCTCATTCAGAGATTGTTATAATATGTCTTAGTCCACTCAAGGGAGTTAAAAAACAATTAAAACTTAATACAAAGTAAAAACCGACGAGAATAAAATAATTTAACATTCTAAAATCGCGGTTTTAATGTTTCTATACACTATTTTAGCACCGACTGAAGTCAGTAAGAATAAAATAATACGAGTATTAATGTAAACCTATTTTATTCTTTAGACTTCTTCGAAGACAACTTTTATTAGGACGAAGTTCCTTTTCGCACGGTACGAATTTGGCGGATGGGGGCTAGGCGAGAAAAAGTGTAAGATTTTTCCGCCACGACCAGCTTTCTATAGTGCGAGCGAGATGGTATAATATCCATCTCCCTCGCACTTTTTCTTAGCTAATTTAGAAGTTTAATTTATTCATTAAATCATTGAATATAATTATGACATATTTACCTGTTTCATTTTCGTTATGACTGCACGAAATCATTATTTCACACATAAATTTTAAATCGTCTAGTGGTTTACTTCCGACAAACGATTGTTCATTTCCGAACGCGAGCAGCGAACCGCGCAATCGAATTGAGTTCCTCTACACGAGAGCGTAGTTGAACTATAAAAGCCATGATAAAGTGCACTCACCTTAAACTATTACTGCATGGTACTATGCTTCACTTGCTTTTAATATGCTTTTGATATTATTAAAAAAAACATCAACTAATTACTTCTTACTACACTAAGGTTTTACGTTTTATAAAATGATTTTGAAGGACCACGTCTCAGATCCATGTGTCATCACTGGCAACACGCACTGGGTGTACAGTCTTATTATTGTTTTTGAGAAATATGTAACTAAAAATGTATTGTAATCTCCAAAACGGTACACACAGGTCCTTTATTGCTAGTACTCAGCAAACTATGGAGAGTATTACGCTCGGGGTTTCTCTGCGTGATAAACTTCGATATGAGAATATTCGAAGCAGAACCAGAGTAATCTATATAGCCCACAGATTAGTAAGCTGAATTGGCAATGAGCGAGCAATATAGCTCGTAGAACTGACATTAGGGAAGAAAAGTTCTTAAGGGGCAGCCTGGTCCGGTATCAGCGAAGTGTAGAACGGCTCCCCACTATATGAAGTGACGACGTGGTAAGACATGCAATAAAAAGGACAAGGAATTCGATGCAGGTAGCTCATGACCATCTTTCGTGGCATTGCTTGTGGAACGCCTATAATCAGCAATGAGCTCGTAAAGGTTTGTAATGGTGAAGTTGTTGACGATGACGATGATGATTTTGGACCCCAATACCATCAGAACAACATTGCCAATTTCTAATACGGCGGAAAGCAAGAGTTATTATAGTGCCGTTGTTATTGTGACAAGCATCATTATTAATAATTAAAAGTTATATCAAAGAAGTTATATTTGCGTGCATATATTCAATAAGAATAAAGTTAAAATACATCCAGTATTATAGTACAGTTAAAACTTTAATAGTGACCTTAAAAAATAATTAAATTTACTAACATGCCTAAAATATTAAAAAGTATAAAATAATAAAAGAAAATACAAGACGATTTTGTTACAATAATAAAGATAAATTACATTATAAGTTATATATTATAATTGGTGAATGGGTCAAAAACTATGTTATGGAGCGTGTTCATGTAATGTATGATTATTTTGTTAACATCTCAGAAACTATTGCTCCAAATTTTAAAATATGTAATAATTTTCTCTACAATTGATTTAACTTATAGAACCTCCATACAAAGTATAAACCAAATCCAAGAGGATTGACTTTTCATACATTATTCGAGATCTGCCGGAGACGCGTACTTAAGAGTCAGTATACAGCTAAGAAGGATTGTGATTGCCTAGTGCCTACCGAAGTACTGTTGTACAATATAATAGTCCCATATTAAGAACATAGCGTCAGTAGCCTAATGGCAGGGCGCGGACAGCAAACTCGAAAGGTCGTGGGTTTGAATCCGCCATTCGCCTACTGTCGTGAACCACTTCTAACACAAGCATTTTAAGCTTACCAGAAGTGGTTAAAAGGAATATTAGTAATGTTTAATAGCATTACGAGTATTTAAAAAAACAATTTTATAGTAAGGTCTATGAAATAGAAGCAATATTATAGGTTCCTAAGATGCAAAAGCATTATAACAATAGCGTTTGGGCTTGAAGTCAAATATATAGCAAATATATATATATATATATATATATATATATATATATATTAAGAACATAGCGTCAGTAGCCTAATGGCAGGGCGCGGACAGCAAACTCGAAAGGTCGTGGGTTTGAATCCGCCATTCGCCTACTGTCGTGAACCACTTCTAACACAAGCATTTTAAGCTTACCAGAAGTGGTTAAAAGGAATATTAGTAATGTTTAATAGCATTACGAGTATTTAAAAAAACAATTTTATAGTAAGGTCTATGAAATAGAAGCAATATTATAGGTTCCTAAGATGCAAAAGCATTATAACAATAGCGTTTGGGCTTGAAGTCAAATATATAGCAATATATATATATATATATATATATATATATATATATATATATATATATATATATATATATATACATAAGCAAATATATGAAAGGTCCCAGATTTGTCTTATTATAATAATAGAAATAATGTAAGAGTCGTTTGGTACTACAGTCGTCGATTCGCCTGCGTGTCACGCGTGACGACGATTAAGGTAAATAGTCCCTTCGAGGGTAGAATGCCCATGCCATCGGACTTTTATGGGCCGATGGTGAAAATGATTATAACGACCGCGAATATCTTGGGTTTGAATTCCACTTGGAGTCAACATTTCAGTGCTAAAACACAAATTATTGGCTTTTGGGTCTGAATATTCTACGATGCTGATTTTTAAACTGCATCGCATAAGCTTTACTTTAATTTTAACGAGTTAGCTTTGCCTTTGTTAGATTTGGGTCTCAACGTGCACGTTCACATTAAACAATAATATTTGTCCAGAGTAGTTAATGTGATCTGATAAATACATCGAAGATGTTACGACAGTCGAAATAAGATTATCATCATGATATGATAAATATAGTAAAGTATCGAACAAACAACTAAAGAAAAAAATATTAATTTTAAAGAGAAATAGAAATAATTTTTCTTACAACTTAGAACTTGTAAAATTTATCTACGTCACATTTTTGCTCCCCATAATTGTCGGTCTACATATCTTTGTTACGGCGACTTTAACCCTAGTGTATGAATATAAAACGTCGGAATAAAATGAGTGAACTCTAAAATAGACAGAGGGGAGCAGGCTGGCAACTAGCAGCTTCCTTCCTGCGTGCATCCGGCACCGAGTCCCACGCGACCCCTACGCTGCCACGTCGCACCTCTTGTTATAATATGGTGGATGACCAAGTAACATCCTAGGCTTCCCAGTTATATTTCAAATACTTCTAAGCATAACTTGATCTAAAAAAATCAAATTACACGAATATATACATATATTTATTTTTCAGCTTTTTCGTATAATATATTTTAGTTAACCTTCATGTTTTTATATGAAAAGTAAACAATGGATTTAATATTTAATCTACATTTATTTGAGAAACGGATTACAAGTCAGTAGCGAAAATTATGATTTTTCTAATAAACAAATATGAATGCTGAGATTTAAAAAATAACAATTTTAATATTTACAAGTAGTGAAATTAAAATTTTTGTACAACCGACTACAATATAAATAATTTATTATTGATTTTTTTAAATGATTCCGATGAATTGAGAACCGCCTCCTTTTTTGAAGTCAGTCAAAAATAGAATTTAGCTCTAAATGAATACGGTAGAGTCTTTGCTCTACTCATAGATAACAGCCTGTAAGAATATATGTAATTCTAATTTCTTATAATGATTTTTTTTACTAACATAAGCCAATTGACTACTACTCGTGTCAAACCTTTATACGAATTACATTTAGATAATATTTTATTAAATTTTAAGCTACGGAAGACCATAATAGTGAAACCAAAACCGAAACGATGTTCCGGATTGTGAAATCATTACCTGCAGTTGTACGTAAACAGCTAAATAAATTGACTGTTAGGAATAATAACGGAAACGGCGCGTGTGTAAACAATTCGTGGCGATGTAATTTGTAAGTGCATTGAAAGAGCGAATGCTACAATGTAGCGCGGTTTGATGCACCTTCGACTACAGCGATGACTGATATAGCCAAGGAGTTTGTTAAAAGTTCATGTGTATAACAGAACGCAGCGGAACAAATTTAATTTTTTTTGTTGGTTAAATAATCTAGAAACATTGAATAACTTAAATTGAAAATTAAAAAACCGCCGACCCAAAAAGAGCTAATGATCTTCAAACGGCTGAACCGATTTTGATAGTACATGTCTAAGAACCACCGCTAGAAAACCTGCTTTTAAATAATAAAAAAAAACCACACCCAAATCGGTTTACCCGTTTAAGACCTACGATGTCACAGACAAATCACAGACACACACGCACACATAACGGTCAAAGTTATAACACCCCTCTTTTTGCGTCGGGGGTTAAAAATTGATAGATCAGTACTTCACAGTACGCTTCAAGTTCGATCCCAGTTGCAAGCAACACTAACATTTTTAAATTATACATTAAACATATATCACGCCTGTTACTCAGAGGGGTAGGCAGAGACTATGCAATTCCATTTGATACGATCCTGTCCTGACATCTCTCACGTTTCTTTCACATCTATATAATATATCTACGCTTTGTCCTGTATCCTATCTAAGGTAATTTGGCCCGATTTTAATATATAGCCAATTCGGTCAATAAACTTCCAGCTAGGGCGTCTCTTGCCGTCTTCGCCAGTCACGTTTTTATTAACTTACTAACATTTTACTTGTAATATTAAGTTCTGATGTAAAACATCTTAATCGGTGAAAGCAAAACATCAAGATGAATTCTGGACCTCTGCAAAATAATTATTGCTTGAAGTTAGTGGTTGGAACTAGTTTGATATTACCCAAGCACTCGTATATAGCTATATAGTAGGTACAAAAGATAAAAATTGCCAATTCTCGCAATTGGAAGAAGAAAATTCTCATACAATATATATTTTCTATAAAATTTCCATAATTTAAAACAATAAATAAACCTGTTAGTAAATACTTGATATTAATAAATGTGAACATAATACGAAATAAATAAAACTAACTATCTCAATGATTTACAACAGTACACAAATTGTCTGTCCAAAGTTATGAGAAACATGTCAATTGAGTATGCGCACACCCCACTATTGATAAAGTGACCATCCTTTCCACTTTTCTTGGAAATAAAAGAATAATTTTACAATTAATATTATAAATTATTTGTAATTCTGTTACTGTAAGAACTTATGATTTTAATATTATTATTTCTTTAATTATAATATAATATAAACTTTCACGCCTGTTACTCAGAGAGGTTGGCAGAGAGGATTTTATTTGTCATAGAATAATAACAAACGTAATATGTCAAAATGTCTACTAAAATAAATAAAATTACCTAGAGCATGGCATTTCCATTTTTTTAGATTCATTGCGATAATTTAATTAATGTTCTATTTTCTGTCTCGGTCTTGGTTAAATTATGCTTTAAAATAAAAGACATTGAAATTAATTTTAGGAACTAATATCAAAATTTAGAATAGATAGTATAAAATGCGTCGTGAATATTACAAATTTTGACTTCTATCTTATATAAAATAACTTTATTTCTATAAATCATTTGTATTTCAAAAAAATAATGTATCCAATTGAGGCAGCGCAGTAGACTCTTCCCTACTTTAAACCCTTTCAGAAATGAACTTTTATTATTAACGTTGCCTCTTAGGTACAATAGGTTGAGAAACTGTCCGCAATTTTTAAACTCATTGATAGTCATAAAACAGCTTAACGTTGTGAGTACGCGCCCTGTTTCTCCACTTATGTGTTTTTGCGGCCGTCTGCAGGACGCAGGGGCGTAAATAGAACGTAACTGATAATTTTGACATTAAACAGTAGTAACGTCTGAGTTTGGCGGGAAGAGCCCGTTTTATGTCAATTTTTATTTTCGAATGATGGATAACAAAAATACAAACTGATTATGTGGAAACTGTAAAATTTTGCCCCTTTGAGAATTTATATTTTTATTTATACAAGTGTAATATAATAATAGTTAAGACTTAGTTAACTACTTACTACCGTTAAATAGGGGTAGTACCTATACACTTAAAGCATTAACTTCTTTTGCGCTTCATGACTTCGCCGTTGATTTGTCAACTTTAACTACGATGTTCTAACTACGATCGTCTAAAGTACTTTATTGTTATATTTGCAATTAATTTGCCGAATCCAAATCTCACAGATTAAAGACAGGATAGCAGCATTTCCAGTGCGATGCAATGTAGCAAAACGGGTCCTACACTCCATTCCACTTGCAATATACCGGAGAAATGCATACCAACTCACGTTTTCTTGGAAAAACCTATGTGTAGCAGTGGTATTAAATGGAATGACTGTGATAAAATTTTATTTATCGTTTAATATAATAAATATAATGTTACCTACAACGAAGTCCTAGCAAGAACATGACTAGTCTCATTAAATGTATTCAAAGACTAGAAAACGATCTTTTCATTGCGTAAAATAAGACAAATCTAACTATATCTTGCAATAAAAAAATCAAAATAACGTCAAAATGAATTATCAGTTTTGAACGAATTTTATTATACAGATAAGCGACCTATTTTATTTTATTACAATGCCCATTAGTTTTGAAACTCAATTTTTTACAACTACAGTATACATGTGTTTGTCTCTAATTAATCTGTATCTTAGTGCATATTATCGAATGTTTTAATATAGTATTCATTAAATATTCTATATCGCGTAAACTAGGTCATAGGTTGAATGATGAGGTTAAGTTATCATTGAGTAATTATAAACTTTGATAATTATTTTCGATAGTAACTCGGTTGGTCACCCTTCAGTACCTCTGTCCTCTACCCTGAAATAGCAGTTTACTGTTAAGCAGGATTTCCAAGAAAGAAAAACATTCAATCCTGTTTGTATTGTGGTTTTATCTATAGTCTACAGTCTATAGATATAAATAAAATTGAAGTGTCTGTTTGTGATGTCAAAATAAAAGCTTTATACTAAACGCACATGAAACCACATACGGTCTTCTAAAAAAAATTAAACTTTTTGTGTTTCTCTGTCTGTTTGTTGCGGCTAATCTCCAATATACCTGGACCAATTTTGACGGGGCTTTCACTGACAAATGGCTGATGTTATAAGGAGTAACATAGGCTACTTTTTTTTAACGAAATAAATTAGAATTCCGCGATAAAAATTAAAACCCATGAAATCCAATCGTATCAAATTCCACAGTTGAAGAAGTTGCGGCGAACATCTAGTTCTTTATAATTTTAATTTTTCTATCTTTGCTGATCGTAGCATGCAAAACATAAATATTATTTATCAAAATTCTTATTTTATCCATGTCGTTTGTAGAAGCAACAAATAAAGTCTCTTTCTTTCTTCTTACTTTCTATTCTTTAATTTTCCATCCAATACATCCTTTCAAAGATACAAGATAATATATCGATTTCCGTTAGGAAACTGTAAAATTTTGTTAGGCAAATGTCAATAAAAATAAATATAATAGTAAACAGCTTATCGTTTCAATGGATTTTACGATTCTTGCTAGCGTTCTACGCGTTAAATTTTGACGTATTCGATAATGTTTGAAATATAAACATATTTGATAGGCACCAATAAGCACTTATAACTGCTTTGCAAAGTGTATGCCTAGCGATATTTTCTAAATGTAGAGTATGTACAAGTGGTAAAATTAAAAATGTTGTACAACCGACTTCAATATTATTATTATGGGACCAAAAAAATAATAATATTGGGTAAGATTTCGAATTAAACTGTTTATTCCTATTATGTATTAACGTAAAGCACATAGAGTAGAGTAATAAAAACTATGACATGACAAAATTTTTCCGGGAGGCATAGATATAAAAAAAACACACCAAGCGACAAGGAGTAGAACAAGAATTGTTTTTTTATGGCAGACAAAGGTAACATGTCTTATGTTGTATACAGTATGCATTATAAAATTTATTACTTAACAAATATAAATGAAATGAGAACATTATCAATGTAGTCGAAGTCAATTAAATACGCATTATTAAGGATGACTGAAAAACTACTGGTCAGATCTTGATCAAATTTATATGGTACCACAAGAGAAGCACCAGATTTAAAATAAAAAAAGAATCATCAAAATCGGTTCACCTAGAAAAAAGTTCTGAGGTAACACACGTAAAAAATATAGTCAAATTGAGTACCTCCTCCTTTCTTGAAGTCGGTTGAAAATATAAAAAAATTTGAATTTACACACTATATTGAGGCAGTTTATGTTAATACTAGCTGTGCCCCGCGGTTCCACCCGAGTATATCACGCGTCTGCGCCTTGCGACATGCGAACTTCAAGAGAGACATCACGACGGACGGTTGCTGAATTAACAAAGATTTAAAAAGTGAAATATGTTACCAAAATTACATGGTTAACGTAATTGGTGGTTATGCATGATACAGGTACTGATACGAATAATGTGGCCTAGTTTGTATCGGCGTTACTATTTCATTCTAACATGAAAAAGTAATTATTGTGACATAACTGTAATAGTTAAACATATGGTAGGTATCGCAGACTTTTTTGTAGATATTGATATCCTCTATAAAACTGAAGTACATTACTTTGCTCTACTATCAATAGTTTCCGCAGCGTACGCGATATAAGGATTCTTTTTGGTATTTTTTTCATACCTTAGGTTACATTAACGAAGTTTTCATACGGATCCCTAACTTTTTGAAAATATTATATAGCCTATGTTCATCATGGATAAGTAGGATTCTAATGGTGAAAGAATTTTTCAAATCGGTCCAGTAGTTTCGGAGCCTATTCAATTCAAACAAACAAACAAACAAATATTTCCTCTTTATAATAGTAATAAAGTATAGTAGTGTAGATTACATAGTTCGCACACTACGGATCTGGAACAATTTTTGTATATTTGTTGCGAGATTCGTACCCGTGGTCCTTATCGCCAATACTCAATGCTAAGCCACTGCGCTATAGAGTTGTTCGTGTGTTTTTCATGATATTGTGTTTATAATATATATATATACATAAAATAGAAAAAATTGCTCACTTGTTGTACGCTGCAGTCCAATCCACAATTCACGTCGAAATGGCCATCTGTTGTTCGATTCTGAAAAATAAAGTAATCAATCTCAACACAGGGCACTTTTTTATGTTCCGAATAAGCGGCACAAGTATCAATGTACAACAGGAGAGGATATTATGGCATATTCAGTGGAGCACCGTCCCCATAGCTTCCGGCGTGACAGCGCAGCGCACTGGAGCGTGCCGTTGATGTGCCGCTTTAAGATTTACCTGACCAAAACCTATAATACATTTTAAGTGAAAAAACTGTTATTAGCTTTTTTTTACTCTCGAAACTTTAGACTGGTTACTGTGATTTAACCTTTATATTTGTCATGATAAGAAACTGCAGTGTGATTAACTTGAAAGGGTTTTTCTCAATTTTATTGTCATATTAAGTAAGATACGCACGTATATTACGCGCTATTATTTTTTTTTATTTAACAACGTAACCTCCACACTAGGATTTTCTCCTGTGTCGTGGAGGCAGTTTACAAACATAAATTGCACGAGGACAAACATCCAGACCCGCAACATTTATTTGTAGGCCATACAAATACTTGTTCCGTACGGGATTCGAACCCGCGGCCCCCATCATCATCATCATCATTACAGCCTTTCATAAGTCCACTGCTGAACATAGGTCTCCCCCAAAGAATGCCACATAGCACGGTCCTGAGCCACCTGCATCCATCGACTTCCTGCATGTCTTACCAGGTCGTCACTCCATCTCGTGGGGGGTCGCCCTACACTTCGCCTACCGGTACGAGGCTGCCACTCAAGAAACTTTCTTCCCCATCGGTTGTCGGTTCTTCGAGCTATATGGCCGGCCCACTGCCACTTCAGCTTACTAATCCGTTGGGCTATGTCGGTTACTCTGGTTCTACTGCGAATATCCTCATACCTAAGTTTATCACGCAGAGAAACTCCGAGCATAGCCCTCTCCATAGCTCGCTGAGCGACCTTGAGCTTCCTCATACGGCCGGCAGTGAAGGACCACGTTTCAGATCCGTAAGTCATCAGTGGCAACACACACTGGTTGTACAATTTCGTTTTAAGGTTTTGAGGTATGTCTGACGAGAAGATGTGTTGTAGCTTCGCGAACGCTGCCCAGCCGAGTTGAATCCGTCGATTGACCTCTCGGTCGAAGTTGGACTTACCTAGTCGGACTATTTGTCCCAGGTAAACATACTCGTCAACAACTTCGAGCTTAGTGCTCCCAACAACTACCGGCATAGATGTGACATGGACATTAAACATAATGCCCAATAGTTATATTGAAAATAGAACTATTTTCAATATAACTATTGGGCAAGATACATATGTTGTAAGAGTGTTATATATGTTATTAATCTAAGAGTGAAAATCAATAGTATTAACTCTATTGAGTTTCTCTCTTATAGTAAACTATGCATACTCGTTTTGTATGTAAAACCTGTAAATTTTATATTCATTTTAAAATTTTATGTTAAAACAGAACTAATTTGACCTCAATTGCTGGCTATTATATCTAAAAATATTATTAATTAAAATATTATATCTCATAAGTGAGTATCGTGAAGAATTATTTAAAATTCTAAAAACAGCACAAACTCTATCATTCACAAATCTATTTTAATTGACATGTATAATATTTAACATTATTCTCCATCGCACTCAAGAGCAATCCGCCAGACTGTGCTACTCTACGGATGAATTAAGGCATCACTATTATATGCAGACATGTTGTGTGATATTTAATAACATTATAAATGTATCTCGTTAGATTTTTTGCGAGCGTGTGACCGGAACCCTGTTACACCTGTACGGCTTCAGCATCGAAACGTGATACTTGTGGTCAGGTTTTGGGGATTTTTTTCACAGAAAAATAATATATTATTAAGCCTTTAAACTGTATTTTCCGATCACAAATCTATTAAAAATGAAGAGAGAAAGATCTTTGTTTCAATTTTAAACTAAACATGAATGGTTATGAGCTAAGGATAATTGTAAAGCCTCTCTCTGTTTGCAGAAAATGGTAGTTATAAAGTAGAGATGAACGATTATTATATTGAATTCTAAATTTCTACAGAAAATTGCCACTAAACTTTTTTTAATATATTCATTATAACCAAATATAATAATTTATCGTAAAATATTCATCGTAAATAAAATTAAATTTAAAAATTTAATTAAATTAAAGATATAAAAAATTGAGGTTAAAAAGAAGTTTTTCTTAGTTTCTGTTATTGTGATTTTCCCATTTCATTCACATTTTCCACTTAAGCTATATGAAGACAAGACTCAAGGACTGTTTAAGTGTCCAGTGGGGCGATGCAACTTATGTAGAAATATCACTCTATATTTAGCACAGTTGAGTTCATTACAGTGGGTTGCTAATTGCCAACAATTAGATGTGCGTTGAACCTTCGCTAGCAAACAAACTGACTGGAGATCATCGCAACGCGTTCTCGCCAAAGGCCAGTTAATCGCTCGCCTATCAATGGAACAATTTCTGAGTTACATTATCATGAATACGTACGCTGATTTATGATATTTGATGTTATGAGATATTAATTATATAAGAGTGTCAATTTGTTACAAAGTAAAAACTAAACTATTATTTACAGTGAACAGTGTGAATTATGATACGATTATGAAATTATTTTTAATATCATTAAATTCTATTGGTAGTATAAGCAATAATACACTATAATTTTCAATAATCATTATATATACATAAACAAATAAGTTTCTATATTATACAACATTTTTATATGGCAATTTGTGTATTACATTTATGTTGATCATCTCTATGACCTAATACTTCTTTATTGGTCTGAGTGACATAATTTTTACCTTGACTGGACATTGGGATTAACTTTACCAATTTTTCAACAACCTCAATATTAACAAGTTTTTTTTTATAGGATAAAAATGATGGTGGTTGATGGTAGGTGGTTGCTGCGGGCCATAGACATCTACATCTATCCTCTATTACAAATCAAAATGTAGATGCGTTGTCACCCGTGAGGACTAAGATGGAATGCCTCATTTCCAGTAAAAAATAAATAAATAAAATAAATAATTAAATTTACAGTTTTAATAGCCTCAAAAACAAGCTATTTTGCTGCAGCTTGTTTTGCTGAATATGTAGTACCTGTAATATGACGGACGTATATTACATAGAAATAGGGATGCCAACCAAATTCTTTTAAAAGTATTTTACGTTAGTCCTCTTATTTGTTCATTTTACTGGGGGAAAAAAATACGAGTAAACACTAAATTTATTTTTCATTATGCTACAAAGTAAAGATTCTTTATTTTAGCCTATATTTATTTTTACTGTTATGATTTTAGCCTATTTGGTTTACCCTGACCAAGATTATAAGATTTTCCACGTGGAAAGTCTTAAAATCTCTTTGTGTGAGGAGGCAAAGTCTCACTTTACCCGATATGTATCAGCGGTCGAAGTGTTAATAATATTATCATGTAACGGCGTTTAGCATTTCGCTGTTTCTTAACCATTTCAAGTTAGACCAGTTCTATTCTGTATGTATTCTTTTGTATTTCTGAAATGTCCGATCTTGCCTCAGCATTGCCACTCGTAAGCTCTTCATCAGTAGTCTCTAGGCGCTCTCTCCAAGTCGCAGGAGAACGCTTTAATCGATATCGAAATTTAGAAAAACATTGTTCAAAAACGAAATTTTGTCATGTATTCAAGAAACAGTCCCCCAAAGACGCTAGATTAATAAAGTGCAGCGTCCTTCCTGAGTTGGTCAATATTTAGGCTGGACAAATTGCGCAAATGCAATATAGAAGGAATATGTTTCGGAGGCTTAATTCTATAAGATGAATAAATTGGATCATGGTGTGAAAAACAAGGAGCTGCTGAAGGAGGAAAGCTGTCCGTGCTTACCTACACGGTCATGAGAAGATGCGACAATGTGATTAATCCATGAATCATCTGCGTCGATGTTATGACGAGTTGCCGCTAAAGGAAGAACGCTGAAACTGACCTTCTCCACAATTGATCGAAATTTATGAGCACGAGAATTATTTCTCAGTAAAATTGAAGTCCCCCATTATCATATAGTACAGACTAACTAGTAGATTGAAACCACACTAAATGACACACTTACGGATTGCAGTACAGTTCAGTTGAACATAGCGTATGTTCGGAATGTGCAGTCTAGTACGTAGTACATATGCCTAATAACTAATTTTAGTTCGATCCGAAATTCGATACCCGGGTACTTATTATCAGCAATCGCGTTTACGATCACAAGACCAACGCGGCTGTCAGACTCGTAGGTGTATGCAAACTTCATCCTGTATTCAAATACCTAATTAAGTAAATGACAAAATGGCATAGCAACCTACTTAATATCTTTCTTTTTTTTACCTTATTATGTTCTGCTTCAAGAGAGGCTCAAATCAAATAATAAGATGCTGAGATCAATAATAATTATTATAATTTAACTTTTGAATAACTTCGGAGTTATCAAGTGCTCAGGAGATATTGTCATAGTGCCACAAGTATACGCGTTTACGCAGAGGCACCTAACACTACCAGTGCCTAATGAAACCCAACCCTAATGAAAAATTGGATTTAGCGACAAAAGCTACAATCTAAAAGGCAGCAACAAAGTCACGGGATCACAACCCGACCTGAAGAGCAACAATTCGTTTTGCATAAATATGTTATATTCGGCTGGAATTCGACCCAAAGATTCGCTACGAAGTTGCCAGGTAAAATAGTTCATTACTCTTCCTCGGGTATCTTCCGTTGTTGGAAGGAATTGTCGTTTTGCGCCATTGCGACTGCTCCCCGTTATCGGTCTGCGTATTTTATATCTTGCATTAACGAGCCGATCACCATCAGTTTGTGACCATGATATATAAGAGATCTGACATACATTTATCTGGGACCGTGAGGGTCTGGCATTTCTTTGTGACCCGTACGGCTTCCATGGAACAAATGGGAAATGATCTCATATTAGGTACTCAAAAATAATTCAGAAATAAACAAAAATTCATCGCGTAAATTTACACGTTTTGTTTCGTATATATTTTTGTTTACACTATAATTAAAACATCATGAAATCACAAAAACGAAGTTTTATAACATCGGATGCGTAGATATGTGACACTCTTGAGCTATAGCTTTTATTCTCAATATAAAATTAAAGTAGTTGTCTTGTTTCTACCAGATGTATGATGAATTAATCATCTAAGTATAACCTCTAATACAATTGCGATTGGATTAATTTCCTATTGAAATGGAAGTCAACATAAAAAATTGGATTTTGTTTGGTAGAAAAATATTAATTAAATTTTACACAGCAAACTTTAACAGCCTTGTTTGATTTTAGCCAAAAATACCCATTGCGTGCTTTTATTTCGAAAAATACAGTAATCTTAAGATACACTAGACTCAGCTATTTAACTTAAAATGTATTTGTAATATAAATAGTAAACATCCTTAAAAGCACTTCTGTGTCTGCTCCTCGAAGTATCTGTGGGCCTTTGCTCTAGCTGCTTGTGCTCACTTCCTACTTAAAGCAGTAAATTAACGCTAATTCATCCGTTTTGTTGGTTTATCGCTACTCAAACTAACATTCCTAATCCGAACCTTGGTTAGATAAACGTTGTGAGAATTTATAAAAAAATATTTTTTGCTTTCTATGTATTTACTTTTTTCTTTAGGGTACACCCACCGCAGCTATATTATCATTTTAGCACGAATAGATCAGCTCGACAGGAAAAGGATGACGCTCTCCAGAACTACTGGCAAAAAAGCATTATTTAACTGCTGTGCTTGTATGGCTGTTACGAGAACGGAAGACCGATTTTACTGGTAACGAATTATTCATCGTAGATTAAGATCTGAGCAGCAACGCATCTGCATTTTAAATCTTAGTTGATGGTTGAAGTCTATAGGCTACAGAATTCAATCAACATCAGGTGGACAGTGCTCATTTGTAACCAACCTACCTCATTCGACTACCTGCTATAATAATCACCTTAATTTTAACGGAGTAATATTTTAACATATTTAAATAAAAGACAGGCTCTACAGGGTAAAGGCCTGTATATATATATACAGGCCTATATATAATTTCAAAACACTACCCCCACACTAAGATTTTTATGTCTATTACATTGTTTCGTGCTGGACTTAAACATGCGGCCCTGAGCATCTCAACTCTATGTTAAGCCGTCAAATTATTCTGTTTCTATATCAGATTTACACTTGTTTATCCCATGAACAATTATTTTGTACTTGTTTATCCCATGTAGGAATTACACGCAAGGCTCAGCCAACGCTTATTTACTGAGCAATTGTCTTTGAAGCACATCTATAATTCCTAGCCATTTTATAAAAACCTAGTGAATTTTTATTTTATCGAACGATGACGAGATAAATTAACTGTTAGCGTATCCTTTACAATATTGAATACAAAACACGAACCTGGAATGGGCATTTTTCATTGCATCGAGCAACAGCTTCCGCTCCAAATTTCTCGGTGATGGAACTATAATCGCAGCCAATTGGCCAAGCGGACAAAGCCAATCCGAGCAGCGACAACACTAGCCATTTGTGCCAATTCAGCGGCGGTATCATTGTGCCCACCGGCCTTTGCCGTCGAGCCCACTCTTGCGCACCGTCACGATAACACGGCCATTGTTATATAAAACACACAATAAATATAGCAATTGTAGTATAACTGCCACTGATTCTTTCTAACAGTTTACAAAAACACAGTTTATTAAATTATTTACTAACGCCAAAAAATAATACGTAAGTAATGCGCGCGCAAATCAACATAACATTCGCAGTAACATATGGAATGTTCGCTTAGGTGCGCGGACGCATCGAAAGCTGGCCGCGGACTGAGCGTGAGCGATGGCTCCGCCCGCCGTCGCGTCTACGGCGCCGCTACGGTTGGGCGCTACGCTTATTGTGCTCTACCTGCTTAGTGTTGCAGCGTGTTGTAATTAGCGGTAATCACTTCAAATCATTGATCACAATTTGTTTATGACAATGTGAGTAAAAACATGACATTGCAATGGAAAATATTTTTTTTCGGATTTTTTTTACGTTATGATGTGTAATTTAGATTGATTAATAAAATAATATAAATAGCTTGTAAAGTAAAAATTTTACTTTCTTAGGATCTCCTTTTTATAATTTTCACATGTGTGAAAATTCAACTAGATCAGTTCTTTGAAGAGAAATCTTACATTTTCTATGATAGAAAAATGAATGTACTCGTATGAAGATAACTTTTATTGTAGGTTTTATTGAATCTTTATTGTGTACACCAAAACAATACATCATGATGATGTCGCACTGGGCGGTCTTATAGCTAAAAGCGATTTCTTCCAGACAACCTTTGGAGAGAATCTCAAAAAGCAGAAAATTATGGTTTGGTGATGCAAAAACAGAATATTTATAAATAGGCACGTCTCGCTGACAG
Source organism: Parnassius mnemosyne (assembly GCA_963668995.1). NCBI lineage: Eukaryota > Metazoa > Arthropoda > Insecta > Lepidoptera > Papilionidae > Parnassius > Parnassius mnemosyne. The sequence goes on from CAVLGL010000079.1 coordinate 18,669,533, forward strand.
AGGTAGTGCATTTCATAGACGTAGTGCTTGAATAGTAAACGATCTGTCCAAAAATATGGCATTATGGCCAGACATTTAGTTGTTTTTTATAGAATAGGGTGACAAACGATCACACAGTCCACCTGATGGTAAGTGGTTGCTGTGATCCATAGACATCTACATTTATCCTCAATAAAGAACCAAAATGCAGATGCGTCGTTACCCGTGAGGACTAAGATGGAATACCTCTTTTCCAGTAAAATGGGTCTCCGGTTCTCTACACTCACCATACGAAACACAGCAATGTTAAGCTGCTATTTTACGCTGGTATTCTGTGAGAGCGTGGTCCTTCCCTGGTCGAGCCGACCCATTCGTGCTACAACTATACTACTAATATAGCTGTAGCATGGCTCTACTACGTATTATTTAGTTATTTAATATAAAATTTTCTAATGACTGATGGGTATGCAGATATTGATGAGATGGAGAAAGATCATCGAACACCACTATTGTACAGATTATGTTTAGGAAATAAACCATTTCTACAATTTTTATTTTTTTATTTTTTTTTTATTAAAAAAAAAACGTTACCCCCACACTAGTATTTTCTCCTGTGTCGTGGAGGCAGTTTACAAACATGAATTGCACAAGGACAAACATCCAGACCCGGAACAATTATTTGTAGGCCATACATATACTTGTTCCGTGCGGGAACCCGCGGCCCCCTGCGCATCAACTCATTGCTAAGCCACTGCGCCACGGAGCCGTATTACAATTTAGTTGCAAAAGTAGGATGAAATATTTGGAAATATCACCCATCATTTAATTTGCATTATATTAAATGTCGAATGAAACTAGGAAAAGTGATTAATAATAAAGATGTATTATGATAATCAATTATACCAAAATATTATTATTTAATGAATAAGTTTAAATTATTTTCATATTATCAAAACTTCAATTGATTTTTGTCTACCATTTAACCTTGTTGATCCTGATTTTAGCTTTTATTGTGCCGTATATCATAAGAAGCAACAAGGCCGCGGGACGACGGCAACGTATCAAGTAAGTAACACTGAGAGTTTAATTAATTTAACTATCTACACAGTTAATCTTCCCACGCTGTTACTGCATACCAGACTCTAGGCGGTTACATTTAAACACTGATTCATTTTTTTCAAGTATTATTGCTTTAGTTTTTATTGATTAATAATTGAAAATCATTAAATTTGGAAAAAGCTTGTGACAGATTTATTCAACTTGCCCAACTAACTCCACTTCTATACTTGTTTTTATTTATTATATATATTATATTTATTCCTTATTGCATTCCTTAAAATAAAATAATCAAAAGGCGGACTTAATGCCTTGAGGCATTCTCTACAAGTCAACCCATGGAGTGGTGAGAATTTGACGTATAGGTGTAGCAATATAGATTAAAAAACAATATAAAATGTTAATGAACTACATAATATACACATTTAACTAATAGATAAACTATACAATTATAAAATATACGTACATATATACAAATATATACATACATATACAAACATATATACACATATACGTATATAAATATGTATATACATATTTATATACATATATAATTTATACTTACGAATAACTATAAATAAATACGTACGTTTAGAAATACATATGACATGGATGATGATTCACGTAAGTAGTGTTGTCTTTAGTAAATGATTACGTACCAACTTTTTAAAGGCATACTTATTTTACATACCGTTTTACTTTCGTCTTTTAGAAAAACCATCACTTACGTCTTACTTGCGTTCGCTTTCAGTCCCCTTATTTTAATGATACTTTCATTAATTGCAACTTGCCCACCAACAGCGTAAATATGACTGGTCATCGACGTACGAGGAGCAATTGACGGCTAACTCACCCATTCTTAATCCACATTCTGTGACTTTTAAAGTTTCCAAAATACTGTCGTTAACAGGTTGAACAGCCACGAAGAAGCTATAACAACCCTGTCTGACACCTTTATGGATGACAAACCAATGTGTAAACAAGCACTGGAGTCCTTATAAAGAGATATTAACGTCTGTATCAGGCCAGCCACTGATCAACCCAAACGTGACCAGCGTTTGCCATAAAACATCTCTCACTGAAAGGGAAGGGTCATTCACGCAGGGGGGTGCTAAGAATCTCCGGTGGAGGTTCGGTTGCCACCTTAGACGACTCAAACTGGCAACGTACAACGCATGCACCCTGAGGACTGACGAGAAGATCGTGGAGCTGGAAGAAGAGATAGACAAGTTACGCTGACATATTATACGATTATCTGAAGTCCGAAGATAGGGGGAGGACACGGTAATCCTCGAATCCGGCAACTTGCTCTATCACCGGGAGGGCGACCATCTGTCCCAAGGAGGTGTCGGATCTATCGTCCACAGGTCTCTCGTTAACAACGTTGTAAAGATCGGGAGTGTGTCGACGAGGGTTGCGTACCTTATACTCAGAATCACCAAACGGTATTCGCTGAAGGTCATACAGGTTTACGCACCAACCTCGGCACACCCCGATGAGGAGGTGGAAGAAATGTATGAGGATATCTCTAGAGCCATGCATTCCTCCAAAACCCAATATAAGGTGTTAATGGGAGACCTCAATGCAAAACTAGGCACAAGAGTGAACGGTGAGCTGAAAGTAGGGAAATTTGGAATAGGGCAACGGAACCCAAGGGTCCAGCAGCTGACCGACTTCAAGAGGGACTCTTTATGATGAACTCTTTCTTCCAGAAGCGGCCCCACAGGAAGTGAACCTGGTCGAGCCCCGACGGTTCGACAAAAAATGAGATTGACTTCATTATGACGACCAGACGACAACTGTTCAGTGACGTCTCCGTGATCGCGATGGTGAAAACTGATAGCGATCACCGAATGGTTAGAGGCACACTGAACCTAAACGTTAAGTTGGAGAGGTCTCGTCTAATGAAGTCAACGTTCCGTCCCCCTCGTGTTCTAATCCAAAGTCCCGAAACCTTTCAGCTCGAGTTACAAAACAGTTTTCAGTGCCTAGAAGACTGCAATGAAGTGGACGATATGAATAACAAGCTCGTGGAAACTGTCCATGCGGTCGGAGTTAAGTTCTGCAAGACCCGCCGCAGAAGAACACAAAAACTCTCCGATCACACTCTTAATCTCATGGCTGTTAGACGGGAGATGAAACTACATTCTTCAATAGATTTGACAGCATACAGGCAACTGAACAGACAGATCTCCAAATGCATGCGGCGGGACTTACGCAACTTCAATACAGCTTATATAGAAGAAGCGATCGAGCGGAACCAAGGCTCTAAAGTCTTTGCCAGAGATCTGTCTGCCAGAAAGAGCCAACTGTCAAAGCTGAAGACCGAGTGTGGTAGCATCGTTTCCGGGGCACCTGAGATTTTGAGTGAGATTGAGAGGTTCTATGGGCAGCTGTACACGTCATCGTTGGAGCCGCACGCAAGTGTGAGTAACGATCCAAGAGCGAGTCTTATCCGACATTATTCCGATGATATCCCGGACGTCAGTCTGAGCGAGATTAGAATGGCTCTCCAGCACCTTAAAAACGGCAAGGCCCCAGGTGAGGATGGAATTACAGCGGAGCTTCTGAAAGCGGGTGGAAAACCGGTACTTGAAGTCCTTCAGAAGCTCTTTCCGTCCTCCATGGTGGCATTACACCGGAGGCGTGAAGCAGAAGTGCGGTGGTCTTGTTCTTCAAGAAAGGCGATAACGCTCTCTTGAAGAACTACAGACCGATTTCCGTTCTGAGCCGCGTCTACGTGCTGTTTTCGAGAGTCATTACAAATCGTCTCGCGCGCAGACTTGACGACTTCCAGCCTCGCGAACAAGCCGGTTTCCGAAAAGGCTTTAGCAACATAGACCACATACATACCCTTCAGCAAATTGTACAGAAGTCCAAGGAGTACAATTTGCCACTATGCCTTAGATTCCGTCGAAATTTGGGCGGTGCTGCAGTCCCTTCAGCGATGCCAAGTTGACTGTCGGTATATCGAAATGCTGAAGTGTTTGTACAGTAGAGCTACGATGGCTATCCGAGTACAGAACCAGAGTACGAAACCTATCCAATTGCAGAGAGGTGTAAGACAGGGTGACGTCATATCCCCGAAACTCTTCACCGCTGCATTGGAAGACGTTTTCAAGCTTCTGGACTGGAAAGGATACGGTATCAACATCAATGGCGAGTACATCACTCACCTTCGATTTGCCGACGATATAGTCCTTATGGCAGAATCGCTGGAGGACCTAAGCACTATGCTCAATGACCTCAATAGTGTCTCCCAACGGATAGGTCTTAAGATGAACATGGACAAAACAAAGATCATGTTTAATGTCCATGTCACACCTATGCCGGTAGTTGTTGGGAGCACTAAGCTCGAAGTTGTTGACGAGTATGATTACCTGGGACAAATAGTCCGACTAGGTAAGTCCAACTTCGACCGAGAGGTCAATCGACGGATTCAACTCGGCTGGGCAGCGTTCGGGAAGCTACGACACATCTTCTCGTCAGACATACCTCAAAACGAAATTATACAACCAGTGCGTGTTGCCAGTGATGACTTACGGATCTGAGACGTGGTCCTTCACTGCTGGCCGTATGAGGAAGCTCAAGGTCACTCAGCGAGCTATGGAGAGGGCTATTCTCGGAGTTTCTCTGCGTGATAAACTTAGGAATGAGGATGTCCACAGTAGAACCAGAGTAACCGACATAGCCCAACGGATTAGTAAGCTGAAGTGGCAGTGGGCCGGCCATATAGCTCGAAGAACCGACAACCGATGGGGAAGAAAGGTTTTTGAGTGGTAGCCTCGTACCGGTAGGCGAAGTGTGTAGGGCGACCCCTACGAGATGGAGTGAAGACCTGGTAAGACATGCAGGAAGTCGATGGATGCAGGTGGCTCAGGACCGTGCTTTGTGGCATTCTTTGGGGGAGGCCTATGTTAAGCAGTGGACTTATGAAAGGCTGTAATGATGATGATGATGAGACGTTCTACCCAGAAACTCTTTATCATACCATGTTGGGTTCGGGTACAATGAGGTGGATATGAACTCCGTGAAGGAGTGTCACAAGAGAGCTTCTGATGCCCCCATTCTCAAAAGAAAGTCAGACGACTAAGATTACGGGTCCTCTTGAAGTAGTCCGGTTCCGTCATAATTAATGTGGACTGTATATATGTGTGGTGGTGGAAGATCCTTTAAGAATAAAACAGCAATTATCTTTAAAAATTCACATAAGAGTGCAATTGATTACTTACACTATTTCCTATCACTTCCCTATGCGCTTTCCTTTCTTGATTTAAATATAAACTGGTAGCTGGTCCCGAACTGTCCCGAACGAATTGCATAGTTACCAGTTTACTGAGCTACCTCAAAGCTATACTCATTAATGATTTAGACTTGAAGACTGTGTGGGGTAAATATTAAGAAAGGTTTCGTGGACGCAGCCACCGAACTTGTATTGTTAGTAAGAGAACGAATAAAAGGAAAAATAATATGTTTTGGTGGGATGATGAGGTATGGATGTAAGTTGAAGCAGAGAAGAGAGCATGGCTAGATTTACTAGCAACCAAAGCTGGTAATTTTGGTGGTGTGAGTGATAAGATTGAAAGAAAAAGAACAATCTTTAGACATGTAAAGAAAAGATTAAACGAAGTAGTTGAAAGGAAACAGCAAGAAAGAACGTATAAGAATGATAGAAGGATATCTGATAACTTCCATGCAAATATTAAAATGTTCTGGAAACTCGTAAGAACTGATAGTGGAAATTAAAAACAGTCTAGAATTAATGCTCGTCTCGTAGAGAATGGCTGTATGCGGAATGACGAAGTTTCGAGTATAAAGAGATGGAAGAAATGCTTTGAAAGCGTGTTTATGAGTAAAGAGTCGTCTGAATTAAATGAACTAGAAATTCCGAAAGAAGTGGAAACAGGTACGGAGATAAGTGTGGATGAAATTATGAAAGCAATGAAAAGAATGAAAATAGGTAAGGCAGCCGGACATCATAGAGTATCACTCGAAATGCTAAGGGAGTGGTGGCAGGCCTGCTGTACAAACAAGGTGTATACAATTTATGTTGGGGACTGAAGCGGGTACTAGAAGACTGGTGCAAAGCCGTTATAGTTTCAATATATAAGGGAAATGAGGCACAGTAGAACCGTAAAAACTACCATGGTATCAGCCTGCCTAGCATTTTGGGTAAACAAATAAAAACCAGAAAGTTTTTTGTGAGTTCATGGACTTGGAAAAGGCTTATGACAAAGTGGACATAAATGTGTTATGGCAAACACTGAACGCATTTGGGTTGAGCGCTAGTTTGATACAGACCTTAAGGTATCTTTATAGGGTGTCTCTACTGCACTGTAGTGATTGTGACCCCTTTGCTCTGGTTGCTCAGGTTTGGCATCCAGAAAGGTGTCAGACAGGGCTGTGTAGCTTCTCCGTGGCTGTTTAATCTATTTTTGGGAATAAGGGTAAAAAAAGAAATTGTTCGTAACAAATGAACGTAGAATGATAATCTCCCACTTGATTTAGCAGTATAAAGTATGGCACAGGAGACTGAGAGGCATCAGTCTGTAATTCTAAGAGTTCAACTATAGTTATTATTCTCACTGGGGTATTCTACTAATGTAGGCAAGGAAGGTCATGTTGCTGAGAGGTATGCCCTGTGTTACATTGAGATGGGTAGTGATGTTGTTGGTTTACATACTTTGGTGTTCTCATGTAATTGGGGTCCTGATAGTAAGCAGGGTTTGTTACCTAGTAGTGTTCTTTTATTTAAATACTTTTGAGATTCATTTCTAACATCAGAAGTGGAATAGTTTCTTAGATCAGAAGTGAGATAAAGATCCCTGTTACCGTTCACATATAATCTTTGAATAGTGTGAGGGTTATCACGTTTGTGAAGGATTACGATGCGACTCGTGTATCATATTATTGCTTTTGTTTTTATGTTAAATGTCGTAATGAAATTTGCTGTTCTATTTACGACATTCACGTATCATTAAAGTGTAAAGTAAAAGTATAAAGTGTTTTAAGCCAAAAATTAAATTTTTTGGTTTGATTTATATTAAAAGTACCCGCGAGTACTTTCATTGTTTCTTAACGTACCCAAATATGTTAAAAAATTTCGAAAGAATTGCTAGAGGTAAAGACGAGTTATAATTTTGCATTCGGTGGAAATTGAACTTGCTTGAGTTTTGTTATAATTTGATAGTTCATGTGAAATATGACTTGCGTGGGCTACATTTTAAAGTTCAAAACGTATAGTGATGTAACTGTAAATGTTTAACTTTAACGTATGGTGAATTGAAAAAATAAGTAGCCTTTTTGTATTCTAACATGTTGATAAGTGTTACAGCTTACTCCGAATATTATGTAGTCGACTAAATTGGGGTTTGATGTCGAGAGGTTCGTAGAAGTCCCTACAACAACGATCAATGAGGAAGGTGTCGTGACGGCTAATGAACATGGCCAGGTGCGGCCGAGCCCTGGTAAGCTTAAGGCTACACCGCTACAGCCTACAACTTGTCGGCGGATTTTGCGGCAAGATAACTCAAGCGGCCGTCAAGCACATGGTACTTTGGTGCGGCAAATGCACGTCTGACGCTTGCTCAGTTTTCGTTGTGAGTGGTGAGCCATGTCATGCGGATATTTATTGGGCAGAGACGGTTAAATGACTGTTACAATTTGATGTGTGATATGTTCATACAGTCGCTCTTTATATTTGCACTGTGTGTAGTGGCCAACGCCTCTGCATGCAGTTGCCTTTTATAATGTGTCGATCTTGAGCATTTGCCTCCTTCCTTTTGGAATATGTGGTAGGATCAGTCTCTCCACATAGCTGCCGTTTGTGCAATGTGTGCAATGGTTTGTGAGTGCCATGTCCACACAGTTGCCGTTTCTCAAGAGAATGTGTGGTGAACTTTCGAAGCCTCGAATTCTATGGTTCGCAATACATTTGTCTTCATTTGTTTTAACTTTTAATTTTGCGAAGCAGATTATTTATTTGTTTCATGTACCTAAAACGTTTTACATCTATTTCAATCTTAAATTACTTTGAATATCTATTTTACGAGACCTGTGTTGGATATGTAGTACATGCTTATCAGACGTAGTTGTTTCAATATCCTTTGCTTTTACTGTTGTGTACATAAAATTTTACATTAAAACTACCTTGAGTAAAATCCAATATGAAACAGGTTTCAGGTACTAGTTAACGCTAATTTTGTGCTTATGTTAACAGCCATTGTGAGGTATGCAAACTTGGTGCCTATGCCTACAATGTTGAAGTTTGGACAGCTCGCTGGTGCGAGTGTAGCGCGGCAGCTTGCTGGCGCTGATGCAGCGCAGCGGCTTGCTGGCGTTGAGGCAGCGCAGCGGCTTGCTGTCGCTGATGTAGTGCAGCGGCTTGCTGGCGCTGATGCAGCGCAGCGGCTTGCTGGCGCTGATGCAGCGCAACGGCTTGCTGGCGCTGATGCAGCGCAGCGGCTTGCTGGCGCTGATGTAGCGTAGCGACTTTCTGGCGCTGGTGCGGCGTGACAGCTCGCTGGCTGGCGAGTGCAGTAAGATGGCTCGCTGGCGCGAACGCAGCGGAACCGCTTGCTGGAGCGCGTTTAGCTGAGGGGCCTATGTCTTCAGTGTATAGTAAAATCTGTGCCGTGTGCGCAGTGCTCCTCAGAAAAGATTGTGTTATCTAAGACGTGCGTTAAACTCTAGTAGTAAGCGTTGTATATTAAAATCTGATTTAGAGTAACCAGGGTTCGATCCTCGCCGGCACCTGTGACAGAGGAAACCATCGTGAGGAAATCTGAATGTGTTAGTATAAGTTTGTTTCGAGGGTATGTGAAATCCGTCAACACTCACTAGAACAACGCAGTATATTATTTGCTCAATAACCCAGAGATAAGGGGAGAACTGTGTTCAGCAGTAAGACGCAGATAGAGCAGTACCTCAATTACTAAGTTACTAAGTTGTTGCCTGTACTCCCTTTTTCGTGATAATAATTACTTGCGCTTCATTGAAACGTTAGGGTTGTCACTTCTAATTTCAGTAAATTTTAAAAGTTTTCTTAAATTTATTATAACACAGATTTCGGATATTAGAAGCTCAAATAATCAAATAAATGTAACTACAAAAATGTAACTAAATGAAACTAAAGAACCTATACTTGTTGTTTTAATGGGGTAAAATAATAATTGTCATTAGTCAACCGGGGAGAATAATTTGATCGCCATTTTAAAATATTGTTTGTGGAACGATTGCTTTATAGATAGATAGATAGGAATATTTTTATTGCACTCAAACGGACAAACATTTGGTACAAAGGCGAACTTAATGTCAAAAAGGCATTCTCTGCCAGCTAACCTTTGGTAGTGTGGTGAGAGCTATGGGTAGAGCCGCAACAGAGGGGGAAAAGAACTAACTTATTTTCACATATTATTCAATAATATAATATAATATAAATATGTTACTTTATACATATTTACACTTCATATACACACATATATACATATATATATATATGCATACATATGCATAAGTTTTCGGTACTCATGTGGCGATACCTCCTGGAATATTAGCAATGTGTAAGCCCGGGTATTTTAAACAAGACCCTTTTTACTGGAAAAGAGGCATTCCATCTTAGTCCTCACGGGCGACAACGCATCTGCATTTTGATTCTTTATTGAGGATAGATGTCTATGGGTCACAGCAACCACTTACCATCAGGTAGACTGTGTGCCCCTATCCTATAACAAAAAAGAAGGTGAAGTGATACCTCACGCCTGGACAGCTTCTAACTTTATACAAAGCTCAAGTCCGAATATACATGTAGTATTGTAGTCACCTTTGGTATGGCTCACCAAATTATCAACTTGCCGCATCAGTGCAACGCAGAGCCAAGAGGCTTATCGGCGACAAAATGCTGGTGGAATCTAAGCTTGACAGCTTAGCTCACCGCCGCCAAGTTGCTTGTCGGTCTTCTACAGATTGATGAAAACTAGGAGGAAGACAGAGACAAAAACACAAACTCGTAAACTATAACGAATATATTTAAAAAAAATTGCAAACAAGCTTTGGCAATAATTAGGCACACTAAAAATTAAAAATATTAAAAAAAAAAAAACTAACTACACTACACACTACTAAAATTGACTAAAATATTTACTACTAGCTTTTTACCCGCGGCTTCGCTCCCGTGCGCTTGAATTTAGGAACATCATTAAATATTGTGTGTGTGCCAAATTTAGAAAAATCCGATCACTTTTAGAGTCATCTCGGTGTCTATGTCTCTATGTCTGTCAAAATTTTTTTTTAATTCTAAAATACTATTAGATGTAGATGATTGGTAACATGCTACAGAAACATGTGAATATTATATGTCTAGAAACACCTACTATTTTTTATATAGGGCGTGTCTTCCGATTCCGATGTATCCATAAGAAAGGTAAATAGTTTTGAAATCAAAATCTATTATTATTATTTACGTTTTACCCTTTACATTTATTCATAGCTAAAGTTAATTTAGTTTTAACAAAGTAATATAATGTTTATGTGAGACATTTTATTCATATTATTGGTCCTATTTTATATTGATTGGCACCATAAAATATATGTAGATATTTTTTTACTTCATCTACATGTTGATGTTCAAACCTAAAGTATGTCAACATGTTTAGTATCGTCCCAACCATTATATCGGATCTGATAGACAACAAATCCTTGCATTAGAACACCGAATCCTACCAATGATGATTCGCGAGGCTATTGCAATTAAAAATATCCTAATTTTAATAGGATGATGGCTGAGTGCTACCACCTGTTAAGGACCCCATAATTAATAAAATTAATTATTTTATAAAATAAGGGTGACAAACGAGCACACAGTCCACCTGATGGTAAGTGGTTGCTGCGGCCCATAGACATCTACATCTATCCTCTGTTACAAATCAAAATGTAGATGCGTTGTCACCCGTGAGGACTAAGATGGAATGCCTCATTTCCAGTAAAAAGGGCCTCCGGCCACCTGCACTCACCAAGCGAAACGCAGAGGCAAACCTCTACTTCACGCTGGTTTTCTGTGAGGTCGTGGTACTACCCCGGCTCGAGCCGGCCCATCCGTGCGACAGCAAAAGCTGCCGCGTGGCTCTACCACAAATTCAAACTACTACTGCATTCATTCTATTCTATTTTAACTATGACATCATGGCGTCAAACACCTCAATTCTCCCGCCCCTCCCGTGAGCCCGTGACCATGGGTGCTGTAAAATGTCCAAAACATCGGGAATTTAAAAAGTTAAAATTAAACGCGATAAAATCCTTAAAATTAGTTTTATTCCTTATAAATATTATTCACAATGAACGTGAGGATCACTACACTCATGAACGGTAGTAGAAAAATGTTCGCCCTGTTGTGGCAGTGAAAGAAAATCCACCATCTCATATCGTCCCGTCATAAGAGGCGACATAAGAAAACAAACTGGAAATGGGATGGGCTGCATCATCTTCTTGACAACAGATCAAAATAATAATAGCTGCGGTTGCCAACCCGCCTACCAAGCATGGCAACTATAGCAAATATCCAGCTACTTGACAATTTATGGGGAGGCCTGTGTTCATTTCAGTGGACTTGTGATAGACTGACGATAATGAGTTCTACTCACCTTTGCAAGCTTATACCGTTTATGCTCGCGGTACCATCGATACTATCTAAATGATTGGCGGTTCACCACTGTGCGATTTACCAGAAGTTTTCTTCCTTGCACAATTTCCTTGTGACCAATGCGACTTAAGGACCTTCGAGAAAAGAGCCTCCTCCTATTTACAACGCCGGCAACGCACCTTCAATTCCCCTGGTGTTTCAGTTGTTCATGAGTGCTGGAAGTCACTTACCGTCAGGTGAGCTGCATGCTCGTTTGCCCCCTCTTATATATAAACAATTCAAGTGTAGGTTTAATAATTTTTGAGGTATGGGGGGAGGGGTGGAGGGGTCCAAAGATGCACGAAATGGTTTGTGAGCCAAACTTCACTCATGTCATCATTTCGGATTAAATCACCTAATTTTTCTTTTATTATTATCTACCTATTCTACAGCGAGCAGTGATGGGAAATATGCCTATTATATATTGGCAGTATTGCCTAAGGGTAGGCTTGTGGCACTATTTTGGGTCCGTTACAAATTTGGTTTTGTGAAGGAAAATCAAGTATAGTGAAAAAATAATTTCCGTATATAAGTACTACTACGTATATAAGTATGTACTTATATACTTATATACCGTATATAAGTATGTAACTTCCGTATATGTATGTGTATGGACTATTCGGGCTTATGTAAGCAAATGACAATTGTAGTGGGATGTATCAAAAACATAAAATTTTAACATTTTATTTAACAGTATATTGTCTAATAGTATTTCACTTATAATTGTTTTAAATATTTTAGCATACAAAAAATATGATACTATCCCACACCTCGCACCTTGCAAATTAAAGTTTCAATTACAAAGTTTGAAATTTCATAAATATGCTATATGTAACTAGTGGCGCCATCTGTTACAGATCGTCTTATTTAAATGAGTAACAAGAGATCGAGACAATACTATGATGGAATTTATGAAACATTACGTTGCAAGAATATTGCACTAGATGGCACGGCAGGACATGTAAACAATAAAATATGCTAGTGTATAGATCTAACGTACGAATATGATATACCTACCTAATACGACTTGTGGTGCGATTTTGAATATAACAAGCAGGATGCTTCATAAGTTAAAAACTCGTAGGTACCTATAAATTGAATGCAAAAGTGTACATTCAATTTGTGGCCGCTCCATTGGCCACTTCAGCTTAATGAATGAGAGCCGAGGATCATAAAAACAAGACCATAATATAAATCTCTTATATGTAAGTTTATCTTTTTATCACGGCGAAATGAAATACCTACTGATTGTCATATGATGGAATTTTATATACCTATATTTTTTTATATTCTACTAAGCCAGCGCTTATCTACGATCCCGCCTGATGGTAAGTGGTGATGTAGCCTAAGATGGTGAAGCGCACTGACTTAACAAAAGCCTATTCGCTCTTGGCTTGAAGACACCCACACTGTAATCGGATGGTAAGCCAGATGCTGGCAACTTATTCCACTCCTTTGCTGTACGCATGATGAACGACGTGGCGAACCGTTTGGTTCGAATGCGTGGTAAGTCAACAACGAAGGGAGAGGGGGAATTAAATTACGCAATTCCTGCGCACAACATTATGCATTTAAGGAGGAATTACATTATGCAATTCCGGTCGGAGTTAAATATATTATTATAATTACTGGTAACACACGCTGGTAGCGTGCTTTATTTAAAGTTTGTATGCATAGGTACCTGAATAGAAATTGTCCTGTGTCGCAGCTTTGCATAATATGCTGCCTATGCCTAACCTAGCTTCATGTAAAACTAGCGACTCGCCCATTCTTTGTCTCAATAGGATCTATAATTTGGCGTTATTTAGATTAAAGACCATTTATTTTATGAACTTTTCCTTTAAAAAAAACACTACAAAAAAATAACAATTCATCAGATTGCTCTCTATCTGTTAGTAAAGTTTCATCACAATCGGCCCAGCCATTCCGAATATCAGCCCGGATAGACAAACAGATAGACAAAATGTATGCAAAACCCCCTGAGCTTAATAGAAACCGGTTATTTCAATATAACAGACAGACACTTCAATTTTATTTATAATTATAGCTTTGATTTTATTGATATAATTAATTTATTATTTATTTATTTATTATTAATTATTAATTCTACTTAATTATACATTAATTATTGTTAATAATTAGCGAGCGCTAAGCCCTCACTCAGCTACCACGGCTCAGGGACTTAGCGCTTGTTGTTAATTCCACAGCACGTGAGCAACCGGGGTTCGATCCCCGCCGGTACCAATGAAACTGTTAATTGCAATTTTAAGTGCAGATTTACTACGTGCTCGGCGGTGAAGGAAAACATCGTGAGGATGCTGCATGTCTAAGAAATAAAAAATTATATTTCGAAGACATTTGAAATTCGCCAACACGCATTGGGGCAGCGCGGCGGAACACTTCCTTGCCCTAAAACCTCTGCCCGGAGGTGAGAGGAGTCCTGTGCCCAGCAGTGGGACTTTGCACTCGCAATAAATTACACAGAACACGAGCAACCTAAGATCGATTCCCGCTGGTACTAATGAAATTCTTAATTGCAATTTTTAGTGCTGCTTTTACACGTGCTCGGGGGTGCAAGGTGCATGTTTGAAAACTACAGACTACAAAAAGCATATGTGGCTGTCAAGCGTATCGATTATGGTAAAGCCTCCCAATTTTGGATTGGCAAATTCATCGCGACCGCCATAAAGGAAGAAAAAGAAAAAGAGGGTTATATTTCCGAATATAAGTTACTTATATCACTCTATGGGTATATGGGCTTACGTGATTAAATGACAGTCGCAGGAGAATGTACTATCAAATATATTTCGTATTACACTGAAATTTGCCGGAATTTTTATACATTTATTTTCATTATTAAGAAAATTGTAATGTATATCTGTAAATATTAAATTAATCTATTTAATAACCTACTTAAATTAATCTATTAAAAATAATAAAAATATTACTTAAGAATTTCTTAGCAATTATTAGATAAAGGTGTAAAGGTGTGCTGTTTGACATTTGAATAAGATACACCGATGTTAATAATATAAAATTTGCACGTGTAGTATTGGAATTTACGAGCCATTTAAATATATCCAAGGTCTGTGCTATCACAAACTTAATTTTTAATATATTCTAGTCTTCTATTCAAAGTTCTTCCAGTCAAATTGAGCAAAACGGCAAATATATTACAGAGGCTTTTCATTGAGTGTTTCCGGTATGCGATTAAAATTAGGATTAATTTATTTAAATTAATAAAATTAATTTAATGCGTTATCAAAATATTTACTGTATTTTCAGATATAACAGTATTCATTTGAATAAGCAGAAAGACATTCAAATAGATACGAGCGAATTTATCATTAAATGATAATACATGTTTCATTACACAATATTATGCATTTTTTTATAGGATAAGGTTTACAAGCGAGCACACAGTCCACCTGATGGTAAGTGTTTGCTGTGGCCCATAGACATCTACATCTATCCTCGTTTGCAAATAAAATGAAGATGCTTTGTCAGCTGTGAAGACTAAGCGGGAATGCCTCTTTTATAGTAAAAAAGGGTCTCCAGTTTTCTACACTCACCAGACGAAACTCGGCAGTGTTAGCCAGGTTACAGCTATATTAATACTATTAATATAGCTGTAACCTGGCTCTACCACGTATATATATATATATATGTAAGAATAATATGATAATATAAATCATACGCATTTGATATTTTACAAATAAAAGAAAACAAATAAAAGATTCAACACTGGGAAATGCTAGAAAGTCTCAAGAATATCAACAGATATACATAGTTTTCCTTTCGCAGCAGGATTTTCAATCTATCACTGACTGTTTACAATCCATATCATACCTGTTAAATACCAGGACGGAGGCAGAAAACACGATCAAAAATGTAAGATGTCTGATACGCCAAGCTACAGATTTAGGTTGAGAAAGAGAGCGACAATTACCGTGTTCTTTCGTCCTATGAGAATAGTATTCAGCATTATTTACGGGCTATCCAAAGGAAAAACTATATTGTCCTGACATTCTCTTATTTAACAAAGAACAATTACTGTAACATATTATGATATGTTATATCCATACTAAATCGATTCTATGTCTTTTAATCTTAGCGCATAAAATTATGTACTTAGCATACTAGGTATTTTTGAACATATTTTAAAACTAAAATTTACTTTAAATGAAACTAATTTTACGGATTCTATCGCGTTTAATTTAATTTTTTAATTCGCGGCGTTCTTACACTAAAATTTGCATCATTTGCGCTCAATCTATCGTTAGTCGTGGTTATAATTATCATTACGTTTACTGTCTAAATGAATAAAGACGTCATTCAATATTTTGATGGAAAGTGCCAAGGCTAGGCGTTTGCCAATGCATACATTACTACGTAGACGCTTTTAAGGATACTATTCGTCAGATATTTGTGTCTATTTAAATTTTCAATATTACTTAAATATTCTTCTTGTTGACAATTATCGTGCATGAGTACCTCATGGTGGCTCGGAAAATTTCAAATACAGACATCGGAATGTTTCTTTACATAGTGATCTTTACTATTTACATTTACACAGTGGTGGTATTCAAAAGAAATTCAGTGGTACCAGCAAATTATTTTTCTCTTAAGGAATTGTATGCGACCACTTGACCTCTCCTCTACAGCGACTTTTATGTATCAGCAGTCGTAAAATAATAACACTAGGTTGTATATGGTGAAGGTACAACCCTAAACTTAATTTCTCATGAAAGGTCTGCTCGACTGGGGTAGGGCCACGCTCTCGCAGGATACCAGCTGAAACAGTAGAATTATGCTGCTGCGTTTCGTGTGGTGAGTGTAGAGAACCGGAGACCCATATTTCTAGAAACGATACATTCCATTTTTGTCCTCAGGATTAATAGCGCATCTACCTTTTAATTCTTAATCGATGACAGATGTAGATGTCTATGGGCTATGGGTCACAGATAAAAAACATCGAGAATGACAACAACAACAAAATTTCTGGATAAGAATGTTAAAAATTTCAATTAATATTGTATAGAAGTTATGTAATCACAGAGGGAAATGTCCTAATAGTGTCTTTTTATATGGAGGCACTAACTTTACAGCAATTACATTATCAGTTAACAGTTATCACTACTGCACATAGACACAGATAGCGCAAACACGTGTATCAGCACCAGAGTAATCTTCCCGGTTGCGACAAACCACTAAAGTAGTTACATATAATAATGCTTTTAACCAAGAGGTTTTACGACATCTGCTGCTACTCAAGAGTCTCATGTTGCACGAGTATATTAGATACCGCTCTTCGAGAAGGCTTACAATGTCCTTCAATTTCAATGTTTATAAAAAATCATCATCATCATCATCATTACAGCCCTTCACAAGTCCACTGCTGAACATAGGCCTCCCCCAAAGAATGCCACAAAGCACGGTCCTGAGCCACCTGCATCCATCGACTTCCTGCAAATCTTACCAGGTCGTCACTCCATCTAGTGGGGGGACGCCCTACACTTCGCCTGCCGGTACGAGGCTGCCACTCGAGAACCTTTCTTCCCCATCGGTTGTCGGTTCTTCGAGCTATATGGCCGGCCCATTGCCACTTCAGCTTACTAATCCGTTGGGCTATGTCGGTCACTCTGGTTCTACTGCGGATATCCTCATTTCTGAGTTTATCACGCAGAGAAACTCCGAGCATAGCCCTCTCCATAGCTCGCTGAGCGACCTTGAGCTTCCTCATCCGGCCAGCAGTGAAGGACCACGTCTCAGTTCCGTATGTCATCACTGGCAACACGCACTGGGTGTACAGTCTCGTTTTCAAGTTTTGAGGTATACCTGACGAGAAGATGTGCCGTAATTTCCCGAACGCTGCCCAACCGAGTTGAATCCGTCGATTGACCTCTCGGTCGAAGTTGGACTTACCTAGTCGGACTATTTGTCCCAGGTAAACATACTCGTCAACAACTTCGAGCTTAGTGTTCCCAACAACTACCGGCATAGGTGTGACATGGACATTAAACATGATCTTTGTTTTGTCCATGTTCATCTTAAGACCTATCCGTTGGGAAACACTATTGAGGTCATTGAGCATAAAAAATATGACGATGATTTTGATGATACCACCGAGGATTACGATCACGGTAAGGTTTCGTACGTACGTTGGGTAGGTATATTACGTTGACTCAGGCAACACTTAATTTCATTCTGTAATGATATAGAAGTTCTTAGAACTTGTACAGTACGACCCTGTTGGGCACAGCACTAGAAAGGTCTTTTTGGTGATGGTCACCTACTGACCGTTAACTCCAGATTAATAACGATGGAATATTAGGACCAGCCGTACGAATGTATAACTTTGATGGACATTGTTTTCTCATTGAAATCAGTGAGATGTGTAGATTACAATTATCATTACGTTTACTGTCTAATAAACGTAATGGTATATTATGGTTTCTCCTCATAAATAAAACGACACCGGTTTACAATTGGTACTAATACACTTATGCTCGATACACACGGTCAGTTAAACTGATCAGTTTAACTGACAAATTAAAACGGATGTAAGTCAAAACGATTTCCCCACTCACTAGATCATAGAAATTTCAACTTAAGATTTCGCACTCACGGTCAGTTTTTGGATGTACGTCAGTTCAACTGATCAGTTTAACTGACCGTGTGTGTCGACCATAACACATTAAAACGAATCTAACCACGATTTTCACCAGTTACACAATCGCACTCTAGTGCTGGACGTTATCGCCGTATTTGCACTGTGCGCACTTTCATAAAATTTTACAGCCGATACCAACTTTTGCTTGCCTCATAATTTCATATTTCACTGATAGGTTAGCAGCTCGTTGTGCAATTTAACTTGTAGCTATGGAAATGTCCTGAAGTCTTATATATGTATTGATATCGAATAAAATTGAATGTTGCGTTACTTCGGAAGTTGTAGAAGTTCTTTATATTAAAGATGAGGAAACTAGTTTACTAAGATATGCAAAAACTTATCTCTTCTTCCACAATTATTGTGCGCACTCACTAAGTTCAATAGCACAACATTCCACACCAACCATTATAACCTCTAGACGAGGAAATATTTAACACTTGCAAAATCGGATTTGACTCCGAATCGTACTTAAAATTTCTAAATTATAATTTATTTATTTTTTTACAGAAAACTGGGCAAACGAGCATGCGGCTCACCTGATGGTAAGCGACTACCGCCGTCCATGAACAACCGCAACACCAGGGGAATTGCAGGTGCGTTGCCGGTCTTTTAGAAAGGAGTAGGATATACACACACACATATATATATATATATATATATATATATATATATATATATATATATATATATATATATATATATTATAATGTGTAATGATCAAGTATAATAAGGTAATTTTTGTCTTGACCACAGCTATCCTTTTCCTTCAAACACCTTTCATCCTAAATATTCATCTTTGCCAAACCGACGCTAAATCATGAGGCAAACATTGTTTCTATCTACTATTAAATTATATCATTTTGTTGTGGCTCACAAGACGCAATATACTATTTTCCATGAAATAAATTGTTTTGTTCATAGATTTTCATATATCAATAATTTCAAAACCGCGTGGACTTGGTGATCAGAGTACACGTCTACCCTGTTTCAGTTACTGCGCGCGAATTCCAGTCAAAGAATGTCAGAATCGTGCTAATTTGAAGTTCGTAGTCTCTGCCTACTACCTCTGAGTGATAAGCGTGAAAATTTATTCTATGTTATGTCGTTTCCATGTTTTTTTTCTTCAAGAACATTAGAGACGCACAACATAGTGCCGTGTTATGATAAATATGTACTGCAAATATAGCCCAGTGCGACGTGGTAGTAACGTTTGTTCATTTACCATGATCAGTTTTTAATATCGTTAATTCTACTTTCATCTTCATGCTTCAGCAGCCTTGATGCCGTGGAAACACGAACTGAAAGAAATCTTTATTAATTAATAAATCCACAGGTGTCGAGTGTAAAAATAATGATGTTCTTTCACAAAGATAATATTTGTTTGATATTATCAACCTCCGTATCTTTTCTCAGACGTAACTAAAAGAAGATTAATTGAATGTATGGAAGATAAGGAAAAATCCAGTGAACTGTAAAGTAAGTAAGTGAAAAATGTTTAAAATTACGGGGGCGTCACTGAAAGTTTTTAGAACTGGCCACTTGTAAACAATATAATAAAAAATTATTTCAAATTTTGAAAATGGAACTCTTTGCCAATATTATTGTGTATGTAATTTATTAATTTGTCATTTGTTTACGATTTGGCGGCGAATTGAAAATTGTCTGTGTCACGTCAGCATGAATTTAACGCGAGAAAATTTTCGTACAATGATTTTAATGACTTTCAATGTCATTTATATCAACAAGAAAGTTATGATAGACTTCGATTGGCCTTTCACGATGAAGTCCCATCTCGTGCCACTGTTTACAACTGGTTTAATGAGTTTAAACGTGATCGCACTAATCTCACCGATCATCTGCGTGAGGGACGGCCTTCTACGGCGTCGACTGAAGATAACATCGGTGTTGTGCGACGTATGATAGAGACTGACAAAAGAGTGACTTATCAGCAGCACTTTTGGACAAGCTTAGGCATCGGTTTGAGTCAAGTGTGCAAAACCCTCCATGAACATTTAGCGGTCAGGAAGCTTTGTGCCTAGTGGATACCTCATAATTTGACAGATGCCCAAAAACTCCGCGTTTTGATTGGTGTCGTGAAATGGTTCAGAGATTTAACAGAGGTGACTTAAATACTGTGTTCGACATACTTACGGGTGACGAAAGCTGGATTTATTATTCTGATCCTGAAAGTAAGAGACAGTCTGCTGTGTGGGTGTTTCGTTCCGAGTAGTTGCCAACTAAAGTGAAGAGGTCGAAGCATGGGAAAAAAGGAAGGATAGGTCATTACGCAACAATTGTTTTAGAGGATCGAAAAACAGTTACTGCAGAGTGGTACACTAACAATCGCTTGTCACTTGTCTTGGAAAAAGTTCGGAAGAAACGACCTCGCAGTAGAATCCTCCTTCATCACGACAACGCCTCGTCGTACACCGCCAAGCAAACAATCGACTACTTGGCGACGTCAGACGTGGAATTACGCCCTATAGCTTCGACCTCGCACCTTGCGATTTTTATTTATTTCCCGAAAATAAAAGAAAAACTTCGAGGAAAACGTTTTATGGACGCCGAGGAAGCAGTGGCTGCGTTTCAAAATGCCGTCGAAGAGACCCCTAAGGATGAGTGGGCAAAGTGCTTTTCTCAGTGGTTCCATCGGATGCAGTAATGTATTGATGTAAATGGACACTATTTTGAAAAGATATACCTAGTCAGGTCATAAATTCTGTCACATGTTTAATATAAAATAATTGAAACAAATTTATTCATTATGTAACCATTTATATACCAAAATGAACTTAACAAAACATAGATTCTTATGACACTAAAGTTTATTCAAAATGACCTCCGTGATTTTGAATAGAGGCCTTCAATCTGCGCGGCCAGTCGTCTATCGCAGCACGAACGAGGTCCATGTCAATATCGGCGGCTGCCTTAATCAAGGATGTCTTGAGTGACTCCAAATTGGGATGAGGCTTTGAGCACGCCTTTTCCTCCAAGTGTTGTAATCTAACGGATTCAAATCTGGACTGGAGGAGGGCCAGTCTTCGTGCCGGATGAAGTCGATTTCACGCGCCGCTAGCCTAGTCTTGTGTGCTCTTCGCTCTATGAGCTGGCGCCGAATCTTGTTGGAATACCCAGTGCCTGTTATTGAACATGGTATGAGAAACAGGTTCCACAAGGTCCGTCAGGACTATATTTTGATACACAACTGCATTCGTTTTTACACCTTTCTCACAAAAATGTACCTCTGTTAAGCCCCAATAAGAAACTCCCAACCATACCAGAGCGAGGATGGAAAGTGACCTCGTAGGACACGCGGAATACGGTTGCTCGCTTCTTCACTACTGTGTGCGTATACCTTATCATTTTGTTTGTTGTAGCTCTCTTCTACGGTAAAAATTTTTTCATCCGAAAAGGAATTTCCCGATATTTTTTCCCGCGTACCGCTTCAACAAAGCGCGGCATCTCTTCAGTCTCAGGTCCATTAGACGAGCATTCAAACGATGTCCTGTTTTTCTTCGATATGCCCGAAGCCCTAAGTCTTCATTTAATACCCTTTTCACCGTGGTTCTGCTTAACCCCATCTGAAGGGCTAACAGTTTCTGCTTACGTTTGGGATTTCTTTGAATTCGCGCCTTCACAGCTTTTATCACTGCTGGAGTCCTAACAGACCAAGGGCGACCACTTCTTGACCTGTCATCTACACTAGAGTCTTCATTGTATCGTTTGATGGTACGATAAACGAATCTTTTGGTTATATGAAAATTTTTCGGTATGTCAAAAATTTGAATTGGCGCGTAACCGCAACGTTGCAACGCAATAACTGCTACACGGTCTTCTTTAAGCGTCCGCTCCATATTTAAAAATGAGTAAAATTCTAAAAAGTATACAGTTTTATTTTCATGAACAATTCAAAATTCGAATTCAATAAACTTTTTTATGGCCAGCATTCTAAAAGAAAAGTTTTTACTGTGTGACAATACTTATGACCTGACTAGGTAATAAAACTAATAACTTGCTAGTTTGTTCAGTTTTTGATTTTCTAAGAACTTTCAGTTTGACCCTCGTAATTACAAAAACCAAGAACCCCGCAGCAGCGAGAGATCTATTGTTAATAATAAACAATTTAAAAATTAAAATTCATATACAACGAAGGGCTTATTTTTAATCAACAACTAAAGGTGGATCAAAATGCAGTTGCGTTGTCATCCTTAGAAACAAGAGAATAATTTGTTAGCAGTATAAAGGGTCTCCGGTTCCCTACACTCATCATACGAAACACAGCAGAATTCTGCTGTTTAACTCTGGTTGTGGATAGCTGCAGCGCAAAAAGACACGATAAAATTAAGGTTTAAAACGAGAGTGACAAGTTTGTATGAAATATATCGTAAGACGCACACCCCAAACCACTGGACATAAAAATATGAAATTGAAACAAGAGGTTCCTTTTATTACACAAGCATCCAATAAGAAAGGATTTTTTAAATTCAAACCCTTACAGGGTGAAATAAGGTGTTACAGTTCGTACGGCACTTTTTTTATAGGATAAGGGTGACAAACGAGCACACAGTCCACCTGATGGTAAGTGGCCCATAGACATCTACATCTATCCTCGATTACGAATCAAAATGCAGATGCGTTATCACTTATCACCGGTGACGACTAAGATAGAATTCCAGTAAAAAGGGTTTCCGGTTCTCTACACTCACCATTCGAAACACAGCGGCGTTGCTACTATTTTACGCTGATATTCTGTGAGAGCGTGCTCCTTCCCAGGTCGTGCCGACCCATTCGTACTACAACTATACCAGTAATATAGCTGCAGTATGGCTCTACCACGTAAAAATCGTTTTCTTTTACGAGGCAATACACATTTTTTAATTTTCTGAAACAAACATATACTGTCTTGTAGGAACAACAAAAGTTTTGTCGTTTGTTTTGGCCTCCTAAACTACTGAGCAATGCATACCTTTCCATGAACTAGGTGCTTTCTGACTGACGGGGGTGAACTCGTTTCAGCATTTTCTACTAATTTCAAAAATGAATCTATTTGCTATAATAAAACTCTAACACGACGTTTGTCTGAACACGAACAGTTAGTAATATAATATATCTCTTCTATAATTATGTATTTCCATTTGAATCCCGGAATACTCGCCACTCCTTACAATTAGGTAGTTAGTATCTAGCTACCACTTAGCACTGCTATGATAGTCTACGAGAGGTCTCTATTTTATTTTCTGCCGACTTCCAAAGAGGAGACGGTACTCAATTCGACTGTATGTTTTTTTTATGTGTGTTACTTCATAACTTTGTACTGGGTGAACCGATTTCGATGATTCTTTCCTTATATGAAAGCTGATACTTCTCGTGTGGTCCCATATGAAACCTTGATCAATCAAGGTCAGACCAATAGTTTTTGAGTTATTCTTAAATAACTTATATTGAAGTCAGCTGTTAAAAATTTTTAATTTTTAATTATTAAAGAATTGGTATGGAATGCAATGCTTATTGAAAAATAAAACTTTTCAAACAAATTTGTAATAGAAAATAATGAAAAACAAAATTATTTTTAAGTTGTTAGTTATTATTACGTTTCCTTTGTGAAATAGTAAATGTATAACGAATATTATTACAATAAAAAACGCCGTTATCTACTTAAAAGTGACTAAATGTTAATGATGATAAAGAGTGAAGTACGAGGTTACTGGCGAGCATTGCAATATTAACATACTTATGAAGGGAATCCCGGAACTATGCGGGGATTCACATATTTTGTGGGCTGACGTTATGAAAATAAATAGTGTGTGAATTTTTAATATAGTTTTGCCATTTAAGTTGAAAAGAAATCTATAAAAAACCTCAATCCAATCCTCCATTACAGTTTATAAAAGTCCATAGCAGAATATAGGCCTCCCCCATGGTTTGCCTCGTAATCGTAATAGCTCATGAATATGGCAAAATACCCCCGTTTTTGCCATAGTTGTCATACTGAATAAAAATGTGCGGTTGAAAAATTTGTACAATATCATAAAAACATGATACTCTTGTAATCTGTAACATCTACTAAGTAAATAAGCGCCATATAATATAACACATGATTTATTAAAAACAAGACGTGTGCAGGTAAAACGACACCTTCACTGTCAACCACAAAATAACTTTTGCGGTTACAATACATCAGAGTTGTCATCATTCTTCAGTTTACTTGGTGCTAGTGAAGGAATCGAATATTGTCAATATTGTCTGCGACTGAGTAGCAAAATTATATCATTCTTACCTTTCCCCTATATGCATCATTGAAATTGTCTGTTCACAAAACCGCTTACGTTTATTATAAGGGATTTCGAATGCAGCATGCGAACACATCCTTTCATTATATTATACAAGAATATACTCGTATAATGCAACAAGATAGGCTTGTAATATAATAGGTCTTTACCTATAAAATTGCCGTTTTACAGTACTGGCCACTTAAAAACAAAATAACTTTTGTTTGGCTAAGAATTTTAATTTCAAATTAATTTTATTTTAAAAACAGAAATTCTTTTTTCAAAATCAATCATTTGTTTATTGATTAGCGTTATGTTTTCATCGCATTAGAATATTTTTCATCATCGTGGATACGTTAAAAATTCGAGTAATTATGGTATATGAGTACCGTCGTGGAAGCAACGCAGCGCAAGCGCTACGCAACATCATCGAAATATCTACTACAAACGAAGCACCACCTGTTTATTGGTTTGCTAGCTTCCGCTCTGGAAATTTCGACCTGAAAAATTAACCCCATGGTCGTCCGAAAACTGGTCGACAATGACGAATTAAAGGCGATTGTAGAAGCTGATGATACTCAATCTACGGCTGAATTAGCAGCAGCTTTCGATGTTAGCATCAAAACAATATTGTCCATTTGTGTCAAACTGGCAAGGTAAAAAAAGCTTGACAAATGGTTGCCCCACGATCAACTCAATGATCGCCAGCGCGAAGTACGCGTCGAGACGCGCCTTGCACTGCTCAACAGGCACACTAATGAAGGAATTTTGAACCGCATTGTTACCTGCAACGAAAAGTGGATTCTGTTTGACAATCGTAAGCGCTTAGTAAGTTGGTTCGATCCTGGTTTAGCACCTAAACAATACCATAAACGAAAACTTACCCCTAGAAGAGTGATGGTTACTGTTAGGTGGTATAGCGCCTACAGACTTCAACTTTTTCCAGAATTTGGATACCTTTTTGGCGCGAAAAAAATTCAATACCCGAGAGGCAGTATAAAATGCCTTTGAAGAATTTGTTGCCTTCCGTCCAGCTGCTTTCTTCAAGAACTGTCAGTGAGTTGGATGATGATGATGATGAAGATGCATCATGGTGATTACTTTGATTAATAGAAATAAAGAATATAGAAAAAAAATACGTTAACTTATTTAATAAAAAACGGCAATTTCATAGCTAAAGACCTTATATTAGGCTGTATTTCTTGTTTTTTTATTTCCATTCCCAGATAATAAATTTATATATTATGTAGTAAGTAGCCCATAAATATATTTAGATAGTTAAGACAAATAAATGTTTATTACTATACAATAAATTACATCACTACTCAAACACACACTCAAGTACACTTCATCGTAATTTACATTTATATTGTCGGTCCGTTTGTAGTCAATATTAACTACGAATCGCGCAAAAAAAAAATTTATAAAATCATAATTTTATCGTGACGTTTTTCGCCCTTTACTGGTAGTTTAAGAGAATACCCTATCATCCACATATCACCTAACCTAACCTAAGAGGCGACACGAGATGGATCAGTACTATCTGTCTGATAAAAAGTGAAAATAATGCGTGGTAAAAATGACAAATTTCCCCTTTATAAGGTAATCTATGGGGGATGCCTAACTTTACCAGCGGACTTTTGATAGTCTGTAATGAATGAATAATATAACATTTAATAACATCATGAAATACTTTCTAGTGGTTTGGGCACATCATGTTCTAAATTAAAAATATTCTTAATCGACGACCAAGTGTGCGTAGATATATGAATGTGCCTACCGCCTGTATATGTATATTACCATGTTCGTTCATCATGTTTGTTTCGTTCTGTTATCAATTGCCAATAGTTTTATTTCTTTTTAAAGCAAACTCTATGTATACTTTAATACCATCTGCTTAAGCAAATGCAAAATTTCTTCTGCATGCGGCTTTTAAATGAATTCGAATTTATTTAATATGTATTAAAAACGTGACATGAATTCTTGCTCTGATCTTAGATTGTTTTCTTCGGACAGCAATACAGTAGTTGAAAAATAGAATGGAATAAATTGACAGTGTAATGATAAAAACACGAATTTTTTTTCATTAAAAATCTTTAGAAAAGATTTTTATAATTTTGTAATATTCTTACCACAAAACTTATACTTTAAGAGTTAATTTTACTTGTTCTTAGTTTTCTACTGTAAAAATTTTTTTCTAATTACCGTTACCGTTATCGTTACAGCCTATTAAAATCGGGATAATATGGGGTAGTGAATATTCTTACTCCGCCAATACACGGCAAATTAATTCGTGAGGAAATGTTATAAAAACACAGTCATAATGAATGGAACTAGAAAATTTTTCAACTGAATTTGCATTAGGAACATTAATAATTTATAACTAATAACTAAATAAAAGATGTTGATAACTAGACTTGTTTACAATCTACAATAGTAGTTTGCCCTCTTAAGGATGTCAATGTACTTTTAAAAAAAGTTGATCTTTGTTAAAAATACATTATGGCAATTTCTCCGCTAAACAAATTAACCTAAAAATATCAAAGCATGCTATACTGAATTAGTCTTCTACGCCACCAATCCTAGAAGTGCCGCCGTGGACTTTTAATAAAAATTTATAAAAATGATATTTATGTTTTTATGTGAGTAAATTATATGAGTCGTAGACGCAACAACGGCTTCACATAGTCTTTAGCAGAGCGAGTAATTAAGATGCTAACACTGCGTAGATCTGATAATTAAGTCGTAGTATTATCAGCATTATGATAGGAACCGACCTCAATGCAAAGGTCGTGTTTTAATTGATGCTTCAGATGTATGTTCCTATTGACGACTACAAGATCAACCGTCTCGGGTGTCAGAACTGTCCGATGGAATACCTTGGTAAGATATTAAATATCTCTAATATTAAGGAGAGATAAACGGTTTTTCTTTAAATATTTTTTCACAAATATTAGAGGAAAGGAAATATATTTTTGAATTCAATATTATTACCATCAGGAACTTGACCAAAGTCAAGAGAACTTACCGTGCTTGTCAGGCGGATTAGTGGATACAGTCTCAAGATAACACTGTGATCCGTTACCTCTTACAAGTCAGTACCTATAGCATTTCAATATACTGACTTTTAAGATTTAGGATAAAAGCACTAAGTACTATTGTATGATATGCTGGTTAGTAAAGTATCAGAGTGCAGTGTCAAGCTTGGGACCAACTTATTTTAGCCAGCTTGGTTAACTGGCCTCCCCTGTGCTACCCCAATTGCTAATAGGTATTTCGTAAAGGTTTCAAAATAATCTTAAAGTTATTTTCCAATGATTTTTAAAATTAAACAATATTACGACAAAAATGGTCGCACTGTATCACATACAGGCTATTTAGTTTTTTAATTTGTCAAAGTAGTTTCTTTGTACCGTGAACATCTGCAAAAGTCAATGGATTTGGATGCAAATCTATTAAATAAAATTATATTAATGTTCGTTCGCTGCAAAGAACCCATGAGTAGGTACTTGGGTAGCATCCAATTATATTTCTATACGGGCCAAAGCATTAACAGCGTACCGTGTTACCTAACGGATAAAGTTCTTATTTAGTTCTCCAAAGACCGCCACATATGAACAAAACGTCGTTATCGCGTTAGTAAAAGTGAATTATTTTATTGTCTATAGAATAAACACCCCTTTATTTAATAAACCTTCATATATAATACAACAATTATAAATTTTATTCTTCATATCAGTGTGGCATAGCGGCAATTCCGGTCTCAATTTAGATAAAGATTATATTGTGGTAACTGCACAGATAAAGGATTTTATTGAGGAGGCTTCATAGAAAAGACGTGTTGGCTTGATACTTTAACCATATCTTTGTTGATTGTGACACGGAGTGACGCTTTTCGAAAACTTGCGAAGATGCCTAAGGACACAATTAATCAAAAGGTAAATATAACAATAATTGACACATAATTTTTTTACATAATTCAATAGAATATGATATAACATCACACAAAATTATTTATATAATTTTCTTTCCTTTATTACGTTTTACAGCATCAGTGAAACGCTTATATAACCTAAGTAAATTAATTACCTAAGTACATAATATACGGCTTATATTACTGAGTATTAGTACTCGTAGTGTATTAATTAATATAGGTAAATCTTAAACTGGCATAATAATAATAGAACTTATATTAATGAAGCATTGATTGTAGATAAAAATCTTGCATTACATAATAAAATATTTAAGCTGTTGCCGTATATTATGTGTTCGTCGTGTAGTTACGACAAAGGGAAACTGAACTGAGGTGAGGAGGAGCAGCAAAAACATTCTGATGACAACTAAAATAATAATAAAACTGCGGTTCTCAACACGCGTGCCAAGGGTCACAAGGGTCAATCAATGGAAATATTCCCCGTATAAGGCATATCTTTGGGGAAGGCCTATGTTCAGTAGCAGGTTGTAATGGATGAATACGTGTATGATGTTAATACATAATTGTATTATGAATATATTTCTATATTAATAATAGTGATCTTGTATTTAATAAAATTTAAAACAAAAAATATATACGAAACCAAATTTAAAAATTCTATAGTTAAGAATGATAGTTATTTTACACGGTAAATGAACGTATATACAAGAATGATAGATATTTTACACGGTAAATGAATGAGTAAGCACAATATACTCAGGTATATATTGCAAAATGTTCCGATGATGTAACAAAAAAACATTAGTAATATATTTTTTTTAAGATTTACTAACATGCTAATAAATCAATAAAATCCTAAATTACTTTTACAGATATACTAGTACATAATATATTAACATTCTTTGATCCGAATAATGTCTCTTTTAAATAATAAATGGATGGATACTACCACGGTCATTATTAAAAATTTTGCTAAGGAAATAATGTATAAAGAACTAGAATCTCGTTCTTTACTAGATAAGCATTTCTAGTTTGCATACAATTTCATTTATGAAAATGTTTCGAATTGAGACGAACTCAGTACACGTTTTTATAGGATGGCAGCACATCTGGTCTATTTTGGATTTGTCCTAGCTTGCAATGCATGACACGCCGTACCGGCGGATTTTCTAAATCAAACCCCATTTCAAAGGTATGAAAATGAATAATACAAGTGTGTGCTTTAATTTGTAAATTCACTGGTGATTGTTTATTTGAGCAAACAGGGCTTTCGCTATGTTCGTGTACGTACAGTCAACATAATTACTTGAATTAGTTTTTTTTTTATACAATAAGGGTGACAAACGAGCACACACTTCACCTGATGGTAAGTTGATGCGTGTGACACATAGACATCTACATTTATACTCCATTAAGAATCAAATTGCAAATGCGTTTTCACTCCTGAGGACTGAGATGGAATGCCTCGTTTACACTAAAAAGGGTCTCCGGTTCTCTACAGTCACCACAGGAAACACAACAGCATAAAGCTGCCATTTTACGCCGGTATTCTGTGAAAGCATGGTCCTGCCACGGTCGAGTTGACCCATTCAAGCTACAACCATAATATAGCTGTTCATAAGTAGGCTCTACCACGTTTTCTTTATACATAAGAGGGGGAAAACGAGCATACAGCTCACTCGATGGTAAGTTACTACCGCCTCCCATGAACAACTGCAACACCAAGGGAAATTAAGTGCCACGAGGAAGAAAACTTCTAATAAATCGCACAGTGGCGGACCGCCAATCATCCGAATAGCATGGATGGTATCGCGATGGTGAAATTGAGCGGCTGGAATTAGTCCGAACAATTCCTATGAGCACTCACTGTGGTAAATGCGATAGAATACGCAAAGAGAGGCAATATCTGTTCGCAGCGCCAGTGAGTCAAGCCGATCAGAAAGAACTCGGTCGCCGACGCTTCGAACCGCTCTACGCTAGATGCAATCAAATTGAAGAAGCTGGCATTGGGGTGCCACGGCCTAGAGATGAGAACAGTATTCCATGCGAGGCCGAACTTGCGCCTTGAAAAGTTGCCATCAGTATACCGGCATGAAATACTGTCCCGCTCTACAAAGTACGCCAAAAGTTTTAAAAAACATAAACGTTAAATACAGTATACTGTAGTATACATATTTTTGGCAAACATGACACGGAATAAATAATGTCGTGAATACAAATAAGGCGATGCATTTTGAATTAAATTATGTACATTATTTAAGTACGGTATTATTGTTACACCGCAAGAAATTCTTTTAATATATTTGTTTTGTTGAAACGATTGATAATATATATACTAGCCACATTACTTAGTGTTTTCTATTATTATCTCGAAAACTATACTGCTGTAGTAGTATTAATATTATTTAACATGATACATAATATAGTTAGGAATTTATTTTTATATGCCACTAGCTTTTGTGAATTCCTCCGCGTAGAAAATAACTGCAAATCTATACCTAATAGTGGTCTTTTGGCAAGCAGTACAACTATCGAAAAACCACGTCAAAGTCACTTTTTTTGCTATTATCTCAAAAACTGTTTGTGATATGGAAAAATGTTTCTCATAAAAATTTAATCTCTATTAATTCCATCCAAAAAAGGTATTATCATCTTATCCTTTAAAAGTCATAGTTTTGTTATAAAATGGTATAAAGGAAAAAAAAAAATTTGGTTTTGCATCAAAACTTAAGGAGACAGAACATAAAAAATAAGGTAACGAACTTTATTCAGTTTAAAAAAAATCTTAGAGTATAAATATGCAAGTTATATATACTTTAAGTAAAAAAAACTTAAAATAAAAATTTCGTTCAAAATATAGCCTTAATCCCTCCTGTTTTCGTAATGTTTCATCACAATTCAGTCATTCCGAATTTTAGCCAGGGCAGACAGACAAAAAATTTTACAATGATTAATTATGACTATAGCCATATATTTTAAATTTTACAGGTAGACTGCTTTTATTTGAAATTATCCCAAATTGAATATTATGATTTATGGGCAACAACATTTTTGCCTACCGATCGACCCTTAAGAATATGTGCGTGAGCAGTAAAATTAGTTAAAATAATGTATTACTACATTTATTGAGATTTTTTTAATAAGTTTTTCTTGACAATTTGTCTATATTACTTATTATGAACCTTCTCTGCAAATTTGGCCGGTTATTCCAAAATAACCATGTATTTAATGCGAGATTTAATATAGGTATTTCCTTTTTACACATAATATCATTGGTTTTTTCATATCCTCATTTTGTTTTATTTATATTACGCACGTGCGAATATTATTAGAACCGTAATTCCCCTGATAGATTGAGGAAAATACTGTATTGATTAGTGTCGCTCAGTTTGTTTTGCTTCTTTCATTTTATTTTGACGAATCATAGGCACCAGGTTTCTCATTGCAACGTGTTTTAATGTATTCAATATATATTTTTCATTATAATATATGTAAGACATCATAAAAATCTTAGACTTCGGACTTTTTAGGTAGAAATCTATATAAATAAAATTATAGAGGTTTGCAGTCAAGTCAAGAAAAACTACTGGATAGATTTCAACTTATTTCTTGGCCCTTATCTAAAAAAAAATATTGCGATATCTTCATTTAATATGAACTTATTAAAGTTTTAAGAAACAACGATTTTTATAATATCACTATGAGTTCAGTGATGTATGTTTTCTTTGTTAATACATCAAACAACGCGGAATAAGTCGCAGGTATCAGCTAGTAGGCAATAAATGAAAAGCAACTCTGGTGAACCTATTCTCCTACATAGCCTGATTGAAATCTGATTGAGACAAATTTTAGACTTATAAAACTATTAGATGGAATGCCGAAAGTTTTTCTGGAGTTATAAAATCTAAGGGAGTAAATTGGAGGAGTCTAGAAACGGAAGAAAATAATGTGAATTATTTTTCTTCCGTTTCTAGACTATATATGATTTAGCTACGCAGCAATAACAAAGATACTTCTACATTAATTTGCAAAAAGTTTCAGAGTCCAAGGTTAAACAAAAAACTGTATGTGTGATGTTTATAGTGACTGACTTATCTATCAACCCACTGCCTAGACCGCTAAACGTAGAAATCTGAAATTTGAACAGTAGCTGCCTTTTATGACGTAGGAATCCACTAAGAAGATATTTAGAAAAACTCCACATCAAAGGGGGTAAAATAGGTTGTTACAGTTTGTGCAAAACGTTTTATTTTACAGGACGATGGACTAGAAACTTCTAAAGGTACTCTGTAAATAAAATAAATTAATTCGGATTTAGCGAGTTTTCAAAACAATCTCTTACAGTTGTTGTTGTCTTGTTAGTCACTGATTACAAATGGGGAAAACTGATTAATTTTAGTTTACACCGTAGATAAACTCAAGAGGTGTATTCGTGCGCAACGCTGTGACTTAACGCAAAAAAAAAACATAGAACCGGATAAACAGTAGACCTCCATTTTTTGCCATACCTACATTTTTTAAGGCAAAGAAGCATCGCACAAAATTTGATAGCAATAGTCATCCATATGTTCACTCGTAGCCACGACATGACATCTTTTAGTTTTAGTAACGTTCTAAAAATCAAGCTGCTCAGGATATAGTAACCTCAAAAATAATCGCGCTAAACTAAGATTCGCATTATAAATAACTGATTTTCTTTTATCTTAATCTACGGATCGTAATTAATTAATAACCGAGAATGAATTATAGTTGGATTCAGAACGTCACCAATTGAAAAATTATAATTAATCTAATATCAGAAATTCTTTATTATTTCCGACATATTTGTGGTTTTTAGTGTTCTGTAGTTACCCAAAAAACGGAATACTTATGACATCACCACGGTCTGTGTGTATCTGCCACAGAATTTTTTCACAGGCACTTTTTCACGAAGATTATTACAATTGGGCAGTTTTTACATACCACAGTCACATTCAATTTTTAGTTTATATGCTCGTATAGTTGCTTTAAATTGTTTTCCCAAAAGTATCTCCCAGTGGGCGGTAATTCAATAATACGTATCCACTAGAAAATTATACGTAACAATAATAAAGCTTTCAAGTAACAAAAACCCTTGAGGACTACGATGAAATACCTTAAAACCTGTTATTATAATGTATCTCTCATTTTTCCAACGAGAACATAAATGATGAGCTCCATTTCTCTAACGGTGGTACCCAAGGTTTCACTTTCCTGTATTCCATGTAGCCTTTTGCGATAAGACCGTAGAAAGAGACCGGATTTTAATTAAGTCTTAAACCCACTAATAAGGAACGTCAGTCAGGTGTATATAGCGCTGTACTGCAGGGCACAAACCATTTATACATATAGCTTGGTTAAGTGTATTATTATTATGTTGTATTTAGAAAACGCTTTTGTTCAAACGATAAAAGACCCAATCAGTAAATGGTTCAATGGCGGGCGTGACGTATTTATCGGAAAAGTTCACATAACCTTCGCAAAGGTTATAAGTTGAAACGGCCCGAGCATTGCCCTTTCGTTTTCATCTAAAGTTAATAATCCAACAATTAATTAGAATTGTTTTGTCTCTATCTTAGTTATACATTATTTAGCAATGTTATACAACTACAATCCTATACTATTACATGAGCAATTATATGTTTAGAATATTTTTTTTTTGTAATCGCATTCTCGAAAATTGTTGTAATAATTAAAATGAAGTTTACATAGTAGTATTTACGTTGACAAAAAATCAATCTAGCTAGGTCTAATTTCTTAATGGCTAGAGCGTAGGGTTATCACGCTAGAGTGCGCGAGCTCTAATCTTCCTAACGATCTGGTTTTTTTATTTTTGCTTTTTTAGTATAAAAGTCCACACAGCTCAACAGCTGGCCAAAAATAAATTGTTATCGGTAAATATAAATAAAATTTAATTATCTGTTTGAATATCGAAATAACTGCCGTTTATAATAGGCTCACTATTTGCATGCCACTAAGACGTGCACAACCATTTTTAAAATTTTTGCCTCTCCGGGCTAACAGGCGAAGCCGGGTCTGTTCGCTAGTAGACTAATAAAATGTTTTGTTTGCGGGTTGTACGTACATCTTTATCGCGCTATGTGTAGAGAGAATGTTTGATTACAGTATTCTTACAAAAAATCATTATTTTATCGATAAATAATCAAACATAATATTTAATACTATTTTGAATGATTAACAAATAAATACATATTTATAGAACTGGTTTCTTCATATATATATTTATAGAACTGGTTTCTTGGAAACAATTTTGCTTTACAAGTATTTCTAGATAAGTGTTATGCCTCAAAAAAAATTTTTTTCTAATGCCGAGCAAAGGTCGGTCGAGCAGGTACTAATATTATAAACGTGAAAGCATTAGTTATATGTACTACGTACTAGAGAAGCCATTGCAACAAGCGTGAAAGTATATTTGTTTGAATGATTGTCCTTCAATAGCGCTTGTACAGCTGTACGGATGCTAATGAAATTTTTGGCATAGAAGTCGATTATGTAGTTAAATAGAAACATAGGTTACTTGTTTAACAATTGTACATTTTTTATAAATATTTAGAGATAAGTATAGCATAAATATCAAGAGCTGGTGTATATGATCACAAAAATATAATTTCGTATCATTTACTTTTATCTTATTCGTTGGCCCTTACAGAATAACATATTGCATTTTTTATAGAAGAGGGGGCAAACGAGCATGCGGCTCACCTGATGGTAAGTGGCTACCGCCGCCCATGAACAACCGCAATACCAGGGGAATTGCAGATGCGTTGCCGGCCTTTTAGAAAGGTGTAAACTCTTTTCTTGAAGGTAGGAAGTCATATCGGTCCGGAAAAATCGCCGGCGTTAAAGAATTCCACAGAGAAGTTGTTCGAGGAAAAAAATCCTAGTAAAACGTACAGTCGTGGACCGCCAAGCATCCAGATGGTGAGGATGGTATCGTGAATTTTGACGCGATGTGCGTTCGTGAAATTTGGCGGCTGGAATTAATCCGAACAATTCCCCAGAGCACTCCCCGTGGTATGTGGTAAATTCGATATAAAATGCAAAGGGATGCAACATCCCTACGCAGTGCCAGTGTATCGAGCCGATCAGAAAGAACTCGGTCGTCGACGATTCGAACCGCTCTGCACTGAATGCGGTCAAGTAAAAGGAGCTGGCACTGGGGTGCCCCGGCCCAGAGATGAGAACAGTATTCCATGTGAGGCCGAACTTACGCTTTGTAAAGTTGCAAGCGATGCCGGCATGAAATACTGTCTCGATCTGCTGAGCACGCCAAGCTTTTTAGAGGTCAATTTGGCCTTCCCTTCCAAGTGACCACGAAACTGCACACTATTCGATATGTCGACGCCGAGGATTCCGATGCTAGCTGGGGCAGCAAGGGGAGTGCCTTGAAAGTGAGGAGATACGAATGAATGTTTTTACCAGTTTGTAAAATATCATTGATATGCAGGAGAAACAGCGTTGGTGATATCACGCAGCCTTGCGGAACACCAGCGTTGATATAAATTAATTAGAAGTGGAAAGTGACTACCGCCGCCCATGAACAACTGCAACACCAGGAGAATCGCAGATGCGTTGCTGGCCTTTTAAAAAGGAATAGGCTCTTTTCTTGTAGGTCCCTTAGTCGTATCGGTCCGGAAAAATCGCTGGTGGTAAACTATTCCACAAGGAAGTTGTGCGAGGAAGAAAACATCTTCTAAATCGCACAGTGGTGGACCGCCAATCATCCAGGTGGTATGGATGGTATCGCAAGTTTTATTACGTTGTGCGATGATGAAATTGAGCGGCTGGAATTAGTCCGAACAATTCCTCAGAGCACTCCCCGTAGTAAATGCGATAAAATACGCAAAGAGATGCAACATCTCATATATAAGAACGTTTATTTTATATGTTTATAATATTATAACGCCTTGTTGTCAGACGCAACTCGAACCGCTTGTTCTGTTTCATTGGTTTTGTATGCAAACCATAGCAAATCAACTTTGTATACAGAATGCTTTGTGATTATGTGTTGTATTATTAGATTATTGTGACTAGCATACGACAACAGCAGACACACTATATATTCTCCAAATTCGACAGAATTAGGATAAATAAGATATTATCCATGTTTAAAGAAAAAACATTATATTTCATTTGTTATTAATAATAGTCACAAAACGAGCCTACGTTACGTGTTTAGTATGGTAGCACATGCCAACAATATCAATGAAAAATGGCTACAGATGCGTTTAACCACTGGTGTGGTGACTGAAATGGAATGACTCACAGCCTTTACATATATTAGTGTTCTCCAGACCACGTTTCGGTCAACGCGGCCCGTCTCAACAGAGGCTATCCATCAGGACAGAAGGACAGCAGGACAGAATTATAGTGTGTGCGTAAACACAGGTGCACTCTTTATTCCGTTACATGGTTTGGTGGGACGTCAATGCGACACGACTGGAGATTCATGGCTTTGCTTTGATATGTGTTTTCCGAGCGAAGGAGGTGAAACACCGCCAATGTTCTGACTCTGGGTTGCTACTGAGAATTTCTTGGCAGAAAACATCAATAACTGAATCTCGAATCTAGTATTTGACCACTCATACTGTCTTTTGGTCTGTCTTATACTGTGTTAATCAAATATTGATACTCTTCTTCGGAACGCAACAGTATATGCACTACTGCTTAGCGGTTGAAATTGCCAAAAATACCTAAAGGAACGAATGAATCACAGAAAAAGAATTCAATCAGTTACTAGATAATAGAATTCTAGCTCAAGTCGTATAAAATTGCAATTTAAAAAAGTTATATCACGCATGAATTTTTATTTTAGAGCAGCGATAAGATAGCCTGCTTATTTCAAAAGAAATGTTTGAGGTGATTTCATTTTTATAAGCCACTTATTAAAATATGTTTACAAATATTATGCTCTAAAGTAAATGTAAATGTTACTGAGATTTATTTTATCGTCATTTTTAAGGGTTATTTAATTTAACTATGAATTTTCATTGTTCTTTATCTTGTCTGTCTGAATGTCACAAAGGTCTAGCCTAAATAATTTATATGTCGCCTTAAGTCTGTTTCAGTTTTCTTTGAATAAAATTTATTTGAATAGTTTATAGGTATTAAAATGATGTTTTTTTTATTTATTAAAGCATCACCAACATTTGTATACATTGTTAAAGTTATAATTTACATACATACGTAGATAGGGAATTACTTTAAATGCTACAAACCAATATTAGTGATTACAACATGTACTGGAATAAACATTAAGAATAATACGTAGCATAATACAATACAGCAAACTAAAACATTAAAAGAATTCAAAATTTAATGTAATAAATCCAAAAAATGTAATAGACATTTGCGTTATGTTTGAGTAATTATTTTCTGAGCTTGTTAGGTGAGTCGGTATTAATATCTAATGCAGGAAAGTTCACTGATCAATTTACTTAACCTAGAGATCGGGGAATCTGCGCCAAATACCGTTCTACGAAGAGGTGGTCTAATAGTAATTATTCTCTTACGGGGGCACCTATGAGGTATGCGAAATTTTATCTTATTCAACAATTGAGGGCAGTTAATTTTATTATTTAATAATTTGCTTAAGAAGAGTAAGTCGGATATTTGTCTACGATTAGCCAAGGATGTAATTTTGAAAAAAGATAGCTGTATCTTATACGAAGAAAGTTTCTTTTTTGAAACTCGATTTGAGTATACTAAATGCCACATGAATCTTTTTTGTATTCATTCTAAGCGTAAAGAATACGTTGCATAATGTGGTCTCCAAACTACAGAACAGTATTCTAAGATACTTCCATCATCATCATCATCATTACAGCCCTTCACAAGTCCACTGCTGAACATAGGCCTCCCCCAAGGAATGCCACAAAGCACGGTCCTGAGCCACCTGCATCCATCGACTTCCTGCATATCTTACCAGGTCGTCACTCCATCTAGTGGGGGGACGCCCTACACTTCGCCTGCCGGTACGAGGCTGCCACTCGAGAACCTTTCTTCCCCATCGGTTGTCGGTTCTTCGAGCTATATGGCCGGCCCATTGCCACTTCAGCTTACTAATCCGTTGGGCTATGTCGGTCACTCTAGTTCTACTGCGGATATCCTCATTTCTGAGTTTATCACGCAGAGAAACTCCGAGCATAGCCCTCTCCATAGCTCGCTGAGCGACCTTGAGCTTCCTCATCCGGCCAGCAGTGAAGGACCACGTCTCAGTTCCGTATGTCATCACTGGCAACACGCACTGGGTGTACAGTCTCGTTTTCAAGTTTTGAGGTATACCTGACGAGAAGATGTGCCGTAATTTCCCGAACGCTGCCCAACCGAGTTGAATCCGTCGATTGACCTCTCGGTCGAAGTTGGACTTACCTAGTCGGACTATTTGTCCCAGGTAAACATACTCGTCAACAACTTCGAGCTTAGTGTTCCCAACAACTACCGGCATAGGTGTGACATGGACATTAAACATGATCTTTGTTTTGTCCATGTTCATCTTAAGACCTATCCGTTGGGAAACACTATTGAGGTCATTGAGCATAGTGCTTAGGTCCTCCAGCGATTCTGCCATAAGGACTATATCGTCGGCAAATCGAAGGTGAGTGATGTACTCGCCTAAGATACTTCGTACTAAATTATTGTAGAGCATTATTTTGGTTTTATTGCTGCGGAAAAATTTAATGTTTCTGTAAAGAAACCCTAACATTTTGGTGGCACATTTTGTAATATATTCCATATTATGCGGTATAAATGTGAGTCTGCTTTCAAATATGAACGCCTAAATCCTTGGTCTCTTTTAGTTCCTGTAAATTATTATTGCCTATGTGATAACTGTAGTAAACTAAATTCATTTTCTGAGCAAATTTTACGTAGAAACATTTTTTTTACATTGAGATCCATCTTATTCAAATTACGCCATTGAAAGAGATTGTCGAGATCACACTGGAGTTTACGTGCATCATCTGTGGTTTCAATTATTCTGCAAAATTTTAAGTCATCAGCGTACAAGTAAGATTCAGAAAATTTTAGGCACAAAGGCAGATCATTAATATAAATATTAAACAGAAGTGGGCCCAGGTGAGATCCCTGTTGTACGCGGACATATATATATATATATATATATATATATGTTAAATACGTTTGACGTTTTCTAATGTCATTAGAGTCGACTGAAAATATTATGAACTCCAATAGAAAACGAAGAAAACATCTCATTTACATACATATATCAAATGCCCACGAAACAGCCTCAAAAGTGCGAGACAAAGATAAGAAACGGCTTCGGTTGTAAGATTTATTTAATAATATTTAATATTCAGCTCAGACATATATCGTAGAGCCGTGGTAGCTCAGGGGCTTAATGTTCTCTGTAAATTTTACAGTACGTGAGGAACCCGGGTTCGATTCCCGCCAGCACCAATGAAATTGTTAATTGCAATTTTAAGTGCTCCAAATCGGGTGCACCAAAGCAGTCTTCCATGAGTTCGGGACTACGCCTAGGGAGTAGGAGTACCGGAAAAGACGCATTAAAACCTTATATGACATACCCCACCTGTATAACATCATCATTATCATTACAGCCCTTCACAAGTCCACTGCTGAACATAGGCCTCCCCCAAAGAATGCCACAAAGCACGGTCCTGAGCCACCTGCATCCATCGACTTCCTGCACATCTTACCAGGTCGTCACTCCATCTAGTGGGGGGACGCCCTACACTTCGCCTGCCGGTACGAGGCTGCCACTCGAGAACCTTTCTTCCCCATCGGTTGTCGGTTCTTCGAGCTATATGGCCGGCCCATTGCCACTTCAGCTTACTAATCCGTTGGGCTATGTCGGTCACTCCGGTTCTACTGCGGATATCCTCATTTCTGAGTTTATCACGCAGAGAAACTCCGAGCATAGCCCTCTCCATAGCTCGCTGAGCGACCTTGAGCTTCCTCATCCGGCCAACAGTGAAGGACCACGTCTCAGTTCCGTATGTCATCACTGGCAACACGCACTGGGTGTACAGTCTCGTTTTCAAGTTTTGAGGTATACCTGACGAGAAGATGTGCCGTAATTTCCCGAACGCTGCCCAACCGAGTTGAATCCGTCGATTGACCTCTCGGTCGAAGTTGGACTTACCTAGTCGGACTATTTGTCCCAGGTAAACATACTCGTCAACAACTTCGAGCTTAGTGTTCCCAACAACTACCGGCATAGGTGTGACATGGACATTAAACATGATCTTTGTTTTGTCCATGTTCATATGTATAACATACCCCAAAAAAATAAAAAAATATTATTATATTCACTGACGACTAAACGAACACTTACTTTTTCATAATAAACGTCAAATTTACAGAAATGGCTCAAAGTGTGTTCCGCCTTGCTCAATACACAACCTCGCTCGTGGGGATATGGCTTGTATGGCATTTCACACCATCGGCGGTGTTATTGATGTGAAAACCGATCTAACACGCTGTTCTATCTCGGAAACCGTTGGGCAATCGGAGAAATACACTCTGTCCTTCACACAACCCCACAAAAAGAAGTCAAAGAGTGTGAGGTCCAGAGAACGAGCAGGCCATAGCACCGGTCCCCCGCGGCCGATCCATTCTCACGGAAAGCGAATGTTAATATGTTCTCGTACGTTGCGAGCAAAATATGCCCTTGCTCCATCATGCTGAAACACAATGTTTCTTTGGTTCTCAAAGGAATCCCAGTCAGCCACAGGAAAGTCGTCAATCGCCTCTTCGAATTCCGTTTGTAAAAACGTTAGATAGTTGCTACCGTTCAGACGTGATGGTATAATGACGGGACCGATTACATGCCCGTCATAAAGGCCAGCCCACACATTCAGCCGCCACTGGTGTTGGAATCTGCCCTGCCGTGAAGCATGTAGATTCACAAGAGCCCAAACGTGATCGTCATGTATATTTGAAAGTCCTGACCTCGTAAATGTTGCCTCCTCCGTCCAAAGAACATAGTTTACGTAATTAGGGTTTTCCTCTAACTGCCTGAGATACCACTCGCAGAAGTTCCTCCTGGGTGCAAAATCGGAGGGTATCAGCTCCTGTGTACGGCGATAGTGATAAGGGTGACGATTGTCGTCACGAAGAATTCGCCAAACTGCAACATGGTTTATACCGAATCTTGTTCAGGCTCGCCTCGTACTTGTGGTCGGCTCTTCTTCAAAATGCTCTAACACTAATTCAACCTGCTTGGCGTCGACTGTGCTTGGACGTTCACTTTCAGTAGACCGATGAAAAGAGATGGTGGAATGTAGTCGTCTTGAAATGTTCAGAAAACGCTGGTACGAAGGCAGCCGTCGATGTTCAGTGAGGGGTCCTACTATCGATAAATTGTTGCCAATACAGTTCGCGAGCACGATTTAAATTGATATCTTCATGACCTACGCATAACATCATATCCTAATATTCCGAGTTAGAAAGCATCGTTATTTTGCAAAAAATGTTGGAAGGAAAACTCGAAGCAGCTGTAGGATATCGATTAAAAGATTTGAAATTGACAACATTTATTTTTATACGTGGTAGAGCCATGCTGCAGCTATATTATGGTTGTAGCACGAATGTATCGGCTCGACCGGTGAAGGACCACGCTCTCACAGAATACAAGCGTAAAATAGCAGTTTAACGCTGCTGTGTTTCGTATGGTGAGTGTAGAGAACCGGAGACCCTTTTTACTGGAAATGAGGCATTCCATCTTAGTCCTCACGGGTGACAACGCATCTGCATTTTGATTCTAGATGATAGATAGATGTAGATGTCTATGGGCCACAGCAACCACTTACCATCAGGTGGACTGTGTGCTCGTTTGTCACCCTTATCCTATAAAAAAAAATCTTGAAATTTTTTGAAACCAGTACTTGAGTATAATGACATCCTTGTATTGAGGTAGCAAACATTTATGAATGAAAAATAGAAAACCTATTCAAGTAGACAATTATTAGGTAAAATAGGTACGTAGGCCTTTCTGTTAAATAATCTGGTTCCCTGACATGACAGCTTACTAGGGTTGACAAAATGTTTGGCTTTGATAATCTTTACATATAAAAATGACGTGTCACGTTGTTTGTTCGCGATGAACTCCTAAACTACTGAACTGATTTCAATGAAATGTTTCACGATGTGAGCAGTTTGGTCCAACTTGAGAGATATGATAGTTTTTATCCCGGTATGTGACCCTCAATTTTTTTATTGTGAATTTAATGATTTTTTTTAGGACGCATGGTCGTCGGAAATGACAGAACGACGTTTGCCTGGTCAGCTAGTCTTTATATATAAAAATTACGTGTCACATTGTTTGTCCGCGATGAACTCCTAAACTATTGAACTGGTTTCAATGAAATTTTACACACTGTGTGCAGTTTGGTCCAACTTAAGAGATAGGATAGCTTTTATCCGGATAAATGACCCCCAAAATTTTTTATTGCGAATTTACGGATTTTTTATAGGACAAAGGGTCGTCGGAAAGGGCAGAACAACGTCTACTTGGCCAGCTAGTTAATTATATTTTTTACGGGGTATTTTGTAACACGTTGTAAAAATCAAAGCCCTGAACAATCTGTATTAATTATTATATTAAATCATTCCCTGCATGCCACGAAACCTCGTAGCTCAATCTCAAGCTCGACGCTTGTTTTATTGCACATAGGGTATGAAGGCAACCTGTTCGATCTCCGCGGGCAAGGCTAAGATTTTTTTTATAGGATAGGACGACAAACGAGAACACAGTCCATCTGATGGTAAGTGGTTGCTATGGCCCATAGACATCTACATTTATCATCGTTTAATTTGAGATGCGTTGTCACCCGTGAGGACTAAGATGGAATGCCTCTTTTCCAGTAAAAAGGGTCTCCGGTTCTCTACACTCACCATACGAAACACAGCAGTGTTAAGCTGCCATTTTACGCTGATATTCTGTGAGAGCGTGGTCCTTCCTGGTCGAGCCGACCCATTCGTGCTACAACTATACTACTAATATAGCTGCAGCATGGCTCTACCACGTTTATATAAGATTGTTAAAGCCGATGTTATTTTAAAATTTTGCTTGCTTTAAAAATAATTCAAATAAAATATTTTTCTTATAAATATACAATATAAAAGCATACATTCATAAATATATAATATTAGTTGTTAAAAATATTAAAATAGTTATTAAAAGTGACTTTGAAATTGAGTATTACACACAAAAAGATTAAGTATTAAATAAAGCAAACTATTCAATTCGTTTACGTATCATGACACAACGAGAATAAGAAATTAAATCTATCTGGGTAGGAATTTCAGCGACATATTTGCTGACGGTACACGTGAACGCATACGCAATCAGGAATCACAATACATGTTTGGAGGCACGTCGACACACCTCACCCATTCCAGGTTCCAAATACAGCTTGACCCTTTCAAAGAAATCTG
Organism: Parnassius mnemosyne; assembly: GCA_963668995.1. Lineage (NCBI taxonomy): Eukaryota > Metazoa > Arthropoda > Insecta > Lepidoptera > Papilionidae > Parnassius > Parnassius mnemosyne. Next base: position 18,713,578 of record CAVLGL010000079.1, read on the forward strand.
TCATGAGTCATGACGCATCGCTTCTAATGACGAAACAAATTGTGTAAATTTTAACAAAAAATATTCAATAGTTATTTTGAAATTATAAACATATATTTGTATATATACGTAAATGTTTATTAATAATATCAAATTGAAACCCAGCACATCTCTCATTGATCTTTAATATTGATGATGATAGTGGTTATGAAAAACTAGCATAAACAAAATGTGAAATATTATGAAAGCTCTAATCGCATATTAAATTCAAATACATATTAAAAATAAAAACAATAAAATATTTATTTTCTTTAGTAGATATTTTGTGTATGATAGTTTTCGTAAAAAAATAAAAAATAAACTTTTTTTAAATCGACCAGCGGACGCAATTAAAACAATTTATTTACCTTCACTGCAATCAACATGATAATCTAAAATACTTTTTACCAAATTTTTACTGTAAACTAGGTTACCTTAAAACTTCAAGTACAATCTGTACGAAATCATGTTGTAAATTGGTTGATATTTGAAGTAGCTTTTTCAGCAAATTTTGACATTATCGTTTTAATATAGAAAAGAATATTTTTCTACAACTGACAAACATAAAATGGGTAGGTATATTAAGGATATGCTTGAAGGACACAAAAAAGAGTTTAACGTGTGACGATAAAATAGCACGAATCGGTAGAGACAATGCATGCTTTCAATAAAACATTATTAATACAAATATATACAATCTTATATAGGTATTATATTATTTATGTATGTTTGTATGTAAATTTCATAACTCAGTAAACAAATGAGTACACAGTCCCTTAAGTGGATGATGTGGCCCGTAGACACCAACACCTATCATGATAAATGAATTAATGAAAATGTTCTTCATCACCCTTGAATAATAATATGAATATCTCGTTACCAGTAAAAATGGGTTTTCGGTTCTCTAAACTCACCATACAAAGTACAGCAATATTATTCTGCTATTTCACGCTGGTATTTCGTGAGAGTATGGTCCTTCTCCGGTATATCCGACCGATTCCTGCTGCAGCCGTTACACAGATTCAGTGTGGCTCTACCATATAAAAATTTGTTTGAATAATCTGAAACTTTGCAACCGTAAGGAACCGATGACAATGCAATAATTTCATGACCATGATCAATGCGTTTTGTTTAAGTTTCTGTAAATTCTAATATTATTTAAAAAATAATTCGAAAATCGAAACATTTCATAAGACATTCACAGCTGTTGCGTTATTTTAACTTGGATTGCGTGAAGGGCATCACGTGAGCGGTAAGAGTGCGCGGCGCGGCGCGTCGGCACGTTCGGGGGCCGGGCGTGACGTCACAAGGCGCGCGGGGGGCACCAACACGAAGGGGGACGGGGGCACTGGAGGGTGTGGTGCACATGCGCCGCGACCGCGTCGTTTCAAGGTGACCCTCTATTCGCCAAGTACCTAGCGCCGCGTCGCAAACTAATCGGTTCCTTTCACTTCTTCACGACTATACGGTCTCCGATATACCGGTATTCATCTAAACGTGAATATCAGCCATATCTCTGTGCCCAGTGGAATTTATGACAGCACCCTGTGGACGCCAACGCTACTCGTTCATCACCTACTATCTCGGTCGTCGCGACTGACAAGACGAATCGATATGCGTCAAGTACGAGACATCGTGAGTATTAGAATGTCAAATATTTGCTATAATATTAAAAATTTCCAATAGGGGCTTACTTATATCCACAACAATGCTATAAATCTATACCTATTGAATACAAAAATAAAAATCAGGAAAATCATTAATTAAGCTCATTATTTAACAACTTTAAGGTTTTTATAAGTAATGTAAACCTTTTTCTAAAGAAATCCGAATTAACATATCAAATTTTATATAATTATAAACGTCTGCATAAATTAGCATTTAAACTGTCGGTTTTCTACTATTTATTACTACTACAGACAATTTTTGAAGTATCTTAAACCCTCATCATAATAACAGCCTATCAATGTCCACAGCTGAAAATAAACCTCGGATATATTCTAATATTAATTAATATACTTATGTAAATCAGAATCTAACATATAACCATTCTAATCGTTCAGTTTCTCTACATACGAAAGAAAACTTAAATTTTATGATCAATCGATATTTAGGCTACATTAATTCATAGACTTTTTATTACAGTTAGTCTAATAAAATATCATTCTTATCAAATTAGAATAAGGATTTATCCTCAACTAAAATTGGGAATATTAACATGATTGAATTTATAAATTGGTAATTTAAATCATTTTTAATAGAGTCAAAAGCAATGGTAGAGCATAAACGGTAGCAATGTTAAGTACATAGTAGAGCGTAAATGGTAGAGTTCGGAAGTTATTAACTTGATACTTTATCTTTAGTTATACCTAATTTTCTTATTTTTAAATCATTTAATACTCAGAATGAAGGAATATCTTAACAAGTGAGGTTTTTTACCTACTATTGGTTTAAATTATTTCCGCCCTATACTTATTTCTAGGAATGAACTATGGATTAAAACTACTGTGTAGCAATAGTACACAAATAGTAAATATAGCACATGATTTCAATAACTTGTCCACGTTTAACTGGTTTTATGAAGTTACACAAACGATTTGATAATTTGTTAGACACACATTTAACTGAAAAAAAAAACTTAGTGAATTAAGGTATAATAATTAAATCTCTTCAAAAAAAAAAGTCGTACATCAATTTGATTGGGCAGCGTTATAAAGGTTTATTGAATAACATTATTCAAAGCGTCAATTATGTTTAATGATAAGAGTAGCAAGAAAGCAATGTTAGAACCATACCATTACCATTACAGTCTATAAAAAGTTCACTGCTGAACATAGACCTCCCTTATAATTGCATCATACGGGGGATATTTGGCATCGTTGCCTTGACATGGAACAGTGAAAATTCTTACACCGCCACTATGCGGTTAAATGCTTATCCTTAGAATTACTATCATCAATAAATTAAAATTTTACTGAACTGTTAGAATATTAAAGGCTTTAATGGAAAGTTTATAGGTCTTTGTTTAAGATAACGAGCTATCAGTGAGTGTACGGCTAAAACCAGTATCTATAAAAACGGTTCCGCAACTTTATCGGCATACTTCAGGCTGGATGAGCGTGATAAAGCTGTCTGCTAGTACAGATTTTGGAATGTATATTATCAATTCAAGTACGACTTTAAAAGTTTTAGGAATGTTATATTTAAAACATTAACTGAAAATTAATGAACAAATTGTTGGCTGGTATCAGAAAAATTATACTGCTTTAGATTTCTTTGATTGTAGTTATTTTCTCAATACACCAAATTGTGTCATATCTTATTACATAATAATGACAGTAGCTACTAATAAAATTTCCTAAGCGTGTATAAAATTGAGATTTCAGGTATGTATGTTAGGTAAATTATTAATCTGCAGACCTATTCTAACAAAATCAGTTTCTAGTGGTCAGTAGATAGTTTATCTTTGTAGTTTCTTAGCTTCTTAATGCGAACAGTTTATTTTATATATTATAAACTAAAAATTTTATATATTATGAACCAGTGGTAAAGTAAAAAATGACTTTCAATAAGAATTACACATGTAATATATATTGAATAAAAATTATTCTATTCTATTCTATAATTACTTATTAAATAAATAATAAAAGATATTAAATAAAAAGGCAAACCAATTAAAATTACATTTTTAACTATTCTAATGAACAGTCGGTAAATTTGTAGGGTTAACTATTTCATGGTTTGCATAGTTTATTGTTAAACAAAGAAACGTATTTACAGCTTATTTATTTCATTTCGCAGTTACGATATATACGATTCCGATAGTGTTAGCTATTGTCGAAATTCCGATCAAAAATAAAATTCCCGAAATTCCAAACACCATAACAGTGCAGTGTGTAGTTAAGTCCTTATTTCATTAAATTACTTTAAAAATTAGTTGGTTGTTTTTGTTTTTGCTAAATACAATAGCCATCACGAGATAGTCAAAAATAAACAACACTTACAAGGGACATTGCCAAGAAAGTGTTTGTGAGTGCGTTAGTCCTGTCTGACACGAGGCGTACGAAAATAAAATATCATACCGACTTTTAAATTTAGAAAATTTTTACCGTAAAATTTTTAGTTAGAAAATTCGACGCATTGACGACGTTTTTGTCATCATTGGCATGTAAACAGTACATCACAGGGTCTATCTGAAGGTCTACCTCTACCAAACTTCTGAACAACTTTGCGCTGATATTAATTGAATTTGAATTTACTTGTATCACAGAGCATTATTTGTTTTTTTTTTTATGTTGTATGTCCCACAATTACTCTGTTTTCAGCTATATTTTGTTTCTCAATTAGGCATAAAATGGAGCACCATACGAGACAATATCTGCAATTATTTTTGTTAATACATACACATTTATTATACACTTTATGTAATGTGTATTAAGCTCATATTTCATCGATAAATGAATTAGTAATAGGTACCGGTAGTCGGCCTTGACGTCACAGGTCATTGCATCCTGTCTTACTATGTATGGGTTGGATGGCTTGTGCTGCATACCGAGTACCTTACACTTGACTTACAAGTCAATAAAATCGGAAAAGCGGCAAATGTTTATGTTAATAATATAAATTCACATCTATCCAATGATATAGTTAGAAAAGTGTTAACTTAAGGTACCTACTTATTGTTATTATTATTGGCGTTGGCATTACAGAATAACGAATGTTAGAACAAGGTAATTGCATAATTAAAATATATTTCTATTACGAGACTATTCAAATATACATACATACATAAACACTTACGCTTGTCACCCAGAGGAGTAGGCAGAGACTACGGACTTCCACTTGGCAAGATGCCGATTCACCTTTCTCGCCTCCTCCACATCCATACACCTACGCATACATGCTCATCGGTTAAGAAAACTCTTAATTTGACCAATTTTCAATATATCGCCAATTTGGTCGATAAACTTTCTCCTAGGGCGTCCCTTCAAGGCTCTGCCGTTCACTTCTGCATCATAAATTTGCTTTATCACTCTTTCCTTATTCATTCTTTCTACATAACCAAAGGACCGAAACATTCCTTTCTGAATCCTGGTCACAATATCATCTTGCAAACCACACTCTTCTCACCGTCATTTAGATTCAGCCCTAACATACTCTATTCTACTTTATAAATTATACTATTCTAACTTACGTAAAATATTTGAAGTTCATCAACCGGAATCGTTTTAAAATTACAATTATCGATTATTTGGACGAATGCTATATTCAATTATATTTTAAAAGCATAACTCCAATTATAATCAAATTTAATTTTTGGCGTGTTTAAGAGACGTTTGAATTTTTACAAATCTATCTAGGTATTAACTGGTCGCAATTCAATTTATGAAAATAAACGTATGAATGAGCTTTCACACAAATCTATCTGTTTACTAACCGTAAACAACAGATACAGGATAACGTAATCTGAATACGCGCTATTTGAGACAAACTGCATCCCTATCGAATTATTATTAACTAGATATTTATTTTGTTATTATGATCTGTTGACAGCTTTTTGCGGATCTAGTATCATGGTCTTAGTGAAATTTGTAAATCATATTATTCATGTATACTTTTTTACATAGTTTGTACCTATTAGGATTTTTGCTTGTGATTTTTGAACGAGGATCAATGTTAGCACTGGCGGTAATAAATTCTGAATTCTTATTTGAATGTTTAATGCTCTAACTTACCTAAGCTTTTTCAATTATTCAAAATCTTTTTGGTGTAATACATGTAAGTAAAACGAAGTAGGTATAAAAAGCTATGATTGTCAAGAAATGGCACTGAAAACCCCTACAAAAATTTAAAATAAATATTAGTGTACATACTATTTATTAAAGACAAAAGCCTTATTATGTCTTATCCACATTATATTGTGCCACATCAGGGAATGACAATATCCACCTAAATCTGAAATACTAACACCACCACTGCTTGTTACCCAGACCAATGCAATTGTAAATATAGAAAGACGTCGACTCGAGGAATTCGACTGACGTCACGAACAAGCCCACGCGTCAGCCAATCGGATCCATATATCAAGAGGCGCGCCTGAGGAAGTAGAGATAAACAGCATTATGCTATTGCTGGTAAATTTTAGAGAACCGTTAAAACCATATTTCAAAGAAAAAAAACAAATAATCCTTACCGGAACGGCAATTATAATCAGTCAGTGCAATTGTAGTAATATTTTTATGTTATTTAATTAGACACCGGTAGTTACACTACTCTTGCACGTAGGATATTGGCACACGAGAGTGAGATAACAACAGTTTATTATCATGAATGAAACGTGCGCGTTAGCTAGTTCAGTTGAGTATGAAGCACATTCGACCGTCAGAGCAGCGTCGTATTCCTCATTTTATAGTTGGTTAGGTAAGTCGTGTTGTAGACGACAAAACGTGCAGTGTGCAATAATTCGATATTTTTTATAAATCAATATAAGCACAATGGGTATGGCCATTAATAATTTACCAGAGGTGAGTACATAAGTGCTTAAACATATTTTCCTGTTACATAAGCATTACTTTTAAGTGTTTGCCGGTTGTGAATTGATGGGAAAGCAACATAAGCAAAGTAGTAGAGAGTTTGTAATGACCGCTTTGACCTTGTGGAACTCGTTCGCGATAATGGACGGTTTGCCCGCTTCAGCTAGTTCGTTTGCACGGAAATTGCATTTTATGGACTACCTTGACATTTCGCAATTGTATATTTAATATAAAATAATTTAAAGCAATAAAATTTACACTCTAACGTGTGCCATATTTTTATATAGTTTAAGATGATCCTGCGGCACTTGCAGTAGGTTCATTAAAATATATATAGCATTTATTCTTTACTTAAAATACATATTTAATGCATAATATTTATTAACTATTGTAATAGACGCGTAAAATTATTATGCTAACCTTACTAACCTTAACTGACTTACTGTTCAATGCGCGGCCGTTACACACGTAAAATTCATGAAATTCCTGATTCGTATGTAAATTTTTAATTATAATACCGATATAAATTATTATCTGTTTCATAAAAACTTTATGTTTTTTTTTATTGAACCAAATAGATAGCCATCACCTAAACATTCAATATTTTCCTACGAACCTACGTTGAATTTAAGAACAAGTTCTTATTAATAAAAAAAATTTCTTCTACTCAGATCCGCGAAGAATGCGAGGTCTTTCACCTGTCAGACAAACAAATTAGGGAGATAATGAGCAGACTACACAATGATTTGCTTAAGGGGCTTGGTAAAGACACTCATGCCAATGCAATTGTAAAGTGTTGGATAACATACATACAGGATTTACCGAATGGCAAAGGTAATTTTATTAATTAAGCTAGTGTGTAATAATTAGAATATAATTTTATTAAGGCCTCGTAACAAATAGAAAAAACAGGACAACTGATTGCAAAATGCAAATATACTATCAATTCACCAATCTTATAACAAAAGATTTCAGTAAGTAAATATAGCTCGTTAATACTTAAAAATGTTTTTGTCAATCTCTTATTCATATTTTTATTTATTAATGTAAATTATTTATAATATTTTACAAGACGACAAAATATTATATTTTTAAATAGAAAACCAAAATGTAATGAGGAAAACAGTAAAATCGAGGTAGGTACTAATTGCAGACTGTTGCTGCGTCATTGTACCTATCATGACGCGCATGTTAAATTTGTATTGGAACAAACTTGGAAGTACAGCATAATAGCGGCTCCTTATTGCAGCTGCTAAGTTCAAAACGTAAACTAAACAGATGCATAATGTTAGATTTAAAATCAGAATTAAATTGTTATTCCTACATTTTTGTTATTGTATTTAACTCTTTCCCAGACATTAATATCTTTTGGTCTATAGAGTAATCCGGTCATATCCTATCGCTTACACTGGAAAGGAACAGTTATCTATAAAAGGATCGAAAGCAAAAAAGGATAATCGTCAATAATACATAATAGCATATATAAAACAATATATATTTTTCAATAATACCATCATTTTTTTACAATATCAGCAACTTTTTTGTAAACTTTCTACAATTTAATCTATACCTAGTAAAAATTTTTGTTCATATGATTTCAGAGCGAGGTAAATTTTTGGCGTTGGATTTAGGAGGAACTAACTTTAGAGTTTTAATCATAAACCTCGGCGAGAATCATTTCGACATGCAGTCGAAAATTTATGCCATCCCAAATCATATCATGACCGGCACAGGCGTCGCCCTGTTTGACCATATAGCCGAATGTTTAGCAAATTTCATGAAGGTATGTTAAATTAATTAATATATTTGTTTGATGTATTTTATAGCTCTTTATAATAATTCTTTTAAAAATCATTTAAGGAGCACAATGTATATGAAGAGCGTTTGGCACTTGGGTTCACATTCAGTTTCCCACTAAAACAGCTTGGACTCACGAAGGGTATTCTCCAACGTTGGACCAAAGGCTTCTCTTGCAGTGGTGTGGTTGGGGAGGATGTAGTGCAAGGACTCAAAGATGCTATAGCAAGACGAGGGGTAAGTTATTTAATAGCTTTATCATTTAAAATAAATTATATTATATTTGGCAATAGGAAATGGCCCTAGTTTTTGCAATTATATACTTAAGATATCTTTATCAAGTATACTACAACATTTTCTTGGACGCTTGATTAATTGTAAAGGAAATATGTTTAATTTTAACTACCATATATTAAATTTTTCTGTAACGAATCAGAGCAGCTCTCTAATTTATATGGAACCTCTGTAAATGAAGTATTCATTTTGAATGAAAATAAAAATCGCTACAATACAGTCATTATTGATAGCATCAATAATGGGACCACATGAGAAGCACCAGCTTTCAAATAGGGATCATCAAAATCGGTTCACCTAAAAAAAGTTATGAGGTAAAACAAAAAATAAGTAAATAAAAAATAAAGTCGAATTGAGAACGTCCTCCTTGTTTTGTAGTCGCTTGAAAATGCTTTAAATCGTGTAAGTAATAATAATAATAATAGATGATTTTTTTCCTAAAATCATTATACATACTTACGAAGAAAAGTGCAAGTTAAAGTAATTAATTCCTTAGATAGTTTAAACAAAGGGGTCCAGGGTTCAGCTTGGTCACTCACGTGGAGCACACATCATATATTCTATGAAAAATAAACAAAATTAAATAAAGAATACTTTATATATCTAGCGTTATTGAAAATTATATAATAGAGAGAACTATAACAAACAATACAATTTAATACCCCTCATATATTTGCAATGTCATGCCCGACAGTGTGCGTTAGTTTATAATGCCATAAGATGCATGATACGTATATTATCGTAAAATGACGGCCTCTTTGGTCTAGTCGTCGTAAGCGCGGCTGCTGATCATGTGGTCCCAGATTCGAATCCGGGTCGGGCCAAAATCAGTTATTGTTTTTCTGCCAAGAAATTCTTAGTAGCAACCCGGAGGCGAGAATTTGGTGGTATTTTACCCCCCGTGTCTCGGAAAACATGTAAAGCCGTTGGCCCTGCGCCTAATCTCTGCGGTCGTTCAGAATGCCGTCCCATCAGATAATGAGAGCATATGAGTAAATAAACCGACATGAGAGTAGGGAAGAGAGAGTGCACCTGGGCTAGCGCATACACTGGTGCACTATAATCCTGGCCTGTGCTGATGTCTCCGATGAGACTGTCCGCCGTGACCGAATTCCGGTCAAAGACATTATTTTACTGTTTAACTATATATAACTTGTAAAGATCATCTCATTACTTCAGTCATAACTTATAAAAATAACCATATTAGCACTTAGTACTCTAAACATTATACTGAGCGACCTTCTTGCAGCTCCACTTAATCTTGAAAGGAAACATACTAGAGCATGTTGTTTTATACGAAAATTATTGCATTTAATAAAACATATACAACTGTAGTACAAACATGTATAATAAATGATTAACTAATAATCATTTATTAATTATTGCGAATTATGAACCACCTCCGTCAATTTAATAATTATGGAATTATTTGAAAATAACTGTAACATTTTTGAAGTTAAGAGAACAACATTTTTCCAGGACCTTTCATTGTCCGTGATGGGCATTCTTAATGATGCAAGCGGGGCTCTTATGTCGTGCGCACATAAGAACCCCTATTGTCGCGTAGGAATTATTATCGGTGAGTTGACGATGATTCCAGCCCGCTCTCTTCTAGCGTTGTAAGGCATGACTTTTTGGAGCCGATATGAGAGCCAATAGAGGCTTTCAATAACATTAAAATTAGGCATATTGTGTTCATTTTATAATCACTGCTAATACAAAGAATTAATATAACGTATGTTTTATGAAATTACTGTTATATTTTAAAGGGGTGAAAAACCCATTTTATTAGATGTGTCACTTTTGGAACAAAATTTTAGTACAGTAATAGTAGGTACAGACATTTCTCGGCACTTTTACTTGTTGTCGTTTTTTCCTGCTAATTTTACAATTTGTTTACCTACATGACGAAAAACAATACATCGTTTTCTTTTTTATATGTGACATAGAAATATTTAAGTTACTGTTAGTAATAAGACTAAACATTTATGATCTATTGTTTAGATATCTGCAACTAATTATAATAATTCTGTATAAGTATGCATCTATTATTATTATATTTTATCATAATTTTCAGCTTATTTTACAACACTCCCGTTTTGATTGTTTTAGTTTACCTACACGGATACTGTGATTTGTAAGAAAGTAAAGTAAATAAACATTGTGTATAATTAAGCTATGAATTTAAGGCTTACTATTCTCTCACCTTGCTACATATTTAAATAATTTATATAAATCGACAATCTAACAGTTACTCTAGTCTTATTAGTGTTAAATTTAAAATAGCCATTTACATATAAAATGGGTGACTTATTAATCTTAGGAAAACCTCGATACGTATTTATTTTTGATTTAGAATACTTTTCGATTTGCATGTATGATATAATATGTATGAATATGTATGTAAATACTAAAACTTGGTAAAATAATTTTGTTTTCTGAACATTTCCGCTATGTGACGTAAGTCGCTATGGTCGCGAAGGACTCCAACTATAAATTCATAATGAACATAATATGTTTAAATTGAAAATTGTTGAAATCCTCTATAATCATCATCAACATTCGAGGGTGTACTCATATGGAATAGAACGACTGTCCTTTTTTAAAATCGCATGTTTTCTCACTCTTGTAGGACGTACAGATTGATATATGCGCTATACTCAATGACACTACGGGCACGTTGATGTCTTGTGCGTGGAAAAATCACAACTGCAAAATAGGACTCATTGTTGGTAGGTTATAATTGAATATGACGGTTTGGTAATATGTGTGGTTTGCTTGTCATCATGTTTTATTCATCACAATGGTTTGAGAAAGACTACTGACTTAAATAAAGCGTAAACATAAGATTTTTTTTTTCAGTAATGATGCAGTTTTTTTTATTAGTGAATTCACAATTTTTACAATTCAGATATTCGTATCACGTTTGTTTAGTTGCAATTAGTTTTGTGTAGTTCGTAGTTATTTTTTTTTCATAAATTCCACCGTTTGTTTAGTGAGTATCAAAGTAAACTAACAAAAAATACATAAAAAATTTACTTATAACGGTTTTAGCTCGCTTTTTTGTTCGTCGATCACACCGTTTTTTTTTTTTAAACTAGTAACACAGAATCGCTACCGTTTACGTTTTACGGTCATTTATCATGGGGAATGGACATTTGACCGATCATTTTACGTCTACACAGTTTTATCATAATAATGCACGAATCGTTAATTCATCTCTATTTCTCACATCAACTAAAGCATGCAGCACGACTAACCTTTTTTTTTTTTTATTTTAAATGCATGGTGCCACATCTGTCTATAATACATGGTTTTGGTTACAGCTGCTTCTCATAAAAACTAAATTTCTAAATCTATAGTTATAAGAATTTGAGTGTTGATTTGTAATTTTATAGTGCTAACTTAAGATTTGATTGATGATATTAAAATGCATTTGTCAAAACATTTTTTTACTACAATAGGAACCGGAAGTAACGCTTGCTACGTAGAAAAGACTGAGAATTGTGAGTTGTTTGATGGCGAGCCTGGCAAGCCTGATTTACTCATCAACACGGAGTGGGGTGCATTCGGAGACGATGGCACTCTGGACTTTGTACGCACTGAGTTCGACCGTGAAGTTGATACCAACTCTATCAATCCGGGTAAACAAATGTAAGTTAAACATTTGTTTCTTTTACGTGTTTTAATATTTTTTAATTATATTTACTACACTGATGCAAAAAAAAACCTCATAATAGCTGTGTAGTGTGTGCGTGTGCGTGTGTATGTGTGTGTGTGTGTGTATGTGTGTGTGTGTGTGTGTGTGTGTGTGTGTGTGTGTGTGTGTGTGTGTGTGCGTGTGTGTGTGCGTGCGTGCATGTGTGTGAGTGTGTGTGCGTGTGTACGTCTTTATCATTCATCAACAGATTTGATAAACGCTACCTCCACACCAGGTACTTCTCCTGTAGCATGGACCCCTTTTTCATACTAATGTACTTCACTTCTACAAAATATTAGACCCGTAAGAATTATTTTTGTAGACTATACCAATATTCATTCTGTTAGAGAATAAAACACGCGGCCCGCAGACGCAATGCAAAAAAAATATATTAAAGTTACATCATTTTCTGCGTCATACTTGACCAAATAGTATACTAATGATAAGATAATTGTTTGCTGGTCATCAACTGTGTGTTAGTGTAGACCATTTAAGTAGATAAGCTTTAGAGATTAACAAATAATTTTGCTCATAATTTTAAATCTCCATGTAGCATTTATATGCTATGTTATTTGATGATTTGCTAAGTAGGGAGCGTCAGTAGCCTAATGGCAGGGCGCGGACCGCGAACTCGAAAGGTCGTGGGTTCGAATCCGCCATTCGACTTTTGTCGTGAACCACTTCTAACACAAGCATTTTAAGCTTACCAGAAGTGGTTTAAGGGAATATTAGTAATGTTTAATAGCATTACTAGTATTTAAAAAAAAAGTAGGGAGCCCTACCATCTTAGGTACTTACCCTACCTACTTTTCTGCCTAGGAGTCTAGATTTTTTTGGTATTATCTATACAAATAAATAAAATTGAAGTGTCTGTTTATAATGTTAAAATAACAGCTTTTTACTAAATGCATATGAAAGTATATACGGTACTTATAACAAAAACACAATTTTTTAAATTTTTGTCTGTCTGTTTGTTCCGGCTAATCTCCGAAACGGCTGGACCGATTTCGACGGAACATTCACTGCCAGGTAGCTGATATTCTAAGGAGTAACTTAGGCTTCTTATATTTGAGAAAAAGAATTAGGGTTGTGAGCAATATAATTAAAACCCTAAATTACACGCGGGCAAAGTCGCGGTGAACAACTAGTTTAAAGAGTAGATGGCCACTTTATTTATAGGATGTGATGCATTTCATCTTGGTTTTCGGGTATGATAACGTATCCTTCGCTTAAATCGTTTCTCGTCTCACTCTTATAATAAAAAATGCCAACGTACTAAGCAGGCTCGAAGAATTTCCAGAAATACCTATGCAATAGATATAATAAAGCGGGCACAAAACTAAACAATATCCTAAAGTATAAGTTAATAAATCAAAATTAACCAAAGCATAATTATTAATACTACAAAAAAAAATTCGTTAATCCAAATCAGTGTGCTTTACAATCTTCCGTCAAGGTCAAGTCTGAAGTCAATTAGGCTTAGAATGGTTAAAAAATGTAATATATAACGTTTCCAAAGACCGTAATTAAAATCAACTCCAAAATCCTCTAATATGAAACATAAATATGACTAAGCAAGTTTTTCTTTGTATCGCAAACTAGATTTTTGAAATATGTATGTAATAAACGCCTTTTCCATATGCACGCCACTAGGGTAAGCAAATTCTGCCAATAGATAGTCTAATTTCACTCAAGCCTAAAGCTTACATATTTTTTTTATTAGAGTCAGGGTGACAAACGAGCACACTGTCCACCTCATGATACTGTGGCCTATAGACATCTACATTTATCCTCAATTAAGAATCAAAATGCAGATGCGCCGCCACCCCTGAGTACTAAGATGGAATGCCTCGTTTCCAGTAAAAAGGGTCTCCGGTTATCTACACTCACCATACAAAACACAGCAGCATTGAGCTGCTATTTTACGCTGGTATTCTGTGAGAGCCGACCGCTCGACCGGGGAAGGACCTGTAGCTATATTGCGGTTGCATTCGTGCTGCAACCGCAATATAGCTACAGCATGGCTCTACCGCGTAAAGAAAATTATTGTTAATATTATATATTATGAAAATATGGACTAATGAATGAATTGTAATAAAAATTAATAGAACGAACTTATTTATCAAAAATTGCAGTAACACGTTTTCCTGATAACGTTAAGGTTTTATATGGTCTAAGGTGACTGCGGATGTTGCAAGTTTTAATTTTAAAATTTTTGCAACAAACAATAACTTATTCGTGCTTGCCATATCGTAAAAATGCGATAAGAATATTAAAAAAATTTAAACATTTATCAATGATAAATCGATTGATTATATTTCAGACAGGAAAAGATGATATCAGGCATGTATATGGGTGAACTGGTGCGCCTCGCGCTAGTTAAGTTCACACGAATGGGCCTGTTATTTGGTGGTCACGGCTCGGACTTGTTGTTCGAGAGAGGCAGCTTCTACACTAAATACGTCTCCGAAATCGAGTCGGACAAATTAGGGGACTATAGCAGCTGCATGGATGTGCTTGAGGAACTTGGTGAGTTAGCATTTTATAAACGTATCCAACGAGTCCACTTAACCGTTTGGTGTCTACCGAAATCGCATTGAAACCCGGCTCCTATTATAAGGTACTAGCTGATAGCTGCTCGTTTCGCTGGGCGCAAGATAATATTTTATCGCGGAACTCGCGGAACATTTTTTGTAACGAAGTTCCTTTTCGGACGGTACAGATTTGGCGGATGGGGGCTATGCGACAAAAAGGTGTAAGATTTTTCCGTCACGACTCCTTCTGACGTAGCGTAGAAGGGAGATGAAATAATTTTCATCTCCCTCGCACTCTTTCTTATCTTGCCATTAAAGAAATATTGTGTTATTTTAAATGACGCTTCATTTTAATAGACGCTAGTAATTCATTAATTTGTATTTGTTACTTTTTTTTGATGGGACTACCGTAAAATCCGTTCTTAGTGAGCGCCTAAATTGCGAAATAACTAACTATACTAAATTTCAAGTCAATCGGGTGTATAGATTTAGATATCTCGTGATGAATCAGTCAGTCAGTGGTATTTCGCTTATATATATTTAGATAGGATCCTTATATTTTGACACTAATATTCTCTAGCATCGCAATTTGACAATTTTAAAAGAATTTAATAAATGTTTTCAGTCTAAATTTGAATCGTCAAACATTAGTAACAATAATCTGTTTAAAATGTAGTCAGTATACAGTGCCCGTTAGTGGATCTTATAAATACACAAAAATATGCTATATAGTTAGTTAAATTAAAACGGAGGTGTTAAACCTTCAATCGTTAAAACAATGCAATATAATTATGTGTGGTTACTGCACAGTTAGTTACAACAAACTGCATCAGTCACGCTTTGTCGGTGTCGGCGTTAAACAGACGAGCCAAGATCATTATAACACCAAATCTTCTTAAAATAAATCGTCGAAATCTTTCTAATGTTAAAAAAAAATTGTTGGGTCCCACGATACAAAACGCTTTTAACTCCAAAATAATTTACACAGTCGTATAACTTAGGTAACCGTGGGATCAATTTGGTCCAAAAGTAGACGCAACGGTATTTTGTATTTACATCATGGTCGAGGCAATTTCAGACTAGATATAGATAGAGATTACTCTGCATAGGAGTATAGTGACACTAAAATTTTGACAACAAGTAAATCTTTAATGAAAAATGACTATCAATACATATTAAATAAAAAGCTGAGGAGGTTATTTGCATACACGTCTGTTAGAGCAGTGCCAGGTGTGATCTGGGCTATATTTTATCCGAAAAACGTAATATGATGAAAAAACGAAATTGATAAAAAAATGGTTTTTGGTTATCTTGAATCTAAATTACGCTATATTAATAGATCCTACTTGCGAAGCCAGGGCTGATGGCTAGTATTACATAACAGAAATGCTAAGATATTTTTTTAACAATAAATTAAAAAAAAGAACTTCACGGTAAGTAGCTACTGCAGCCTATAGACACATCCAAAAACTTCAAACAAAGAAAGATTACAGACGCATTGTCACATTCGAGGCCCAAGGTGGAATGCATCTCAGCCTGCAGTTATAGTATAAAGAACCGTCTGCTGCTGCCACTGCTGCATGACGACAAAATTAGGTTATAGAGTTGCTACTAACTAGTAATCTACCCTCGACACGACCTCCTCGTCAGAAAATCAGTCCTACCGACTATTTTTCTTCAATCTTGGCGCTACTTTATTATTATTTCTATAGGCTTAGTCAAACTGTGGTCGTTATGCAAATAGACATTTTGATATAATCTTTGATATCACAAAATAGATTTTTTTAATAAACGTGTGACGTTTCAAAGACGAACGTGTACGAACGCTTTGAATATTTATTACATAATCAGTGTACTTAGATAATATCGCGTGATCTCGTTACTTGTGTCGTAACGTCAATGTAAGACTGTACAACATTAAAAAAATTCTATAGGTATATTCATGTCACTCGTAAAATGATACTCTATAACATAAAGTATATGAAAGATAATACGAAACCTAACATAATATCAATATAACTTAAAAGTAAGCATAAGTATTACGTATAGTTGTATATTTACGTAAACTTATTCTTATTTCGTAACGTCTACTTCTTCAAGTTTATTGTTGAACACTGGAAACTATCAGTGTGAAGGACAAATATTTGCCGTAAAATTCTCGCTTGACACGTGGATTGGCGATATCAGATGACACGCACATTTCCCGTCGCGGCCTATGAATTCTCCTATCGGTAGCAGTATCAACCATTACACTTCAATACACAGGTGGCCGTAAGCCAAGGCAAACCATTAAGAGCACAGAACAAAGGAAGAGTGTTCTGTTACTTAGATTAATGACTGAAGATGTAGGCATAAAGTAAAACTCTGCGGCGCGAATGTTCAGTAGCTAACATTAATTGTCTGATTTCTCGAATGATTAGGTACCTATCTACAATAAAATAACTATTACGAAATCAAATGAAAAATTTAAATTGCAAAAATCTGTTAACAATTCAGCAAAAATCATGTAACACTTTTCTAAATTTAAAGCATTTTCTGACTTAACCAAAACGTCAATTACATACATATTACATACAATTTAGAATCAACAAAGAATCTATGACTACGCAATATGGACGTCAATCGCTCAGTTATCATTTATAGTGGACTTTAAACATTTTATATTATGTATTTATTAATGACAAGTACGTCATTCCAGGTCATCGTCCACGTAAGAAACAAAAATGATAATGTATCTTTACTTTACTAGGTATTTTAAAATGTAAAAATTTTAGATTTGTTAACTGAAATACCTATTGATATAATTCTGAATAGTTGTATAACAGTTAAATTAGTACTGCTTATTTTATATCTAAAAGTTATTAGTTAATGACATTTAAAATCGACCTTAATACTAAAAATAAGTGACGGTGATATAAAATTCACTATACCCTATATCAACCCGCGAGTGTTGTAAGATACGACGCAGGAAAACTGAAAGAGGGGGTGGGCAGCAGCTTCTGCGTTATAACAACTTAAAATAATAAAAACAACCCGCCAGCCAAGCGTGGCAACTATGGCAAATATTCTTCTTGATAGGGAATCTATGGAGAAGGCCTACGTTCAGAGAGGCTGTAATGAATGAATAAATGAAATAATATGTCGTTTTAAAATTGTATTACTAGATACGTACTGTAAAAAAGTATTTTACTTTTCTAGCGTATTACTACACCAGATATTGATTTTTTTTATAGGATCGAGTGACAAACGAGCACACAATCCACCTGATGGTAAGTGGTTGCTGTGGCCTACAGACATCTACATTTATCTTCGTTTGCGAATCAAAACGCAGATGCGTTGTCACCCGTGAGGACTAAGATGGAATGCCTCTTTTCCAGTAAAATGGTCTCCGGTTCTCTACACTCACCATACGAAACACAGCAGTGTTAAACTGCTATTTGACGCTGGTATTCTGTGAGAGCGTGGTCATTCCCCGGTCGAGCCGACCCATTCGTGCTACAACTATACTACTAATATAGCTGTAGCGTGGCTCTACCACGTAAAAATACCACTATATGTAAATAAAGTAACAGATTAGCAAGTAGAATATCAGTCATACAAAATGTGTCAATGTAAAACACACACGTACACACACGCCTACTCTAAATCATAGGTAATCCTGCTCGGCTTATCTCAATATTTAATGTTATTAGGAAGAGCGGTGCCTCCTGACACAGGTATTCTTTTATACTTACTAGGAGGCTCCAATTACTTTATTATTTAGTATGTCTTGAGAAAGAAATATGTAAATGGATTTTTAATTTTAATTTTTTTAATATTTTAAAACTCAATTAACGGTTACCACGTCTCTAAGGTCTCTATTGCTTGAACCCAAGACAATTTTACTCTAAATGGGTATGATAATTTTTGTCACAAAATATGTTCAACTAAACGATCAATTCTGAACATATGTCTACTTGATACCGACATGCTATTGCATTATTAACATTGTAGAGTTAACCCGATTATACGTCTATTTATATATATATATATATTACACCAATGGCCGGCATAATAGCACAGAACACATACATAGGCTGCACTAAAAGTATCGGGAATGGAATATTTCCACTGTTCCTGTCATATTAAAATCTTTTTAATTGAAAACTCCTTGGTTTTAAAAATCGAATACCATTTATTTATAAAGATTCTCGGTCTTGTCACAAGGTTTTGTCAAACTTGTTTAGTCGTTGAGAAAATGGAATTGACTCGAGAAAATTCAAGAGCGATGATTTATTATGACTTTCGAAGTGGTTTAACACAAAAACAGTGTGTTGACCGGATGATTTCTGCATTTGGTGATGAAGCCCAATCCAAAACCACAATTTATCGCTGGTTTGCTGAATTTCAACGTGGACGTGTCAAGCTCAGTGATGATCCCCGTCAAGGTCTTCCAAAAACTGCAGTCACCCAAGAAAACGTTGATGCTGCGCGTAAGCTGATTGAGGAAGATCGACATGTGACATACCGCGAAATTCAGGCAACTTTAGACATTGGCATGAGTCAAATACAAATAATCTTGCATGCACAATTAGGTGTAAAAAAGTTGTTTTCCCGATGGATACCGCATTCGCTTTGTGTAGAGCAAAAAGCGGCTCGCGTTACTTGGTGCGTCAGAACTCTCGAAAGATTCCACACAGGATCGTCAAATGCTGTATACAACATTGTATCAGGTGACGAATCCTGGATATACGCGTACGAACCCGAAACAATAAACCAGTCACGAGTTTGGGTGTTCGAAAATGAGTTAAAGCCAAAAAAATTGTTCGTTCACGAAGTGTTGCAAAAAAAATGGTGGCCACGTTTGTCTCCGAAACCGGCCATGTTACGACTATTCCTCTTGAGGGACAAAGAACGGTTAATGCAGAATGGTATGCTAGCATTTGTTTGCCACAGGTCGTTTCTGAACCCCGTAAAGAGAACTGCAACTGCCGCATCATCCTCCATCACGACAATGCGAGTCCTCACACCGCACACAGAACAAAAGGGTTTTTAGAGCAAGAAAACATAGAATTATTAGACCATCCGCCGTACAGCCCCGACCTAAGCCATAATGATTTCTATACTTTCCCTAAAATAAAGAATAAATTGCGTGGACAGAGATTTTCATCACCTGAAGAAGCTGTGGACGCCTACAAAACGGCCATTTTGGAGACCCCAACTTCCGAATGGAATGGTTGCTTCAATGATTGGTTCCATCGAATGGAAAAATGTGTCAAATTTCGCGGAGAATACTTCGAAAAAACAATAAATACATTTTTAAATAGTAATGTTGTGTCACTTCCTTGATTCCCGAAATTATCAGTGCCGCCCTCGTAGAGCAGAAAAGTCGTCACAACCAACAGACTAATTAACAACGTACTTCTTTGTTTCTGGCTTGTGTATTAAGTCTGCTGTCCCTAGCCAACCAACCCTAGCTAACCATTAGGTGTACATGTCATGCCACCTTGTAGACTATTAGAGTGACAATTTACATTTAGCTTTCTTTGATTAGAATTGGGTGCAGGTATTCATAATGTATGTAATATCTCTACCAAGATATTCTTCTGATATGTTTTGTATAGTTAATTGGGTAACATAATACACGATTGTAAACTATTAATTTTTTCAAATAATAATGTCCCACTAGATTTCTTAGTGATTCTTAACAGGACGAAGTGGTAAATTAAACATAAGAATGACTTTCAATAAGTATTATTTATACGAGTACGTGGTAGAGCCACGCTGCAGATATAGCTATATAGCAATGATGCTGTGTTTGTATAGTGAGTGTAGAGAACCGGAGACCTTTTTTACTGGAAACGGGACATTCCATCATAGTCCTCACGGGTGACAACGCATCTCCGTTTTGATTCTTAATAGAGTATAAATGAAGATTTTATGGGCTACAGCCCCCAGGTAGACTGTGGGCACGTTTATCACCTTTATAATATCTACAAAATCTTTATTGAATTTAAAAAAAAATCTATTTCTATATAACCTATCCAGAGAACTGATTGACGAAAAAGGATCTCTACCACTTAGTTGTTAGGTTATTATATTACGTGTATGTTTTGTTTGTATGTGTAGGTCTGTCGCACGCGACGGAGGCGGACATGGCGGCGGTGCGGCACGTGTGCGAGTGCGTGTCGCGGCGCGCGGCGCACCTCGTGTCGGCCGGCATCGCGACGCTTCTCAACAAGATGGGCGAACCGCGCGTCACTGTCGGCATCGACGGCTCCGTTTACCGTTTCCATCCGCACTTCCACGCGCTCATGTGCGAAAAGATCGCGCAGCTCGTGAAACCCGGCATACAGGTAAACTGAACGGCGATGTAATTTTTGCCGGTGTTGATCACATCCATACTTTCCTATACTGCTTGCTTCGTCTTTCATAATACGTACAGCAAAGAAGTGGAATAATTTGCAGGTGTCTGTTTTTTCATCGAATTCCGTCCAGATCTGGGCGTCCTCAAGGCAAGAATGAATAGGCTTTTGTTACGCCAAGACATTGCGATTTACTATCTAGGATTTTTTCACCTCTTACCACTAGGTGGGATTGCATTCAGGCACTGGCTTACAATAAGTTAAAAAAATCTAAGAACTGCGCAAGAGATAATTCTTCTTCTTCTTCTTTTTCATTATTATCATCATCATCGATCCGTAAAAGTCCATTGCTGGATATGGACTTCTCCCATTGTAGGAGAATTTGTCTTAATCTTATTGTTTTCAATTAAATTTATACCTAGTCATCACGCATTACGCTACTGTATTTTACGTCTGGCGTAAACGAGATGGTTATACTGCTATTTCAAGAATGCTGCATCTCAGAAGCCATCTGTTGATGTAAAAAAATGTAAAGTTACAGCTTATATACGTCCCACTGCTGGGCACAGGCCTCCTCTGATTTCTGAGAGGGTTCACATGTCTTCGAAATATTTTTATTTTATTTCTCAGACATGCAGATTCCTCACGATGTTTTTCTTTACAAGTCGAATCGATTTATAGTAAGCAAATAAACTATAAATCGATTGGTGTTGACGTATATGAACTATAAATCGATTTTGTAACGCTTCGTTTTAAATAAACGGAAATACATTGAAGTAGAAACACATAACCGCTCTATAAAAGTTCCATCAAATATTCACTGAGCAAATAAATTTTTTCAATATTTCTTTTTTCACCTTTTATCTCAATATGCAAGACAAAGCCAATTTATTACCATACAAGAGTACACTCGGACATATGTACTTTTAAAAGCAGCCTAATCGGCCTCTAAAGACCTTAAAACGTGGAGTTGTTGTTTTTACTTGAAAATATTAAGCCTATTATTGCTCCTTCCTCTTCCTTAATAAGTAAACATATTATTTACTTTTAAATTAGCTTTTCTATCAGGTACAATTAATAATATCTCAAATGTCTCAACTATTTGTACATTTCGTAAAATTATTTCGTTGAATCTGTTATCTCCGTTGATAAATGTTTCGAAGACGAGCCCCCTTCTCGCAATAGTATTAAGGTTCAACGTTCATTTCATAATTTACTATTAGAGACAAACAAAATTTATCATAAATTAATAATCATATTTATTTGTGAACAAAACCGGACGCGTTGACCTTTTAATACAAATCTCCCATTAGGCAACTATTCTTGAAATACTTTTCAATATTTATGTTTTTGCATACAGTAGGTATTTTCTTAATGTGATAAACAACAAAAATGTAATGTTACGCGATACATCTATTTCATTCGAATTTCATTAGATGTTTTTGCAAACTACATATTTTTAATTTTCACTAATCTGTTGTTTTCTTTAAAATTCAATTTATCAACACATTCAGTTGTCATAAAAAGGTTTTATAACAATAATATGATGGCTGTAACATTAAATCCATCTTTGTTTTACAGCCATCAGTAAAAGAATAAACTAATAATAAAACACGGTTATTCACACCGCGCGATAAGGCTACACTTATCAGCACGTGAAAGATAATGATCACAAGTCGCGTCGGCAATCATATTAGATAACGAAACAATTTAAACACACCATTATGAACTTAACCAAATATTTCTAATAATTTTTATCATAATTTAAAATAAGATGTTTTTAATATATTTTATAGTTTTGAAACCTATCATATTTTCG
This sequence comes from Parnassius mnemosyne, assembly GCA_963668995.1. Taxonomy (NCBI): domain Eukaryota; kingdom Metazoa; phylum Arthropoda; class Insecta; order Lepidoptera; family Papilionidae; genus Parnassius; species Parnassius mnemosyne. The sequence goes on from CAVLGL010000079.1 coordinate 18,736,617, forward strand.
TGGACCTTATCATATTCCGGTTTCGTAGCTCACAAGGAAAAGACGGAATCCTTATAGGATCACTTTATTGTCCGTCTGTCTGTCTGTCAAGACCCTTTTTCTCAGGAACGCGTGGAGGTATTAAGCTGAAATTACATACTCAAGTCTACTGTCCCTTGCTGCTGTCAAAAAAATCAAACTTCTAAGCCAACGCAATTAAAATATACAGCCGTTTATGCCGCAAATTTTCGACATTCGCAAGAGAATCAAACCTACAGGGTTACTTCCCGTGAACTCAGAACCTTAAAATTTGGTACAAAGCAACGTATTATAGCACAGATAAAGGAATAATTGCGAAAAGCATAAATTTTTAGTTACATCATATAATAAAAATATTTTTAATCATTTTAAACTTATATACCTACGGATTTGTTCGGAACCCTCGGTGCGCGAGTCCGACTCGCACTTGGCCGGTTTTTATTTTTATAAATCTGACAAAATGACAAACAAATTTGCAGTCCACCTGATGGTAAGTGGCCACGGCACTCCATGGACACATGCAACCAACTTTAAACAAAGAAGGCTACAGATATGTTGTCACCCCTGAGGACTAAGATGGAATGCCTCACAGTCACAGTCTGAAATTATACTGCGCCCATACACTTCAAACAGGAAAACAGCAGTGCAAACACTGCTTTGTTATTTTGTGATTATCTCTAACAGGCTTAAATATTTTTTTTTAAATGTACGACCTAACGCATCGATAACTATAAATTTTGTAGGCCAAAGATGCTGAATGCCACTTTAAATAGTTAATAAGTAATAACAAATTATTAAAAAAATTATAATAACTATAATTCTCCTAATATTATATATGTACTATCTTTATATATAAAAATTACGTGTCACGTTGTTTGTCCGCGATGAACTCCTAAACTACTGAACTGATTTCAATGAAATTTTGCACACTCTGTGCAGTTTGGTCCAACTTGAGAGATAGGATAGTTTTTATCCCGATAAGTGAACCTCTATATTTTTATTGCTAATCTCAGGAGTTTTTTTTTAGGGAAGCAAATGGTCGTCGGAAAGGGCAGAACAACGTCTGCCTGTTCAGCTAGTTAGATTATATAGTTATACTAACAGGACAGGCAGATGTTGTACTGCCCGTTTCAACGATCCTTCATATAAATATTCCTTAAATTCGTAATAAAAAATATTGAGTGTCACTTATCAGGATAAAAACTATCCTATCTCTCAAGTTGGACCAAACTGCACACAGTGTGCAAAATTTCATTTAAATTAGTTCAGTAGTTTAGGAGTTCATTGCGGACAAACAACGTGACACATAATTTTTATATATAAAGATAAAGATGATCATAAATAGAATCATCCAAAATTTTAAATATTCTGTTGCATTTAACTCATAAATTCTAAGATTCAGCCTGCTTAGCATTCGTTAATTATAATTATTTAATCGTTACAGTTCGACTTGATGCTTTCGGAAGACGGTAGTGGTCGTGGTGCGGCGCTAGTAGCCGCCGTCGCTTGTCGCCAGAGTCATAACGTCGCGTAACCGAACCACTGCCCATTGCCCAGTGCTAGCCTTCACATGCCGAGCCCCACGCCCATTGGTACCGCACCGCGTCTACGAGCAACACACGGCTACCTGATTTATTAAACAATATCTCCGTATTTTTCAAATCCCCTCAAGTTATAAGTTAATCTTAAAGTGGGCTCTTAAGCTTTTAGTTTTAAAAGCACTTCAACCGCTTATTGGAATAACTTAATTTTATATAATTTCAAGACTTGTGATGAGATTACACTTCTCAAAATCTCACTTAAAAACGGAGTATCACGGTCAGGTGTTTATGTCGCAATGTAAACAGAAATAATCATCTACGTTAGCAGCACTTTTATGAATGATTTACATTTTTTATAACTTCAATTACACTTTGTCTACCAAAATTCTTAACATTTGTCACGAAGTGTAATTAGACTTAATATCTATATTGTTTTATAAGCGAATATTTTTTATCATTCATAATTGCCGGTTGCCACAGATTTAGCAATTACAAAATCGGTATTTTGGGCACTAAATTTACCTTCAACGTGTGGACCTTAACAATAGACAATGAGGTTTTAAATGTTAGGCATATTGTATAAAAAATTTATGTTTTAAATGTATTATAATGGGCTTAGTTCAAGCGTCTCGATAGAAACGCAAGTCAATCTCCTTTTCCCCGGAGCGTATTGTTACAAATGAATTAGTAAGATAGTAGCTATTAGTTAGATTTTTTTTATGTTAGCTGTGTGCTTGGTTTGCTCTCTGTAAGGAAGGAAGTAACAGTATTCAGAAAGATTAACTGGTTGCAGTCAAAGTGAGCAGTCGTATTCAAATGAAAGTGAAAATACATTTACTTAATCATTGCATAGATATACAGCCGCTGTGAATTCTTTGTCTTGTGTGACAAATCAAAGATTTTCCACTTTAATATGCTACTATTGCAATAAGTTATTGTACATGAAAACAGTATACTTACTTAAAGCAACATTTATATTAATTATTTTTCTTGATAATACGACTTAGCCGAGCTTAATAGGATTGAATCAAATAATAAAATCCCATATTACAGTTGTCTTTTGCTAAATTTATAAAAGTTTATTTTAATCTATAAATAATTACGATTCATATTTACATATCGTGTACCGGTATTTATATATATATATATATATTAGTAGGTACCAATATGCTAAAACCAAACTGGTAACCGTTTAGCAGTTGGACCTTAATCTTTATTATTTACTTATTGGCGGATGCGTACTATTTAAGATCGAGGGTTCGTGCGTACTTATTAAATTATGATCTTAGCTTAGTCTAGTCACAAATGTTAAATATCGGTTACTTAACACAATATCGTTTGTCTGTGCTACAATTTGATTATTATTAAGTATAAATACTGCAGAAATAAAACTGTTTGGACACATAATTAATTAGGTGAGACAGTTTTCTTTTTTTTTTTTGCTTTGTTTAAATCAAAAAACAATATTATTTTAGGTAAAATCAATACTTGTACAATTAATAAATGGAATTTATCTTCATTTTTCAATCAGAGCTTTGTGCCTCGCCTAAATCTTGATGTGTATATACTTTTTAATCAACATGGTATACTTTATACTAGCGGTTTTCTTTTTTGAATTAGTATCACAAGACTGATTTTTGAAAGATTGTATTGTATATTAACTCGATATACTGAACATAAATTGATCTTATTGTCAGTCTGTTTAAAAGTTTAACCACGCGGCATTTGCTCGTAATTATCCACGCCAGCACGCAGCACTTTTGCCAAACTATTCGTTTTCAGTGACTAATAATTTGTTATATTATTTTAGTTTTACTACGTTATAATGAATTATGTGTAATAAAAAGAAAGAAAAACTATGCAAAAGATAATTAATATAAATATCAGTAAAATCATTTTGAAATACAATGAAAAATGTTATATGTAATTACAATTATTTTATTTATTTATAGAGGTAATTTACACGTCTATACGAATGTTATTATTTCCAAGACCGAAATTATATACCCTATGTACAAATAAAATACGTTTAACTCTTTACACCTACATCACACTAGACAAGTTTGTACCGATAGCGATACACGTAAGAATCTCAGCAATGCTGTTATTATTCCTTTGCGTGAGTTATGTTCGAGTATGGATTCATTAGCTTCATTAATTTGATCATTCCATGTAAGGATCATTAATTCGCAATACACTAATTGTACATGTTTAATTGTTTCGATATCTATGTAAATTATAAACATTATTATAATTTCGATTATCAGGATTCTGTAAAATAATTGTTAGTTATATGTATTAAATATGTTTCGTTATCGACTTGTTTGCAACAAGAGTGATCGAATTGAATTTAGGAGACTTAAAGTGGGTGTTTTTAATGTTTCACTGTGATAGAACTAGGACTTACTGTAGCGTTGTTTACGTTTTGGTTTCATTGTTTATTTAATGACGTAAAACTTAATTGCAGTATATTTTCTTTATAAATGATAATTTTTGAAACTAAACTACCAACGAAAACTACTTCGTGAAAATACCGGTAGTAAAAAAAAATTATCAAATGAAAGCTAGTAGATTGCCTCAACATAGAATTTAGCTGTACATCAATCAATATCAAACTCATAATAGTTCCTAGTTATAAATAGGTGCATTTTATTATAAGTAACGCGTATTTCATAGTTTTGTTGTTGCATTCTATGTAACAGATAGTTTGTGTTTTTATAGTAAGTTTATGGTGTTATTTTTTGTCTAAGGAATAGTTTCTACTTAATTTATATAACGGATTAACACCATCGCGAACCGTGAGACCAATTTTACAATAACGTTTTCGAAATTAAAGTTACATACAGCACAACATGCAAAGACAACCCAAAAATTTAAAGCATATTTGCATCGACACAGTATCTGTGTAAATATTGTAAGAACACTATGGAACATTAACTGACGATATATTAACAAAAATCCTATGTATTTATATAATTAGTAATGTCGCACCTCGAGCATTGTGGGTATAGACTTAGCGTCAGTTATTTGTAAAATATCGTCACATACAATACTCTAAACCACAATTTGCAAAAACAAAATTCTCCAACATCTTTTGGTGAGAAAAAATGTCAATAGCACCCCCATACCCGAGACTATAGTGCAGCTTTGTATAATGCTACAATCGCTGAAAACAGAAAAATGTAAAGTCCTTTTGTTATACAAAATATATGTCTGAACCAATCTTAAGATTATCGATGAGGAAATAATATTATTGAGAATTAAAAAAATACTAAATTGTCATACATAACATGATAAGAAAAAAATCTTACTTTCAACCATTACAAATCCATTTTAATAAAACCGTTTGGTTATTGCTCAAACTTGTAAACAACGATCGTCGAATATTATATTATGTCTTTTAAATATGCAAGTATAACTTAATAGTCCATTCATACTCTGGAGTCATGATATTATAAAAGAAATAAGAAGATAAATCTGCCAATGCTCCACGAGTAACAGGTCACTGTTATTCTTAATTTTAAAAAGGCATGTAGCTAACATTCCTTAGGTCTGTGGACAGGCCTATAAATAATATGAATTTGAATATTTTGGACGTTTCGTACTTTTTCATCCAAATGTTCAACATATTGTCACAGCGGATAAACATGGAACATAATGTAATGTATCCATATGTAAATAGTTATTACATTGTGAAGCCATGAGCTGGACTTATTTTAGGCATTCACTTGGAGTTTCCTTCGCGCGGTTGTTTAATTTATTTATAACATTAATGTCGGAATCATCTTCAAGTTTAAATGTGGTTATTTTTGAAGTGACCGCAACGTCACGATCTTTTAATTTAAGAATAACTGTGGAGTCCTTTTAGAACAATTGACATTAAGATCCATGTTTATATAGTTACTTAAATGTATTTCAACAATAAATTTATAAATAAGTATTGAAGTTTTCTTAAACATGATCCTTTGCGAACCGATTTTTCTAGCGTAGCCAGTGGCGTAGCTATGTGACCAAGGGCCCCAGGGCAAAAATAAAATTGGGGCCCTATTTATACTAAATTAAATATTTTAAAGGTGCAAAACTACTTCATCATCAGCTCCTTGTCGCCCACTGCAGGGCATAATAAAGCAAAGCTACTTACTACTAAGTAATTAAATCAGAAACCATCGGAGGAGGGTACCAGCACCTCTGGTATTGGAGAATCCCTGGCTGAGCATCCATACCCAAGCTATCTTACCCTTGCTTAGCGCGGGTGCTCAGGCTAAATTCCGCGTTAGACTGAACATTGCTCGTGGCTAGTAGGACAATAAGACAGACCCCTGCCACGCTATCCGTGAATTTCTGCAACATCAGGGGATCAAGGACGGCGAAGCCGACCTTGCTCTTTCTAACCAAGACGCAAGACCAGACGCTCTGTGCCTGGGGTTAGAGTTTGCGTATACGTTAGAAAGGACATCTGTTCTCTACGTCGCGGCAGTCTTGAAGGTCAGAGACGACCATTCTCGTGTCTACGGGTGACTCTATAGGTAATGCCGGCACAGACCAACTCATCGACCACGTCCAAATCGCTGCAGACTCCTTGCTACAACGGGTCCCATCTGCAGAGATCGTGCACCTTCCTTGTTGGACCTTCTGCTGACCCCTCACTGACGGATATGTGACTGGATATCAGGTCTTGGCTCATTAGACCATTGTCTGATCCGTTCTATGGTGCCACTCACACTTCCATCGCGGTTGCGTTCTGCAAATCGCCGCTGTGTTTGGCACTATAAATCGGGCGATTTTTTTTCATTCTTCCCTTGAAGACAGGGGCGAGTATGCTTCTCGCCGGATAATCCCAACGTGATTTTGTCGCTGATGCGGTACTTGAGGGAATGGAACTCCTTATTCTATCATCTGTGGTGCCTGGTTTGGTCGCTCCTGTAAAATTGCATCGCGCTATGATAGGAGTGCTTCACCAGCGCTGTTAAAAAGAAGTATAATTTCGCCTTCAGTTCGGTACGATATGGTTTACACAGCGCCCGGTGCGCATAACAGTACTCTGTCTAGACGTCAAGTCGAGTGGGCCTGATGGAGTTCCTTCCATTGTGCTGAAGACGTGTGCTCCCTAGTTGGCACCGGTCGTAACGTGTCTTTTCTATAACTCTTTCTCCCTAGGCGTAGTCCCAAACTTAAAGAAGACAGCACGTTAATTTTTAGTCCACCAGATCCCTAAAAGATAACCGAAAAGTCGACCGCTCAGACCTATCCAACGTGTTCTCCAAAATAATTAAAACCATTGTGGAGGATCACCTACAGAAAAGTGACCGCCAGTACGATTTCCGTCGGGGTTTCTCAGCTTGTGATCTTCTGCTTACCTGACTCATAAATCGGTGGAGTCAGAGAGGGAGACCCTAGCCGTTAGCTTAGACATAGCGAAGGCCTTCAATCGGGTTTGGCACAAAGCGCTTCTTTCGAAGCTCCCTTCCTATGGGCTTCCCGAGAATTTGTGCAACTGGATCAGCTTCTTGCAGGTTGGAGCAACAAAGTCGTAGTAGAAGGTGCATGCTTCATTTACAAGCGTATATATGCTGGTGTTCCACAAGGATTAGGAACACTCGGATTGGGGCGACTAAATCTAACTAAGTTTAATGCCCAGAAGACATAAGTTTGCGCTTTTACCACTAAAAGGAAACCCTTTATCGTAACTCCTCAATTTCAGGGCACTTCCCTTATTACCTCAGCCAGATCGGAATCGAATAACGTGCAGTTTCGTGGTTACTTGGAAGGAAAGACTGAATTGACCTCTAATAATTTAAAATTAAAAATTTTGTACAGCCGACTTCAATATAAGTTATTTAAGAATAACTTAAAAACTATTGGTCTGACCTTGATCAAATTCATATGGGACCACACGAGAAGTACCAGCTTTCAAATAAAAAAAGAATCATCGAAATCGGTTCACCCAGAAAAAAGTTCTGAGGTAACACACATAAAAAAAAAACGAAAAAAAAAAAAACATACAGTCGAATTGAGTACCGGCTCCTTTTTGGAAGTCGGCAGAAAAGCTTGGCGTGTTCAGCTGAGCGGGACAGTATTTTATGCCGGCACACTGCTTGCCACTTTACAAGGAGCAGGTTCGGCTTAACATGGAATACTGTTCTCATCCCTGAGCCGGGGCTCCCTAGTACCAGCTCCTTGCACTTGCCCGCATCCAGTCGCAGAGCGGTTCGAATCGTTGACCACCGATGAAGACGAAAGACGAGACGAAGAGATGTTGCATCCTTTGCATTTTCTATCTCATTTGCCACTGGGAGTGTTCAAAGGAATTGTTCGGATTGATTCCAGCCACAAAATTACATCAACGCATTTCACAAATCCACATCATCGGGATGTTTGACGGTCCACTACTGTTGGACTTATTAGTTCTCTTCTACGCACAACTTCTTGGTGGAATCGTTTACCGTCGGCGATTTTTCATTATTTCGTTCATTGCGATTCTTCAAGAAACGAGCTTACACCTTTTCTGCCGACTTCCAAAAAGGAGACGGTACTCAATTCGACTGTATGTTTTTTTTATGTGTGTGTTACCCCATAACTTTTTACTGGGTGAACCGATTTCGATGATTCTTTTTTTATTTGAAAGCTGGTACTTATCGTGTGGCCCCTTAGTTTAGTTTTAATTTATAGTTTACTAGCTGACCAGACAGAAGTTGTTCTGCCCTTTCCGACGACCATTTGCTTTCCTAAAAAAAACTCCAGAAATTAGCAATAAAAAAAATTGAGGGTTACTTATCGGGATAACAACTATCCTATCTCTCAAGTTGGACCAAAGTGCACATAGTGTGCAAAATTTCATGGAAATCAGTTCAGTAGTTTAGGAGTTCATCGCGGACAAACAACGTGACACGTAATTTTTATATATAAAGATATTATAAGTAATTGTTAAATAAATACTAAAGATAATTGTTTAATCCTTTGGGTTTTGTTTAAACCATTGACAGTGGTAAACTTCGTTGGCGCAGAATATTTCGAAGCATACATTATTTGATCAGCTCCATAAGAACAATTTTTTATTTTCAAGTACCTACTTTATCGTGATATCTAGAATCTACTAACATGCAGCCGAAGGTGTACTTGGCAGTCACTGCAGAAAAAGATAACTAATGTACCGTATTTTGAAACTTTCTGCATCCTGCTGCTACTGCTGCTGTGCTAAATCGTTTTCCGCTATTTTACATCTAAGAAAATGTGGGAAGAATCTGTCTCTGCAAGACAGATTCGAAGGAATAGTGAAATCTATACTAATAGAAGTTTAGAAAGTTAGAGAGAAAGAAAGTTCCTCTAAAACTCATCATATTTTGTTGACTTCAACGCAAAACTAAGCACAAGGAAAGACTATGACCTTTTTGATTGGAGAACGGAACCGATGGTGGCAATATTTTTGAATTATTTCCGAAGTGGTCATCTCGGTCGGCCTTCCTGGCCGTGGGTCGTCTTCAAGCGACTCTCTTCCTTGTTTAAAAAGGGTATGCCACTTGTAAACCATAGTTTTACTTGGACATGAATCTCCGTAGACGAATGACATCTCTTCCAGTATAATCTGAACTGATTTTCCGCGCTCTTTAAGGAACTTTATAACCGCACGGAACTAGATTTTCTCGATATTTCACAATTTCTTCCCGATTGACTTGTTTGGTTGACTATAACTCAAAGACTAATGATCTAATTACAATAAAACCCGGTATTTATACTAATAATGAGTTGCTCAATTAGTACGTAGTTCAGCGACGTCCCCACTTAGAACTTAAAAACGCACCCTCGTCTTGGGAGTTTGAGAGAAAGTGACATTATATCCTCGAAACTTCATCGTTGTATTGGAAGACCTTTCTAAGCTACTAGACTGGAAAGGATACGCTATTACTATCAATAGCAAATACCTACGTCACTCACTTTCAATTTGCCGACCATATAATTATTATGGCAGAATCACCAGAGTACCTCAGCACTATGCTCAACGACCTCAGTAGTATTTCCTAAGGGTAGATCTTAAGATGAATATGGATGGGAATACTACCCTCGAAGTAGGTTTGTTTACGTGTGACAAAATGTACGATTAGGTAAGTCCAACTTCGAAGTCAAACGAGGAATCCAATTGGGCTGGGCTGCGTTCGGAAAAGCGACAAATATTTTTGTCTGATATTCCTCAGAATATTAAGACGAAAGTGTACAATCAGTCAATGTTGGCAGTGCAGTGATGACTTACGGAACTCAAACGTGGTCGTGGAACTGAAATGCGATAAAGTCCGTAACGAGGATCCGCAGGGCAATAAAATAACTGCCAGCCAGCCAGTCAGACATAAAATCCAGCTCGAAGAACCGACACCCGATGTGGAAGAAAGGTTCTCGAGTGACAGCCTCGTACTGGCAAGCGTAATGCTGGGCGACGCACTATGGGAAAGCCCCAACAAAGCCGTCTCATAATTGTTTTTAACGAAAGTCGTTGTTACGTAATGAAAGTTTCTTTTTAGGTATTTTTATTTCATACTGCCGTGTAGTGGCGGTCAAGAATATCCACTACCCCATATCCTCCCGTGGGTGTCGTAAAAGGCGACAAAGGGAAACAGGCAGGAGATGGGCAGCAGCATCTTCCTGATAATAGCCAAGATTACAATAAAAAAACTGCGGTTGCCAACCCGCTCGCCAAGCGTGGCAACTATGGCAAATACCCCCCAATGATTAAAGCAACAAACAGACGGCCCCCAGTCCCCGGCGGTCCCGCTATTCCTGGCTACGGTGGCGACCATGGTAACGGCGGGGCAGGGGGTGCTAAGAATCTCCGGTGGAGGTTCGGTTGCCACCTTAGACGACTCGACCTGGCAACGTACAACGCACGCACCCTGAGGACTGACGAGAAGATCGTGGAGCTGGAAGAAGAGATAGACAAGTTGCGCTGGCATATTATAGGATTATCCGAAGTCCGAAGAGAGGGGGAGGACACGGTAATCCTCGAATCCGGCAACTTGCTCTATCACCGGGATGGCGACCATCTGTCCCAAGGAGGTGTCGGATTTATCGTCCACAAGTCTCTCGTTAACAACGTTGTAAAGATCGGGAGTGTGTCGACGAGGGTTGCGTACCTTATACTCAGAATCACCAAACGGTATTCGCTGAAGGTCATACAGGTTTACGCACCAACCTCGGCACACCCCGATGAGGAGCTGGAGGAAATGTATGAGGATATCTCTAGAGCCATGCATTCCTCCAAAACCCAATATACGGTGTTAATGGGAGACTTCAATGCGAAACTAGGCACAAGAGAGTGAGTAAGTGGTGAGCTGAAAGTAGGGAAATTTGGAATAGGGCAACGGAACCCAAGGGGCCAGCAGCTGGCCGACTTCATGGAGAAAGAGGGACTCTTTATGATGAACTCTTTCTTCCAGAAGCGGCCCCACAGAAAGTGGACCTGGTCGAGCCCCGACGGTTCAACAAAACATGAGATTGACTTCATTATGACGACCAGATGACAACTGTTCAGTGATGTCTCCGTGATCGCGAGGGTGAAAACTGGTAGCGATCACCGAATGGTTAGAGGCACACTGAACCTAAGCGTTAAGTTGGAGAGGTCTCGTCTAATTAAGTCAACAATCCCCCTCGTGATCTGTTCCAAAGTCCCGAAACCTTTCAGCTCGAGTTACAAAACCGTTTTCAGTGCCTAGAAGACTGCAATGAAGTGGACGATATGAATGACAAGCACGTGGAAACTGTCCATGCGGTCGGAACTAAGTTCTGCAAGACCCGCCCCAGAAGAACACAAAAACTCTCCGATCACACTCTTAATCTCATGGCTGTTAGACGGGAGATGAAGCTACATTCTTCAACAGACTTGACAGCATACAGGCATCTGAACAGACAGATCTCCAAATGCATGCGGCGGGACTTACGCAACTTCAATACAGCTCGTATTGAAAAAACGATCGAGCGGAACCAAGGCTCCAAAGTCTTTGCCAGAGATCAGTCTGCCAGAAAGAGCCAACTGTCAAAGCTGAAGACAGTGTGGCAGCATCGTTTCCGGGACACCTGAGATTTTGAGTGAGATTGAGAGGTTCTATGGGCAGCTGTACACGTCATCGTTGGAGCCACACGCAAGTGTGAGTAACGATCCAAGACCGAGTCTCATCCGACACTATTCCGAAGATATCCCGGACGTCAGTCTGAGCGAGATTAGAATGGCTCTCCAGCACCTTAAAAACGGTAAGGCCCCAGGCGAGGATGGAAATGCAGCGGAGCTTCTGAAAGCGGGTGGAAGACCGGTACTTGAAGTCCTTCAGAAGCTCTTTAATTCCGTCCTCCATGGTGGCATTACACCGGAGGCGTGGAGCAGAAATGCGGTGGTCTTGTTCTTCAAGAAAGGTGACAACGCTCTCTTGAAGAACTACAGACCGATTTCCCTTCTGAGCCGCGTCTACGTGCTGTTTTCGAGTCATTACGAATCGGCTGTCGGCTCGCGCGCAGACTTGACGACTTCCAGCCTCCCGAACAAGCCGGTTTCCGAAAGGGCTTTAGCACCATAGACCACATACATACCCTTCGGCAAATTGTACAGAAGTCCGAAGAGTACAATTTGCCACTATGTCTGGCGTATGTGGACTTTGAGAAAGCCTTTGATTCCGTCGAAATTTGGGCTGTGCTGCAGTCCCTTCAGCGGTGCCAAGTTGACTGTCGGTATATCGAAGTGTTGAAGTGCTTGTACAGTAGGGCTACGATGGCTATCCGAATACAGAACCAGAGTACGAAACCTATCCAATTGCAGAGAGGTGTAAGACAGGGTGACGTCATATCCCCGAAACTCTTCACCGCTGCATTGGAAGACGTTTTCAAGCTTCTGAACTGGAAAGGATACGGTATCAACATCAATGGCGAGTAGATCACTCACCTTCGATTTGCCGACGATATAGTCCTTATGGCAGAATCGCTGGAGGACATAAGCACTATGCTCAATGACCTCAATAGTGTTTCCCAACGGATAGGTCTTAAGATGAACATGGGCAAAACAAAGATCATGTTTAATGTCCATGTCACACCTATGCTGGTAGTTGTTGGGAACACTAAGCTCGAAGTTGTTGACGAGTATATTTACCTGGGACAAATAGTCCGACTAGGTAAGTCCAACTTCGACCGAGAGGTCAATCGACGGATTCAACTCGGCTGGGCAGCGTTCGGGAAGCTACGACACATTTTCTCGTCAGACATACCTCAAAACCTTAAAACGAAATTGTACAACCAGTGCGTGTTGCCAGTGATGAACTGACTTACTTACGGAACTGAGACGTGGCCCTTCACAGCTGGCTGTATGAGGAAGCTCAAGGTCGCTCAGCGAGCTATGGAGAGGGCTATGCTCGGAGTTTCTCTGCGTGATAAACTTAGAAATGAGGATATCCGCAGTAGAACTAGAGTAACCGACATAGCCCAACGGATTAGTAAGCTGAAGTGGCAGTGGGCCGGCCATATAGCTCGAAGAACCGACAACCGATGGGGAAGAAAGGTTCTCGAGTGGCAGCCTCGTACCGGTAGGCGAAGTGTAGGGCGACGAGATGGAGTGACGACCTGGTAAGGCATGCAAGAAGTCGATGAATGCAGGTGGCTCAGGACCGTGCTTTGTGGCATTCCTTGGGGGAGGCCTATGTTCAACAGTGGACTTATGAAAGGCTGTAATGATGATGATGATGATTTCATATTGTAGGTTTAACATAAGTATAAAAGAACATCAAATCTCAGTAATGTTCGATTAGATCATTTTGACGAAATATGTTATTACGATTCAATGCCACATTACTTGAAAGTTAAGTACAAAATTATTACACATTTTTGAAATGGTTATATGCTTCTCCAAATTTTTCGTAAATATTATACTATATTAGTTAATTTAACAAAAAGTAACCCATATAGTTTAAGATGGTAAATTTTTACTTTTTTTAACAGGAGATTTACCTCTTACCGATGCTTGCCGATGTCGAAGTATTTATTGAATTAAGATCTTCACACATTACTCTGTTTAGGGATTAAAAAAAATTTGCACTTACTTGCTCCTTTTTTGATACGGACCGAAAACATCGAGAGATAAAAATCAATTTTTTCAAAAATTTTTATTTCTTTATAAAATAGCATGGATGATGGTGTATTTTATCGAAATGAGATATGTTAAACAGTTCTCAAGACATAATTTACCAGTGGTCAAAAAAAATTATGTCTTAAATTTGATATCTATTGTGATCAAATTTTTATTTTGAGTTAAAAAATTTATTTTTAATTCTAAATCATTTTTTTTTCAATAAATACCCTATATATCCAAGTATATATATGTAAAATTACAGCTTAATTAATTTTGAAACAACTGAAATATGAAATTTTGAAACACACCCGGTTTTCCCATAGTGCGACACTCCACAAAATGCATTGACAATCAAATGAAACAGGCAATCTATTAAGCAAGGCAGCTGTGGAGTTGTGATGGACAGTTTATCACAAGTAATATATGTTTCTTCCCTAAATTATATAGGTAATATGACATCATATGAAATTCAATGTAGCATCTTAAATTAAATAAAGTGCTACAAAGCTAGTATATAAGTATTAGAGTAGTTGGAATTTAAATTGTATCAGTGAGATAATAATTAATAGTTAGCATGAAGTATAGTTATGATTGGGACAATACACTTGATTTGATTGTTTACGATAACATTTTATTACCAGTGTTTGTTTCCAGTGATGATACATGAATCTAAGACATAGTCCTTCACTGCTTGCTGTATGAGGAAGCTCAAGGTCGCTCGTAATAAGCATGCGGATATGGAGAAGTAAATGGAGATGTAGAACTAAAGTAATCTACTAAGACAAACATATAGCTCAAAGAACCGATAACCGATGAGAAAGAAAGGTTCTCAAGTGTCAACCTTTATCGGTAAGTGAAGTGCAGGACAGCCATCCACTAGATGGAGTGACGACCTGGTAAGAGATGCAAGTGGATTGATGCACACAGGAGTATGTTTTGTGGCATACTTTGGGAGAGAGAATGATAATGGTATATCGGTATCATCTCTCTCAATAGGCATAATTCATCTACCTTCGATTCCCAGGATGGGTAACTATCTTCGTACATATTAAAACTTTAGAGAACCAAACTTAAAAGAAATAATTTATTATTTTGTATTTTATTTTATGAAACAATGTTGTAAAAACATTTTTTAAAATTGCTGTCCCCCACCATATCCCCAAAAGTATCCTTGCAAAAATCATAAGCGTAGTGTTAGAAATTATTGTCAAAATGATGTCTACAAATTAATGACAGTTCTAAATTAAACTTAAATGAAATGCCTCAGTTTATACTTATTACCCCCCAAAACTAAAACTTTTAGTCTATAAATGTAATTGTAATATAAATCTGTATGAAATGTATTCTTTAATCCATAATAACTCAAAAAGCCTAAAAGAACCACAACAGTACAAATATTTGGGTTTGATTAAATTCAATAATTGATAGTTTTTAGCAATTAAAAGTTTTTATTGTCACAAACTAAACACCAAAATGTGCTCTTCCTAAACATTAAGATTACAATTTTTCTTAGATTAATACTTAGTGCATTCTATAGTTATACATATTTAAACAAATAGTTCAAAGATAATTCTTAGTCCTTGAAGTGCATATCTTATATGTCACCTCAATTTACTACCACTGATGTATATGCTAATCAAAAACAATGAAATCTTATTTCATAATATTCAACACAAACTAAACAACCTAGAAGTTTTGATATACATGTTCAGGTCATGGTTTAAAGCAAAAGGATATTATAAACAATCATTTGTAAGATATTCATAGGATAAAATACAACATAAACAAAACTAAAGATAACAGTTGCATGAATAAAATAGTATAATTGTTTCACTTTTACATATAGCTTATAATTTATTTGATGAAAAACTTTTATCTAACAAAAACTCAGCCTAAAAATAATAGAGATTGTTCCTTAAATAAAACTGAGTAGAATATACCCAAAAATAAGATCTTAGAGAGATAAAGAGCTCATTATACATTAAATATGCTAAAAAGAAAAATAAACCTATATACATGGACAAAAGTTATTTCCAACTGTAGAAGCTGCTCACAGGTTCGACAATTATCATTTCTCCTACATCCCCTGACAGCATCCCCCAGTTGTAACTGCTAGCAATGCTTCAATCAACATGTGATATCATAACTTTTTCAGTGTGTAAAAATACCTACTACGTGTGAGTTACAAGATTCACTGGCCATGCATAGATATATCACAAATGAGGGGTGTGTAAATTGTATAAAACAATATCATTAAACTCGACAAGCACATTCTGTAGGTGCCCTTACAGGCTTCTTTGGTGCAGTCAATCTTTTAGCAGTGCTAGTTCCATATTGAATACCAGAACCTATCCTCTCTGGATCTAATTCACCTGTTTCAATTTTTGCAAGAATAGTTTTTGAGCACTTTAAAAATGCCTCTTCAACATTTTCTCCTGTTTTAGCACTACTCTCAAGGAACATCAATTCTGAAATTTTGACAGATAGAAATATATAAAGCTGTAATATATGTAAGTAAACAAAACAATAAGCTTTCAAAAATCTTACCATTTTCTTGAGCGAACTGACTAGCTTCAGTGAATGTCACTTCTCGAGATTCTTCTATATCTTTTTTGTTACCAACCAGTAATATCACTATATTAGGACTAGCTAAAGACCTTGCATCTCTTAACCAATTGGATAGAGCATTAAAAGAGTCCCTAGATGTTATATCATACACCAATAATGCACCTGCTGCTCCTCTGTAATACGATCGCGTAACTGAGCGGAACCTCTCCTGTCCAGCTGTATCCCATATTTGTAACTTTGTCGATTTTCCGCCTATATTCACTATCTTAGAACCAAACTCAACACCAATAGTGTGGCACCTATCTTCTTTGACTAAAAAGAAATACCAATTTCTATAGCAACTATTTCATTTTCATTATAAATTATACATAAATAGTAATAGCCTCATAACATTACATTAAACTTTCATGGTTTATTTTATACTGGATATCATGTAGATACTCACATTTGTTACCAATAAAATTATTAAGTAGGCTCGATTTTCCTGTACCAGCACTTCCAATTACTAAAAACTTAAATAAATATTCTGAAACAAAATGAGAAAACAATATTACTTCCACCTGAAAATTCGCATACGGTATCACAAAATCCAAATATTTACCGTATGTTTCAGACATGATTATCCTTTTCTGAACTTCATTAAATCAACGTTTTTGCAATTACACAGTCAATTACTGACAAAATTCAGCTACGCTTTTGAAAACCTAAACTGTTAGAAATAAACGTAGTGATTATATTCTCTTTGGTTACAAACAAGAAATATGTATTTGTATTTTTTTTTTTTTGGTGCAAAGCACAGACTAATAGGATGCTTACGCATGTAAAGCATAGATAAATAAATATGGGTAAGGAAAGTGGCATCCACAGATATTTTATAATATTTTTTTTTTCCTAATTTGGCAACTTCCAATGGATTCTGCCAGCGTCAAGTATTTCATGAGAGTCACACAGAGTATTTACTAGTTTCCGTTTCCGTAGATGCGCTTACTTAACTTTATGTTGCTTTATGTTACGAACTTACCTATGTAGTTATTTTCGAATGAATTAACATTATAATATTTTTACAAAATTATTGCTAATATAGTAATATGGATATAGGTAAGTGGCAAAGGTACTATAGTTTAATGTTATTAATGGATATGAAATCTAATAAAGTTTGAACAAAAGGAGTGAAAACTAAATTTAACAAAGACTTAAGATTTACAGGACGAGGAATGTTATTAGGAAGAAAATCGTATAATGAAACGGAGAGGTTAGGGCAGTTAAAAAATTTTTTGGTTTGCGCAAAAGCAAAACTATAACGTTCTTACTAAAGATTTTGTCTTGGATGCGTGTCTTTTAAGCCACGTCTTGTTTTATCCGAGATTAACGTTTTTTCTTTTTTTTATAGGAGAAGATGACAAACGAGCATACAGTCCACCTGATGGTAAGAGATTGCTGTGACTTATACACATCTAGATCTATCCTCAATAAAGAATCAAAATGCAGATGCGTTGTCATCTGTGAGGGCTAAGATGGAATGACTCTTTTTCCAGTAAAAATCCGGTTCTTTAAACTCACCATACGGAAGACAGCAGTGTTAAGCTGCTATTTTACGCTGATATTCTGTGAGAGCGTGGTCGTTCCCCGGTTGAGCCGACCCAATCGTGCTACAACTCTACTACTAATATAGCTGCAGCATGGCTCTACCACGTATAAAATATTTAGTACCAAGTAATAATAATTCTATATACACACCCATATTTTGTAATAACAAAAAAATAAGCGATCACAGTGTCTGTTATTGATCACATTTATGTAAAAAAATCTTAAAATAAATTAATAAAATAAATTTAAAAAAATATCTTTAAAAAAGTATAATAATTAGTTACTTTTTTATTATGTATACGTCACACCAACTGATTCAAATTTGCCAATTCGATCCATCCTTAAATCGCTTGCTGTATCGTTCATTCACCGGCAGATTGGCCATATCGGGCCTCGGGCTGTCTATTTTTAGAATGTTTAATTTAGTTCAGTTTGTAATTTGTACTACAAAGTGTACAAAACGTTTGCAAATTAATTATTTCATTTTTGTTCTGATTTTCACGATGGCTTGTTAGTTCTCTAACAGAGAATACAAGCACATGCTACGCACGTATTTTTCAGGTCGGGAAAAATGTGAGTGAAGCTTTTCGGATTTATTGTACCCAGACAATTGACAACCGAGTCACTCCACGAAGTCCAGTATTTATCAACGCTTATTGGACACCGGCTTTTTTATGTGCCGACGCATGCGCAAGGACGAGGTAGAGCTGTATACTCCCAAAACTTCTACGATGACGTCTTGAATTATTTTGAAGAAGATCCTCGAAGGATCACGCGTGACGCGGCACGTCGCTTTGGTATAAGCCAGTCATGTGCTTGGAAGATTGTGCGCTCGCCCGTAAAAATATGAAGGGAAAGTTGCAATTAATCACATGAAAGTATTAATGATTTCTTATATTTACGTGAACACTACACATTGGGACTGACTTGTCCCCCGTGACCATGGTTGCTGGAAAGCAACCGAAACGTCGGGAATATAAAATAATTTAATTAAACGCGATAAAATCCGTAAAAGTAGTTTTATTCAACATAAAAATATTTTCAAGCTGCCTACCTATCGAATTAAAATGTGTAGGCATTCGTTAAAGCGAAAGAATACGACGAGTAAGAAAGGAGTCTTATGAATGGAGTGCGTACGTTATTGACTTGTGTAGTATATGTCCATAAAATTACGCCAGTTTTTGGATAAAAACTAACCTTAAATAATAAAAAAATTGACTTATCACTAGTAGCAACTATCCTTTTTTTTGGCAATTACAAAATATTTTGGTATAGTACACTGCTTCACAATTAACGATGGATCGTTGCTATGTAATTTATAATTAACGTATAATACAACGCATAACGCTATCGTTATAATACAACGGCTAACGTTATCATAACTATCTACATTCATGACTGCCTATTTTCCATGTACCGAACGGCAACATAACAATATACCTAGTTATAGAACAGTTAGCATCCAAATTATTTTCGTTTCATGATATAATCTGTTAAGATGTAAATACTAATTCAGTTTCTGAAATGAACGTTTCTTCATACTTTTTCCAGGCTTAGGACTGGCTGAGCAAATCAGGCGTACTTAATAGTTCATTTTATGTACATAATTTCTCTTTCTATGTACATTAACAGCTATTTAAAATATTTTACAAATTTAAATTCAACTTTAAATTTACTAAGTTTACTTAAAAAAATCTTTTTCTTGAACTTTCTTGGTTCATATTTACAATATCATGATATATAAAACATTATCATGACCACTTTTTTATGATCTAAGCGAGTGTGGCAATCTGAAATGATAAGGCCTGCCTAACTGAATGAACATACTTTCGCCTGAAGTAGTACTAGATTAAGTCTATAGGCATGCGTCAGATATATCAGTAAGTAGTAGTAAGTATAAGTGAGTAAGTCTATATATAACATTTAAATATTTTTTATTTTGACTATCAAGATTTTTTGTTGAGGCTTTTTAATTGATTACACGAGAACTATTTTGATTTTCAAAACATCGCGAATATCCAATGAGGTATGGAATCATTTTGACAAAAAAGACAATGCTTCTGGAGATGCAGTGTGTAAATATTGTAGTCAATATATATCATATAAATCTACAACGGGTAATCTAGAAGCTCAATTAAAATGATCTCACGCTTCAATTTATAAAAGACAAGTACCTATTTAGGAAATAACAAAATATCATAAGAAAATATCGTAAATATGCCGATTTTAAAATGCGCTGGATATGTTTTAATTTCATACAAAACTTTTCTGCTAGTCCTAAGCCTAGATTGAAGCATAAAGGATAATCGCGCAAGTCTGTTTCTGTATTACATTTGCGTTTGTCGTTTCGTTAACTTATAAAACGAAATCTAAATACCCAATCGAATTGGCGTGGCTAAGTGCTTTTTTTTTAAGTTGATTTTTTCGTCGAATAAAGGCCTTCATTTTTTTGAAGTTGGTTTCAACAGCGTATCGGAGTAGAAAATATAAACGCGTACGCAAATTCAAAATATGATATAGATACGATTCTCAGAAAACGCGATACGACCCAGGCTTAATTAATATGTTCAGTTTTTATTTTAGTACCCAAATGCTGCCGTGTAGTGGCGGTTAAGAATATCCACTACCCCATATCTTCCCGTGGGTGTCGTAAAAGGCGACAAAGGGAAACAGGCAGGAGATGGGCAGCAACATCTTCCTGATAACAGCAAACATACAATAAAAAAACTGCGGTTGCCAACCCGCTCGCCAAGCGTGGCAACTATGGCAAATACCCCCCAAATGGATAAAGTTACTAAGAGACGGCCCCCATTCTCCGGTGGCCCCGCTATTCCTGGCTACGGTGGCGACCATGGTAACGGCGGGGCAGGGGGTGCTAAGAATCTCCGGTGGAGGTTTGATTGCCACCTTAGACAACTCGACCTGGCAACGTACAACGCACGCACCCTGAGGACTGACGAGAAGATTGTGGAGCTGGAAGAAGAGATAGACAAGTTACGCTGGCATATTATAGGATTATCCAAAGTTCGAACAGAGCGAGAGGAAACGGTAATCCTCGAATCCGGCAACTTGCTCTATTACCGGGAGGGCGATCATATGTCCCAAAGAGGTGTCGGATTTATCGTCCACAAGTCTTTCGTTAACAACGTTGTAAAGATTGGAGAGTGTGTCGACGAGGGTTGCGTACCTTATACTCAGAATCACAAAACGGTATTCGCTGAAGGCCATACAGGTTTACGCACCAACCTCGGCACACCCCGATGAGAAGGTGGAGGAAATGTATGAGGATGGAGAGCCATGCATTCCTCCAAAACCCAATATATGGTGTTAATGGGAGACTTCAATGCAAAACTAGGTACAAGAGAGAACGGTGAGCTGAAAGTAGGGAAATTTGGAATAGGGCAACGAAACCCAAGGGTCCAGCAGCTGGCCGACTTCACGGAGAAAGAGGGACTCTATATGATGAACTCTTTCTTCCAGAAGCGGCCCCACAGGAAGTGGACCTGTTCGAGCCCCGACGGTTCGACAAAAAATGAGATTGACTTCATTATGACGACCAGACGACAACTGTTCAGTGATGTCTCAGTGATCGCGAGGGTGAAAACCGGCAGCGATCACCGAATGGTTAGAGGCACACTGAAACTAAACGTTAAGTTGGAGAGGTCTCGTCTAATGAAGTCAACGCTCCGTCCTTCTCGTGCTCTAATTCAAAGTCCTGAAACCTTTCAGCTCGAGTTACAAAACCGTTTTCAGTGCCTAGAAGACTGCAATGAAGTGGACGATAAGAATGACAAGCTCGTGGAAACTATCCATGCGGTCGGAGCTAAGTTCTGCAAGACCCGCCGCAGAAGAACACAAACACTCTCCGATCACACTCTTAATCTCATGGCTGTTAGACGGGAGATGAAGCTACATTCTTCAACAGATTTGACAGCATACAGGCAACTGAACAGACAGATCTCCAAATGCATGCGGCGGGGCTTACGCAACTTCAATACAGCTCATATTGAAGAAGCGATCGAGCGGAATCAAGGCTCCAAAGTCATTGCCAGAGATCTGTCTGCCAGAAAGAGCCAACTGTCAAAGCTGAAGACAGAATGTGGCAGCATCGTTTCCGGGGCACCTGAGATTTTGAGTGAGATTGAGAGGTTCTATGGGCAGCTGTACACGTCATCGTTGGAGCCGCACGCAAGTGTGAGTAACGATCCAAGAGCGAGTCTTATCCGACATTATTCCGATGATATCCCGGACGTCAGTCTGAGCGAGATTAGAATGGCTCTCCAGCACCTTAAAAACGGCAAGGCCCCAGGCGAGGATGGAATTACAGCGGAGCTTCTGAAAGCGGGTGGAAAACCGGTACTTGAAGTCCTTCAGAAGCTCTTTAATTCCGTCCTCCATGGTGGCATTACACCGGAGGCGTGGAGCAGAAGTGCGGTGGTCTTGTTCTTCAAGAAAGGCGACAACGCTCTCTTGAAGAACTACAGACCGATTTCCCTTCTGAGCCGCGTCTACGTGCTGTTTTCGAGAGTCATTACGAATCGTCTCGCGCGCAGACTTGACGACTTCCAGCCTCCCGAACAAGCCGGTTTCCGAAAAGGCTTTAGCACCATAGACCACATACATACCCTTCGGCAAATTGTACAGAAGTCCGAGGAGTACAATTTGCCACTATGTCTGGCGTATGTGGACTATGAGAAAGCCTTTGATTCCGTCGAAATTTGGGCGGTGCTGCAGTCCCTTCAGCGATGCCAAGTTGACTGTCGGTATATCGAAGTGTTGAAGTGCTTGTACAGTAGGGCTACGATGGCTATCCGAGTACAGAACCAGAGTACGAAACCTATCCAATTGCAGAGAGGTGTAAGACAGGGTGACGTCATATCCCCGAAACTCTTTACCGCTGCATTGGAAGATGTTTTCAAGCTTCTGGACTGGAAAGGATACGGTATCAACATCAATGGCGAGTACATCACTCACCTTCGATTTGCCGACGATATAGTCCTTATGGCAGAATCGCTGGAGGACCTAAGCACTATGCTCAATGACCTCAATAGTGTTTCCCAACGGATAGGTCTTAAGATGAACATGGACAAAACAAAGATCATGTTTAATGTCCATGTCACACCTATGCCGGTAGTTGTTGGGAACACTGGGCTCGAAGTTGTTGACGAGTATGTTTACCTGGGACAAATAGTCCGACTAGGTAAGTCCAACTTCGACCGAGAGGTCAACCGACGGATTCAACTCGGTTGGGCAGCGTTCGGGAAATTACGGCACATCTTCTCGTCAGGTATACCTCAAAACTTGAAAACGAGACTGTACACCCAGTGCGTGTTGCCAGTGATGACATACGGAACTGAGACGTGGTCCTTCACTGCTGGCCGGATGAGGAAGCTCAAGGTCGCTCAGCGAGCTATGGAGAGGGCTATGCTCGGAGTTTCTCTGCGTGATAAACTCAGAAACGAGGATATCCGCAGTAGAACTAGAGTGACCGACATAGCCCAACGGATTAGTAAGCTGAAGTGGCAATGGGCCGGCCATATAGCTCGAAGAACCGACAACCGATGGGGAAGAAAGGTTCTCGAGTGGCAGCCTCGTATCGGCAGGCGAAATGTAGGGCGTCCCCCCACTAGATGGAGTGACGACCTGGTAAGATATGCAGGAAGTCGATGGATGCAGGTGGCTCAGGACCGTGCTTTGTGGCATTCTTTGGGGGAGGCCTATGTTCAGCAGTGGACTTGTGAAGGGCTATAATGATGATGATGATATAATATATTTTAGTGGTATAAATAATAAGGTACAACTCCTAAACTATACTTAGATAAGTAATACCTATCTCTTGTCAAAAACATCTTTATTACATTATTTATGTCAATTAAATGGAAATTATTATTAATAAATTATTTATTTCTTAATTTATTTCCACATTATTGTTTATAACACCTTTATAAAAAGGATTAAGGGGGGACTAAATATCTCATTGGTAGGCATTTCCAGTCAGTTTTACAATTATTATTGCATAATAAATTATTCATTTGTATATTTAAGTCAGGACTTAAAATTATTTATTTTATTTAAATCTTTACTTGCATAAAACATGGTAGTACAGACAAAGTTCCTACATTTGTAAATGAGAATTTATGTTTAATCAATCTATCTATAATTAAATATTTTATCATTGTCATGCAATCAAATTACACAAAGAAAATTAATATAAATTACAATAAAATTATTACAAGTCATAATAATACAGAATGATAACAGAGAAATTTGAAAATAAAATGTCAAGAACCATAAATAAATTAAGCAATGCTAGTCAATTTTTAATACATACATAAAATTACATAATGTCAAAAATCATAATTACCAACAAGGTCAAACTTATAACACTTATGGAGAAACAACAAGACACAACAATAAATTATAACATTTTAAATATTTTATCCTAACTATATTATAAATTACATAAATTAAGCATATTTAGTCCGCCTAAAATAATGAGGCTCAAAATGTTTTGAGCATACACTGCTAAGTTTTGTTGGTTATCTATAATCACCAACAGTAGTGATTATCCAGCAATTACGGATAGCTGATTCTTTAGGAAAGCTGTAAAATAATATATTTAAAAGAAATTAATATATTAAATATATAGTACAATTTTATATCAAGGTATTTAAAAAAAAAATTCAAGTATGAGTATCTGTGCATAAATACAATACCTATAACAATTAATACAATATCGATTGATTTAATTACATAGCAGGTATATGTAAATGTAATTATAATATTACTCATACCAAACATTTTTAAAAAATATGTACATATTAAGCTTTAGATATTGTTAATTAATACATTTAAAGCCTAAGAAATGTCCTCCACAGCTGAACATAGACCTCCCACATAGTTTGTCTGCAAAATAACTGCAGTTGGCAATCCTCCTGCCAAGCTAGACAACAATCATAAAACCTATAACTTTTGATAATGACTAATAGTAACGGTAAATATATTACCATCAAATTTTTTCTACATCATTAATTGAGAATATTATCTTATGTTGTTGTATTATTGTGTACCTTAAGATTAAGATTTATTTATTTATTTATTATTTTATCTATAATTATATAAGTATGACATATTTAGTTATTTTTTAATAAATATTGTAATGTAATTGTTGCTAGTGTATGATAGAATTAATGGAATACAATAAAGTTTTGTGCATGTGATTTCAGGCAATACATATTTTGTGAAATTAAATATACTTTGTCCAATACTTATGTACTTGAACCCAAACATGTTTTCAGGTTGATAATTACATATTATTTGTGACATATAGAAAATGATTGAAGAGTTGTATATTATTGCCCAATAAGGAGAGTTTCCTTTAAAGCTGAACATAAAAGTGTATGCATATGTATAACATTATGTGATTCATATTTATGGACATAACTACTAATCACAATAATAATTATCATTGAACAATGGGAAAACATTATTGTACTCGATGATCTCCCTAGTTTCCATAATCCTGCCAAATCAAAAAGTACACGTTTTTTATGACTTTAAGCTTTGCAATGACCATTCAAATTAAGGAGCATTATCATGAAGAATTTACAATTTGGGAGTCGAAATATTTGACAAAATACATCACAAAGTTCATTAAAAACATGAAATGTTACACTTTATATTCCAAACAACAGATATTAATCAGTACAAATAGCAAATGTAAGCACAAAACAAACTTACCGATGAAAGGTAATATTATCAATTTTTCGTTGACTGATGCTGTAGCATCATAAAATGATACAACTTACCATCTTTTTTACCTTATTTAATAAATAAAATCCACAAAAAACACTCAATTCAATTACCTGTTTGCTTATAATAATAATGTTATTCACAAACGCTTGACATCGTTAATGTCAAATAAAGGAGGAAAAACAAACAATCAAAAACGTATACTTAGAAAAAGACAAGAAATATTGTTTTGCTTCTCCCTTACCTAATTTTTTTTATATTAATTATATATTTTTAGATGACGTCACTGAATGTTTCAATGTTTTCTTTCTATTGTCAAAACTCAAAATGTCAAAATTAGAGATGATCATACTAGGTAAATTTTGTACTAGGTGCACTTAGTCCAATTCCGTACAAGTCCATAAAGTACACAGTCATAACTTTTGATATTGTTGGAGTTTTACGTACAGTCGATACGTGAAGGTAATGAATAGTAATCATCCATTCATACTTTACGTAGGCTTAAGACTGTCAACGTCAAGATTTATATATATTCTAGATTGTAGGCGTATAAGGTTTCAATTAGTTTTTTTTTTCAGAGTAATCCGATTTTTGTCTTTTTTTTTTCGTTTATTTCTTTCAATTATTTTTGTTTCGTTTTTTTAATTACCTGTCTGCAGTCATTGTTTTTATATACTCGCAAAAAAATCAGTCTTAAGAATTTTTAAAACTAAATTCTATCTTACAAACGTTAAACTGCATACTGCATCATATGGACTACAATCTCCACTCGCATCGAGTATTTACAAGTACCTAGTATATAAAATCTGCCTAGTATTTGGTTGAAGTCCCCGGTACTAGTCCCGACTAGTCTCGAGTATTCACAGATAAAGATAGAAATATTGCGGTATAATGCGGTTAAAAAGGGACAGAATACCGTCTTACACAACACGAGTGCGCGGCGCGTTACTTTTATACACATTGAAATATAGTTCAAATTCAAATGACTGACACATAAATTTAGGTAAACACGAGTGAGCAGCAAAGCAGACTACTTACGGCAAAAAATCTCGCTTCGTTGCGCCATAGAATCTCAAATGCTCTCAATTATCACTGCTATAAATTATCTTCAGGTTCAAATAAGTTTAGTTTGAACGCTTTTATTCGTATTGTATAGCTGATTATTATGTAACACGTGACTCTAAATTAATCTAAAAACCAACTTTTATGAAATTAATGCTTGACCGGGGAATCGAACCCCGAACTTTCGTTCGACATTATATTAAATCTATTTACTTTTAACATTTCTAACTTTATTCGAAGCGCCTCATACACTTTAATAGCAATATTTTCAAAACGCACAATTGTTTATTTTTTATTGAATGAAAATGATATAGGTACTTTTTTTTTAAGCGCTTCGCCAAAACTAATAGTAATAATGCATATGTGCCGTTTTCTTCATAAAATGTTTATTTTTAACAGCTTACAATAACATTACAAAGTTATTAATGAACTAGTCTTAGGTCTTTTCTATGAAAATGTAACGAAATTTTTACTAATCCAAGTGTATTTTATAATTTGGTCAACTATTACTCGTTAACTTCTTGATTCTACTTAGCTGTGATAGTTTTCCTTTTAACTGCGTTATATAAACTACTATTGGGTATACTTTTCACATTTCGATAAACATCGGTTAAGTTGGTTTCTAGGCGTGATTAATATTTATAACTGTGCCAAATTACAGATTTGTAGTACCTAGGGTCTGAGCAAAGCCGTGGATGGACATGGCGAAACTATAAGGGTTCCTTGATGTGTAACTACGAAAGTCTAAAAAGTATTAAATCAGGATATACTAAACTTATCGATATATAGGATAAACTAATCTTATATATTTTTTTCGGATTTTATTTTGGGAATTGATGATCAATGATCCTGCTTTCACATGGGGCTCCTCATAAAAAGAGGTGAAATATTTGTTACCCAATAGAGACATTAATTAGGAGTCAATCACATTATTATTGGTAGGTCACTAGAAAACTTAAAAAATATGGGTGGTAGATCAACTAACTTTTCGAAGTAGAATTGGTAGGAAATTCAACTTCTGAAATCATATTTACCTCCGAGACAAATTTCGGATTGGTAACATTCGCGTAGAGTATAATAATAATAGCCACTAGTAACTCCTTCCGCCGCCCGCAAGCCACAAGCTCGCGCGTACTACTGACTGATCGACCAACGTGTGGATACATCGCAAACACGTTTGTCGAACACCCTTTGATCGGTGCATAAAAACCGACACCAACGCCGATCACTGGCAATCACATACAAACAAACAAACAAACAGGCGAACAACCATCCACACGTTCGTGATTGCTGTTTGGTGTTTGCTGTTCGCCGTTGTTTGCCAAGCATGTGGATGAGGCATAAGACGCGTAGGCACACTGAGACTAGGTGGATCAAGTCTTTTAAAAGTTGGAACAGGTGCAACCTAGTCTCGTTTAATACCTAGTGCTTGAATCTGTTCTGGTATATACGATACATTTTACTCTATCTCTACTCTAAGGAGCTATTTTCGTTTTCATATAGGTAGATATTAGTAAACACAAAGTATATAGTAAATAAATACTATGTAGCAAGCTGGTTATTTTTGTCAGTTTCTCCATTTAATATCTAATACGCATTACTGAAAGAGTACTCTGTAACTGTAACACATTACCAATAATTACACACAAAAAAATAATGCAGCGATGCGTAAGTAAAAAAATAAATGTATTTAGAACCGTAATATTACAAAATTAAACACATTACAATTTACAGGTTTTATCTTCACCTGTACAAAAGCTGTTCTTGCCCCGAACAGGTCAAACAAGATTTTTTTGGGAATATGTGAATATGATGTTCAATAAACCAGACCCTGAACGGATAAAGGCTGTTGGTCCAGACCGAGCATGTGCGGAATGGGTACTAAGAAATGGTGGAAAAGTAACATGGGTTGGTGGCAAGAAACTTTCAGATTATAATCTATTACCACCAGAGGAAAACAAAGTGGCAAAGTTATTAGAAATTGATGGTTCTGATTCATCTATATCACACTATGGTTTCCCTCACTTAGGTAAAGTGAATTTTTAGAGGCTTTAATACAAATATTTATTTTTAATATACATGTAATGTGTATTAAAAAAAATATTACATGTTATAATTATCTATTTTTCTAGATGGATGTTCGATGTTGAAAAACATAGTACTACACAATAATAACTATATTGATGACAGAGCACTCAAAGGATTGGCATATGGCAAAGATGTGATATCTTTTGTTCAAGTCTCAAAATGCCCAAATGTCACAGATCATGGTCTTAAGGAGATGATAGTTCTGAAAAATCTCCAAACTCTTATATTGTTTGATTTAATCAGTGTGAAAAATTTAAATGAATGTAAGCAGTTCATAAGTGCATCACTTCCAAAATGTAAAATATTAGGTAAGAATTTTGCTGGTACTAATAAATTTACATATATATTTATATATACATGTAGTATCTAGGCAAATGGACTTCCCATGATGCTAAAAAAAATTATAATTTTCTCAGGGATAGGTGTCAATCTACATGAATTTCGAATGTAAACATGAAATTCAGTATTTAAATCTATGGTGAAAACATAACTCTTCTTCGATTTACCAACAATAGTCATTATGAAAAAAATTCTGGAATGCCTTAGCACTTTGCGCAACAAGCTCAGTAGAGTCTCCCAAAGAATAGGTCTAAGATGAATATGTAGGTATAAGTTGAAAATTATGTATAACATCCGTTATATTAATACAAGTTGTTGTTAGGAAGTTGCTCAATGTTGTTGATATATGTGTGAAATCTGAGGCAAAAAGTCTGATTTGCTTAGTCCAACTTCAACTAACAAATCCAACTTGGCTGGGCCACATTTGAGAAACTGCAATTAATCTTTTTAATCAATTGACCTAAAAGCACAGAATAAATAATGGTATTACGTACAGAAGTTGTACTGCTATGATTTTGACTGCTTGCCGACGTTTTAATAGCCTACATAGTTATTATTAACCGATTCGTTGCGGCACCAATTTTCGACAACTTTTAGCTGTGGCGGCAAACAAATATTTCATGACACGCCGGGCGTGGCAAGTGCCTATTGTGCCATCCGCCATGTGTAAAAGTAATATTCTTTTTTATGCTTTTCTACTTGTTTAGACCTAATTAAGTTTATTTGACATCAAACATAAGTTACAAATGGAAGGATACTTGTTTTTAGTGGGTAACTACATGTTATTTTACGCATTTTCTTTGAAATTGAGAGAAAGTGACTTTTTTTATGAAGAGATTACAAACCTTTTGTACTATTTTTGTTGTTATACAAAAATCATTTATATAAGTAGGTACAGCTAAATCACCCTGGAAACCTTGGTTTTTATTAAATTAAATTTTCACCTAATAATAACATTTGTAAATATCAAACAATGAAGAACCATAATTTGAAAAAAAAAAGGTATATTATTCATTGATATTTACAAATGTTAAATATTATTTAATGTTATACAAATGTAAAAGTAATGTCGATCTGAAAACGTATAATTAGTAAGAATAGCAAAACATGTGTTTTCAAAAGGAAAAAAAACGCCGGCGCTATACGGCGGCGAATTGACAAAAGACTATTTATTAGCGAACTTTTTTTATGCCAACAGTGGTAGAGCCACGAGGCAGCTTTTGCTGTCGCAAGGATGGGCCGGCTCGAACCGGGGTGGTACCACGACCTCACAGAATACCAGCGTGAAGTAGAGGTTTACCTCTGCGTTTCGTTTGGTGAGTGCAGGTGGCCGGAGGCCCTTTTTACTGGAAATGAGGCATTCCATCTTAGTCCTCACGGGTGACAACGCATCTGCATTTTGATTCGCAAACGAGGATAGATGTAGATGTCTATGGGCCGCAGCAACCACTTACCATCAGGTGGACTGTGTGCTCGTTTGTCACCCTTATCCTATAAAAAAAAATGCATGAACGGTTTCGAACTGTTTCAATCAAAAATAAACCTTATACCATATCACAAGAGCAAATGGTACTTCGTAGGTCTATTCAGCCATATGATAGTAATAAGACGTCAGTTCAACCATTTTAAGCAATTTTTTTTTTATAGGATCGGGTTACAAACGAGCACACAGTCCACCCGATGGTAAGTGGTTACTGTGACCCATAGACATCTACATCTGTCCTCAACATAGATTACTCCCTAATAGATTCCGCATACAGGGCCACAAACGCGCGCAACACATACTTGCTGTAGCTAGCATACGAAGTGAAGCTAAGAATCACGACATCAGTTACGACCAAGTTTGTGATCCGTAGGCATGTCCGAGTTCTTGACAATTTAAAAATAGTTTTGTATCTAAAATATATTACAAATGGCTTCCTGTGCAGTAAAATGGTGTGACAAGTCAGCTAAGACATCCAGTTATCAAAAAGATGGCATAAATTTTAATTGATAAGTAAATTCTATTCTTATCACATTAACCTATTTCAAATGCACCGGAGATCAACTTATACTGGTATATTAATGGTGCAAAGTGATAACAATTACGCACCCGTTGATGTCTTTTTGAAATGTCCCTTTCACTCGTTACGTAAATTACAATAGTTGTCTTTGTCTAACAACAGCACGTGTATCGATAGTGTTGTGATTTTTAAGTCGATATTTGTTTGGTCATCGTTTAATTATTTTTTTCGAAGTCATATTATTTTATAAAAATAGTAACGTATCATTGTGGTACCTATATGTTATAGGTTTCCTAAATGCCCCGAAAGGAAAAAAGATGTAGTTTCCCACCAAAAATAGTGTACTATGCTCAAAACACTTCACAGAAGACAATCTTCATAATATTATGAAAAACCGTATAAAGCTGTTGGATTCTTGCCAGTTTTGGTATGGATTTTTGCATGTTTTTAAAGATTAGTACTAACGTAGATTACACAATAATATCATTAAGCGGTTGAGTGAAACATGATATTCTTATATTTAGGTAAATGTTACACGTCGAAATCAAGCTATTTTGAACGGATTTATAAATCATAAAACTTGTAAAAGTTATAATGTGATTATTGTTTTGACTTCGTATTTAGTGTTACATGAACTTCAGTATTATCTTATTATAATTATTAAGTACATCTAAAATTGGAAGACGTGCCGTATGGTGTATTAATTAATAATACTATATCGGTAATGTTTTAAAAGAAACGAATATGTATTTCTGATTTAGATTACTGGTTCACTACTGAAAGACGCCAAAAACCCGCCAACACCTAAAAATCAGAGTCATTGCTTAGAAACGCCTACAAAACAAAAAAGAAAATTTTCTCCTATACCTGATACGCCAACTGCATTTGATACTCCAGTTAAAAACGTCTTTGTAGAAGAATCATCGAATTAACCAACGTAATGAACAAAAAAGATAAAAAAGTTAAAAAGTTAAGTGATTCCAACAGAAGACTAAAAACACAAATAGTTTCTTTGAAGTCATTATTGGTAGAATTAGAAAACAAAAACTCATTAGCAGCGGAAAACAATGACGCATTAAGTTCCTTAGAAAAATCAAAATCTAGAAAATCAGGCAAAATTGTTAGAAAAAAATATTCACCACAATTGAGAGCTTTTGCACTCACCATAAATTACTCAGCTAGGCTTATAATCATATACGCAAAATATTTAATACTTCTTTACCTTCTGTAAAAACACTAGGAAAGTTTGTAGTTTTAACACAATCAATTAAGCTTAATTATAAATAATAATAATAATAATAAAATAATATATATAATAATAAATATAAATAAATAAGCATAATTAAACAAATAAATAAGCAGTTTTGTTAATGAGGTTGTTTTTCATGAAATAAAAAAATCACCAATTCGATCACGAAAGTTGTAATCATGTCATTGATTTAGCTAAGAGTATTATGGAAAAATACATAGACATTCTCGTAAGATTACTCTACTCATCCAGGAAGACAGATCCTAAGAATTCTGTGAGATAATTTTATACTAAGATTATCCATTTTAAAAATCAGTAAAATATATATTTATAAATTAAATGTACAAATATATGTATACAATGTTTAATTTTTTAATAAACATCAAATAAAAATTGATCAATATATTTATTTATCATTATCAATAATCAATAAATCCCAAATTTATCGATCAACGTCCCAACCCTGTTCCATCACTATGGTTTGGTACATTCTAAGTTTGACCTTTAAATATCCAATCACAGCGCATTTGCCTCGTCCCCCGCAACCCTTGCATAGTGTCAAATTTGGTGAACTCGAAACAGAACAAATATTCAATGATGCGGTATCTATTAGGGGGTAATCTGTGGTCCTCAATAAAGAGTCAAGATGCAGATGCGTTGTCACCCGTGAGGACCAAGATAGAATGCCTCTTTGCCAGTAAAAAGGGTCTCCGGTTCTCTATACTTACCATACGAAACACAGCAGCGTTAAGCTACTATTTTACGCTGGTTTTCTGTGAGAGCATGGTCCTTCCCCGTTGGAGCCGACCCTTTCGTGCTACAACCATAATATAGCTGCAGCATGGCTCTACCACGCAAAATTAAACAATAAGACTAACGCATTGTTTTTTTTTTTAATAGGAGACTTCTTTTCCAGAAATTTATTTACAACTTGAGTTTGTGAGCGATCGCAAGTGCTATTATTTGTTACTTATCAGACAATTTTTCCATAACATGATTTAAAACCCACAAAGTAAAAATAGTACCATGTACACGTTAAAAAAAGGTTGTCAACCCCTAAAAATTTAAAATTTTCAAAATATCCAGAAACGAAGCTGCATGCATGAACTACTCGCAAAATGATGAATAGTTTGTTCTGGATAAATTTTCCAAAAAAGCAATTTGAGCGAGTTATAACGATTTTTGAAGACACGACTCGCGTGTCGTACGCCACACACAAAAGTAATCGATGGTACGCCTGGCGTGTCACCCGCACTAAACCAGTTAATCAGATAAATCGCGCACACAATTTTCTCCTTCCTACATCACAAAGGACTTTCCGTGGTTACTAAGGGCTGTTAATAAAGAGTAAAAAAATATATTGTGAAATTTTATATAAGTTATTTAGGTACCTATTCTAATATATACCTCAAATACGATTCCTAACAGAAATCTGATCGCATTCTACTTAGTTAAAAATTTTGTAAACAAATTTTTTTGTTTTTGTGTAAGTACTTGGGTAATGAAGTAAATTTCAACTAAGTTTTGTAATAAAATACTACCGTTCTAGCCTGTTTCCGAATTCCGGATTTCAGTGCTACAAGGACAAGCAATAAAACATCTGAGAAATTCCATCTTGGTGGATCTTTTTTTTTATAATGCTTTATATAATTGTTATTGAAAATTACTAAAAGCAGCAGCTTTTACAGAATATCTATAACTTTTATTATATACTCTCTCTAGATGGAGCGTGACGGCCAAAATCCGCCAAAAATATATTAGCTAACTGTTAGCCTCTATCGTGCTCTATGGTCGTCAGTGTCAATTGTGTCCTCAAAAGATACGGTCTCCACGCTACTTTTCATTTTGAACATTTTTGATGAAAATGACAAGTTGCGCCATTAAAACCTGCAGAAATTATAAAGGATGTTTAAAAACAACCGACAAAATCTCCTATCATAGGTAAGTAACTCAAGTCTCCGTATTTTGCCTAAACAAATCCAGAAAAATCATCTTATTTTTTCGATTCAAGTTCTGGTAAGCTTTTGGTAGTATATATCATTCGGCATTTATGCTACTTCCGTTTTTGTAAAGGACACACCAGATACTTCGTCAAAGTGAAAACACTAGCAATGAAAATCTTCTCTGCGCTTCTCGATCGCTTTACTTTGGTAGGCGTTGGTTAATTCTGAAACAGTCAAACCGTTGAACTGGATCGTATTGATAAATCCAAAATTCATCACTTGTAAAGTTATTCTATTTCACAATTAATCTGTTTGACTTTGGTTGTTGTTAGCCGTCCACATACACATTGTGTTAGTGTGTATAGGCCTGGGGAGCGCTCAGTCACGATCGTGAGTCGTTAGAATCGCTGTTACACACACAAACGCGCCATATATATTATAATAAATAATGTAAACACGTTGAGGGGAGACTGAGCCTTCAAATTTAGTAATCATGTGATGGCATCATTCCACACGGGCCTACATCTGAGCATTGGTAAGGCAGTGAGGCACCTAACGCGTAACTATCTCCCTCACGCGAAGGTGTTCCTTTCAAATAATGACTTAATAAAATAATTTTACATTTTTTTCTTAATATTTTTGCCATTTTGTTGGATTAAAGAAAATGAAAATCTCGATGTCGTCCAAATATTTACATTAAAAATTTTATTCAGTATTTTGCCACCATTTAGGGTGAAATTTTTTCTCCAAATTTATATAGGGCCGCCCTTGAAGTATAACGAATTCACACAAATAAAAAAAAAATCCATTCGTGTTGTACCTGGAATGTACGTATTTACAAAGAAAAAATTACAACTGATCAGTGTCCTATATAAAGCAGGCCTGCATGTCGCATATAATATAATTGCTTGCTGTATTATTGACTTTTTTTTACTGGGAAAGAGGCATTACATCTTAGTTCCCCCACCCCCACTTACCATCATGTGGACTGTGTGCTTGTTCATCAGCTTCATTTTAATTATAGAGGTGGTCATAGAATTAAGAACGAAGCCAATACTATGTTTTTACCATAATTTCAGTGCATAATTTGTTTGTAAACATACTCAATAAAAAAGGGGCAAACAAGCATACGGCTCACCTAATGGTAAGTGACTACCGCCGCCCATGAACAACTGCAACACCAGTGGAATTGCAGGTGCGTTGCCATCCTTTTACAAAGGATTAAGCTCTTTTCTTGAAGTCGTATCGATCCGGAAAAATCGCCGGTTGTAAACTATTCCACAGAGATGTTGTGTGAGGAACAAAACTCTTACTAAAACGCACAGTGGTGGTGGACCGCCAAGCATCCAGATAGTGTGGATGGTACCGTGAGTTTTTTCTTGATGTGCGTTCATGAATTTTGGCCGCTGGAATTAATCCGAATAATTCCTCAGAGCAGTCCCCGTGGTAGATGCAATGGAAAATGCAAAGGGATGCAACATTCCTTCGCAACGGCAGTGAATGGCGGCTCCATCAGAAAGAGTTCGGTCGTCGACGATTCGAGCCGCTCTGCGCTGGGTTCGGTCAAGTGGAAGAAGCTGGCACTGGGGTGTCCCGACCCAGACATGAGAACAGTATTCCACGTGAGGCCGAACTTGGGCCTTGTAAAGTTGCAAGCGGTGTGTCGGCATGAGATACTGTCCCGCTCTGCTGAGCACACCAAGCTTTTTAGAGGTCAATTTAGCTTTTCATTCCAAGTGATCACGAAACTGCACATCATTCGATATGTCGACGCCGAGGATTCCGATGCTAGCTGAGGCAGTAAGGAGAGTGCCATTGAAGAGATACAAAAAGAAAAGGGTGTTTTTTATCGGTAAACCTGCAAATGTGTCTTCTGAGGGTTAAACTGGACTAGTCGATCGCAATCCGAGACTTTGTTTAACAACGACTCGACCTCAGACACAAGTTTGTTCCGGATTCTACTGCCTCCGCCCATGTGTGAGTCAGGTATTCCAAAATATCACCAGCTGATCGACCCGACGAAAATCGTATTGGCGGTCATTAATCAGTTGGTGATCCTCAAGGTACCTCATGAACTGGCAGTGTATAATGGATTTCTGACAGATGACTGATCTGATTTGTTATTAGTCTAACAATCTTGTATAAATAATGAGTTCCTATGATTTAATAAATCGAATTTATTTTTCTATTTATTAAATCACAGGAACTCAAAGTTGCTGGCTGGACAAATAATTAAGAACGTAAATAATTTTTTTCATCATTTTGAGAATGGAATGCGATGTTCTTCACTGCTGTGTTTATTAAATTTTCCCGCTATTATTGCTAGGACATAATTTTTTTTTTGATAAAAATGGAAAAAATATATAATCTTGCTACCACTACTGCTAGAGAAATAATAATAAATCTACGTGGCCGTAATTGCTCGTATAAAAAAAAATTGCGGATCACTTGCATTAATCAAAAACTATGGTGTATGAAGCAAGAAAAACGTCTCCACGAGAAGATTTAAGAATAGTTCGGCTTGCTAAGCAGGGCCCGTTTAAAGGCTCAAATGAAATAAAAACAATTTGGTGAGAATAACCCTAAGGCAATCTGCGCATACCTTTTGAAGACGGTTAGTGGAGGCACAGTTGTTTGAGCGAGTAACGAGGAAGCTACTCCCCATGTTAACACCACGACATAGAAAGGCCCGACGGGAAGTATCAAGACTGGCAGAGCAACAGTGGAGGAATGTACTTTTTTCGGACGAAACGAAGATAAATAGAATATACTCTGATAGCAAAGCAGTATGCGAAACTTGTGAGTAAATGTTAACGGGGATAGTCATGACCTACACCTATAGGTTCCGGAGGATACTTCTACTGCCGTCTTTGTTAGGTGCAGCTGGGGTACAATGGACTGACGTTCAATTAAAATGCACGAACTGTAGAATACAAATGGCAAGGCAGTGGCCAGTGGTTCGACTGCTCAACTGTTCGGCGAAAATATTCTGACTATTGGTTATTGACCACGGTTGTTGAATATCGTTGTTCAACTATGGTTGTTCACAATGGGTTGGTCACTATATTTTCAGACGATTTCTTCAGATGTTTGGTAGTAACTTATTTCTACTAGTAATAGCTGCTTTTATGATCACTGTTTAACCAGCTGCTATTATCATCTGCTATGTTGTACTACTAGCTACCACTATCACTTATCTTGCTGCTATTATCAGCTAACTAGCTATTTCTATCACTTGTGTAACAGCAATTATCAGTACTATGTTGTACAACTAGCTATTATTATCACTTGTGTAATTGCTATTATCAGTTACTACGTTGTGCAACTAGCTATTACTATCACTTGTGTAGTTGCTATTATCAGCTACTATGTTACTAGCTATTATTCACTATGTTACTATTTTGCTTCTAGTCACTTCAGCTACTACTTTTTATTACCACTTGTTACTGTTAGTTCTTCTTACTATCACTCGTTGTTCTTGTTACTACTGCTATAACTGATAGTTCTTGTTACTAGTAGTGCTTGTTACTACAATGTTACAGGGTCCCGAGACCCTAAGGTAGACTCGAGCGTTACTTTAAAGTGAGCCGCTTGCCATTGTCCGTTTTGCCTCTTTATTGCATAACATTTTTACTATACAATTGTCTTAAATTACAATTTTTTCCATACATGATTAATTTCTACACTTAAGCACCTTAGTGCTTTGGGGTAAATACGACATATTTTCTGATTAGTTGATATGATGCATATTTAATAATTATTTAAAAAAAATCTATACAAGTTTACAACTAACTCATGTCACTTTTATTTATTGAAATACATATCCTAATTATTTTGTTATTCATCTTAATAAAATGTCTTTGCGTTGCGTAAATAGAAACATGTAAAATTTGACATATTTTTCTTCTGGATAAGGTATAATTCCGATATAACGCAGGGTAAAACCGAAACTTCGGTAAAGTGTTCCTTTTTGACTTTCGACAGAAGGCTTAGATTTACTTTTCGTTCGTCTATACCCCTCTACAAAAAGCATTGATACATACTTTATGTTTCTAATTTCACTATATTTTGCTCACTTGAATTTTCGGAATTACCCCACATAAAGTCATCACCTTGGATAACATCGTTAACTTTCCGGCTGTACCCACTACTCTCCATTGGAGGTGGGCAAAGTGTATCATTTTTGTGATTGGAACATTTGCATCTTGATCACTGAAATGTTCCGAAACACTGAATGATTCATTTGGCTCATTTGGATCATCGACTGAAAAGATATAAAAGAAAGAATGTTCCGAATAGGTACATTAAGTTGCGTCGCGGGCGTTTATTACTGACTGATCCGTGAAATGTTATGTGGCAA
Organism: Parnassius mnemosyne; assembly: GCA_963668995.1. Lineage (NCBI taxonomy): Eukaryota > Metazoa > Arthropoda > Insecta > Lepidoptera > Papilionidae > Parnassius > Parnassius mnemosyne. The sequence continues at coordinate 18,775,218 of CAVLGL010000079.1, forward strand.
CAATGCTGAATAATATAAGTGCTTAAGATTATTTATTGTGTACCGTAATAAGATTGTATATAAAATCTATTCTCCTTCATACTTTAACAAAAATGTCACTATGTCAATTCATTATTTACACAAAACAGCAATGTCTATGTACACAGAATTTACTCGTAAAGTATCATAACTCTGAACTTTATGATGAAAAGGAAGAAAGTAAAGTCACAATAATCACTACGCAAAGAAATCCTAAACATAACTCAGTATGTTTTCGTAAACAGGCCCTAATGAATATAAACAATTTGACAAGTGCCGCATCAACGTAAAATGACAACTTGTTAATGCAAACGTTACATGCAAAAAACGACCGTATAGTATTTGACACATAAGCGCTTTAGTGGTAATTTTTACGTGCATGAATAACGTCAGCGAAAATCCGTACGAGTTGAGTGATACACTTCATATTTGTTATCTCTATCTGACTTGTGTGGATTATAATTATTTCGCCCGCTCACTTGGCACTCGTGAGTCAATAGTTAAGTTAATCATTGTCTCAGTCTGTCTCTCTCGCTCATGTCTCAGTCGCCTCAAAAGCGACGCGTCGCGTGAAATGAGCAAAGAGCAAAGTAATGTTTCACTGTTCCAGATACAAATGATACATTTGAAACGTTGTTACTGAACCAATCTTTTGTGTCACTTCAGTGATTCGTATCAGTGAGTCGTTTCCGTAAAGAGATACACACGCCTACTCTCCATAATAACAACAGTATTGCCTTTATCGGCTTTAGTAACAATAAGGTCGTTTTTCCTTATTCTCTGCTTTAGGGACTTAAAAACAGGGAACTCAGGATTGAAATGGGAAGACGCGGGCACAGCCCGAATTTCATTAGCTACCAAACTTTTAACGATGTTATCTTTCTTCCCGATCACAACAGCCACCTCCGCGTCAAGAGCCATAGTCTCTAACGATTTTTGGGAGACCGAAGGTGTTAAATTATACTTTAGGCCTTTATGTAAAAGGGACAACTCATCTGTTGGAAACTGGACATCGGAAAGATTTTTAACTCGGGGATAAAATTGGTGATATTCTGTACGTATGTCGTTATTACGATTACGGGATGAAGAGGATACAAGTCGTTGTAATTTACGGGAGTGAATTTGATATTTCACATAAAATTTTTCAAAAAATCTCATTAACAATTTAATTAAAAAGAAACAAAAGCATGTTGTTCGCAACTCTCTGTACGCGGTTCAACCTCAAAGTGTTCATCGATATGTGAGCAGTTTCACCTACTTAGGCCCCATATCTGAAAAAGTAGCTAATACTCTTCGACAAAACGGCGTTTATGTGGCGTTCAAAACAAACAATTATCTTAGAAATATCTGTAATAATAAAGATAAGTTGGATATTCATCAAAAGTCAGGTGTTTACAAACTTGTTTGTGACGAATGCCACGCCGTTTACGTGGGTCAGATTGGTCGCAATTTCGAGACACGTTATAAAGAGCATTTAGCCGCGTACAGGAATTGCAATCCCGATAAATCCCATTTTGCCAAACATCTTTTGGACACTGGACACAACCTAGCCAACGACCACTCCTTTAAAGTCTTACGTACATTACATTACAGCTGCGGCTGTGTGTGCTGGAACAGTTAGAGATATTAAAAAGTAACAATAGTACCGTTGCATTGCTGAATGAACAAACAAATGTTACTAACTCACCTCTCTTAAATATCTTTAAACCTGCTCTCTAATAATAGAGAGCCTCGCAATATGGTCGTTTGTCACCCTCACGGTGATCAGCGATTGGTTGCGTGGTTGGAGGGTGGGCGTTGCGCGGCGGTTTGTTTTTAATTTTACAAACGGCTGCGTAAGTCCTGCGGTGATTGTTCGCATGTTTTATCGCATGACGCAGTCGCTCGCTCCTTAAGTAGAGAGCGGTTGCGTCATCGGTCTGTATAAAAGGCACTTGTTTTGGCTCGCCGCTCACTTAGCGGTTAGCCACCGTAGAGTCTATATCACCTGAGGATGCCTCGTGTAGAGGCGAAACACGTGTCGTATTATCGTCAGTAGTGTGTCTTGCCTAGTGTAGTGGTGTTGGGAGTAGCGGTGCTGGGATTAGTGGTGACGGGGATAGTGCACGCAATTGAGGGAGGGCGGGAGGTGCTCTTCATACTAGGCAAGACACATCATTTTACTTTATAACGCGGATATTTGCGAAGTAAATTTTTCTAAAAACTTTTATCTTTTTCTTTATGCATTTCTAATGGGTCCAAAGTATCCGAAATTGGTATTTTTCAAACCTTAACTATTCATAGAAGATTAACTTTATCGTAAAAAGTCACGGGACTTTTTTTTTCGTATTTAATCAAAGAATATAATAAAATAGTCCCGTTTGAAAATAAGTTTAAACAATAACTACGGCACCGAGTTGCCCCATGGCAACATGCATTTATATCATCAGTAGCACAATTTGAAGGGAATCACATAAAAAAATTGATGTGGAATAGTTTTCGGTACTCATGCGCTTATTCCTTCTGGACTATGTTTAAATATTTGGCATTGCGGTAGGTACGCCTTGCCCACTGCCGTTGGTTAAATTCGCGAACGTATTAAACTTATCCAAAATAACAATTTATGCTGACGAAAGATTGACAGCCACTGGAAACTACAATGGAAAAGTAGTTCGATAGTCCATTAATTCGTAATTAACCCTGTGGGGTATTTCCGAAAAAAAAAACACAAAAACAATAGCTGGCTAAGCCTAACCTATAAAATAAAGATTTCGTCGGCTTATTGCAAGAACTCATTAACTACAAAAAATCACTAAGTACAGTTTATAATACCACTGAACTCTTCTCGATAAGTTCGGTATTATACAAAAACTCATTTATTTCTAGCATTTCAAATTTGGACGTTATGACCTAGTTTTAAAGTTGATAATTACAATTTTGGTTAAACTCGTTCTTAGAAACTCGGTAAAGTACAATAATACTTATTAAGAAATAAAATAAAATCAAAATAGTGCATTTAAATGTAATACAAAGGTCATTTATGTGACTTAATAACTTTTTAAGACACACGTTATGCACGTAACTTAAGAACAGCATTTGGTTAAAGTTCATTATGTGCACATAGTCCAGCGTGTGACAACGAGTGACAGTCACTATTTAGAGTTTCTTAGCTATTCTTTGTTCTGAGAAATATATGCAACCTATTCATTTTTATTTAAATTAAATATAGGTTTTTTTAAATATCGCCCATTTGGGGCTTTTTAAAATCGGCATCATCTTAACTTCGTTTTTTACCTCTATTTGGAGATCTATCGATTTAAACAGGTCTTGCGATATTTTGACCAAGAGAAAAATATATGGTCTTTCATTATAACATATGTTTTTAGTTTAATTTTAAGTAAAAAGCCAAATATTTAGTATCGTAATATTTATTATGAAAAGGGCGAAGCGCCACTTAGAGCTATTTGGAATCTAAAGTAATTGTCTTCTAACAATTGTATAAGAATTAAAGGCAATATTTGGAACAATTGAGGGTAAGCTAAAAATAAACTTAAACAATGACATCTTTATAAAATATTAAATAGGTAAAAATATTATAAATCAAAAAACATAAAAAATTAAATATTTGGCAAGGAATAAACCACAATACAAATCTATGTAACGTAAGTTAACTTATGAAAACTACTGCTTTGACAAACACTGATTTTAGTTACGACATTATTAAAAGTCAATCAAAAATATAATAGATCTTCATCATTAAACAAGATAAATTCATTATTTTCATTAATTTGCAACAAATCTACTTGCTTTACAATTATATTATCTTCATCAGGTATGTAATCTACATCAAAACGTTTTGGTTTCTTAAATAAGATATCACCTTTTTTAAAAATGGTTTTGTAGTAGGATATTTTGTATTTTTTTTTCAATTCGATCATTAATGTCAGTAATTAAGCCGATGTAATATTGCCATTTTTTTTTCTGGTAATATCTAACTAGAACATTATCTCCTATGTTCCATTCTCTTTTATCAATATTGTGTTTCAAACAATTAGGTTTGTCTTTATTTTCAGTCTGTATTTGTTCTTCAATCTGTAATTGTTCTTCAGTCTTGTCCTCATCTGTTACTTCAATTCTCAGAAGAATTTCTGAGTATCCATATTCATTCGAGCTCGTCTTAATTTCTGTTTTGTTATCTGTGTCATTCTCTGCGTCCATGCGCATAATGTCATTAAATATTTCAGCTTCCCTCTCATCATTCTTTCTCTTTACCAACTCATCATCTTCGAGATCAAAAATACCTAGATCTGTCTGTTCGAGGTCAATGCCATTTAAATTTCCAATTTGTTCAAGATCGACGTCATATAAATCACTATCACTGTGTACGCTCATTGAAATTTCTTCAGTAGTTGTTGAATCAGTACTTTTCAATTTGTTTAATCTTTTGGCTGGTTTATTTTTTGTTTTATTACTAAAAGTGTATGCACGTGACTTTCGTTTCACCATGCCTATAATTTCATTATTTGCGAAATTTTCAATATTTTTCTTAGAACCAGTGTTAATATTATTATAGTCAACTTTAATCTTTTCTTGTTCAAAATCGCTATGAGCTTTTGGTTTATCAGATAAGACGGGAGACTTCTATTTTTCTATAATGGCGGTGGTAGTTATAAATGTTTGCATAAACCCTGTTTTTTCATTCAATATATGTTTCTGAATCGTCCATTCCAGGTGTGTGTCGTCGTTTTTTAAGAGTTTTTTGTTTATATCTAATTTATTATAATTTTCTTCTGTACACTCTGTAATTATGTCCAAGTATTTTTGTTTGAATACATTTGATCACAAACGTTTTCTTTAGGTATGTTTAATGATTTTAATTTTTGTTTTCCTGAAATTTCAATTTGTTCATGTAGTGAAATATTATCTTCACATTCTTCAGTCTTGTAAATAGTTTGATCTGTCTTCATTTTCTTGAACTTAAGTTTTCGTTTTTTATTGTTTTTATTTCGTTCGTTGTCTTCATTTTTTTCTTCATCAGAAATATCCCTAGTCATGTTAGAGTCATAGCATCCAAAATTATTTTGTCTCGGGTTTTTGCATATTCCTGAATGATCTTGCATGGGTTCATGTGAAATTATTCCAGAGTTCTCAGATGTAATTTTTTTCTGACCCGATATATTTTTACCTTTGGGGTTTTCTTGTTTTTTTTTTATTTGACTTCGTAGTTGTATGAAGTTCACTTTGAACCAAGTCTGCTGCTGTTATACTTTTCCCGGGATGTACATCACACTTCCTTTTTCGTCTTATTTGTGCAGGCGCTGGAGGATTCCTTATTTCTTGCAAAATTTCTGTTACTACTATTTTTTTTTATAGGATCGGGTGACAAACGAGCACACAGTCCACCTGATGGTAAGTGGTTACTATGACCCATAGACATCTACATCTATCCTCAATAAAGACTCAAGATGCAGATGCGTTGTCACCCGTGAGGACTAAGATGGAATGCCTCTTTTCTAGTAAAAAGGGTCTCCATTTCTCTACACTCACCATACGAAACACAGCAGCATTCAGCTGCTATTTTACGCTGGTATTCTGTTAGAGCGCGGTCTTTCCCCGGTCGAGTCGACCCATTCGTGCTACAACTATACCAGTAATATAGCTGCAGCATGGCTCTACCACGTTTATTCATTCAAGCCCTGAACCAAAGCAGTTAAAATAAAGTAAGGTGTCCTTGTAAAGGTGCGGCGGTACATCTCGTTGGGAAAGCTGCTTATACTATATAAAGCGCAAGTCTGGTTGTGCAAGGAGTTTTTTGCCATATATGTGCTGGTGCCTCAAAATGTCACCTAGTGATTTTAGACTATTGAGTCAGTTCCCAATGGAAAGGCGTGCTGAGAAACTTTTTCTGACATCAATATGCACAGCAGCGTTAAGCTGCTATTTTACGCTGGTTTTCTGTGAGAGCGTGGTCCTTCCCCGGTCGAGCCGACCCATTCGTTCTACAACCATAATATAGCTGCAGCATGGCTCTACCACGTAGAAAACGTACTAATAATGTATTGTTATTTATTTGTTGATCTGTAACATTTGTCCTTTGTGGCAGTCGTGACTTAGGAAGTTCAGGGTTGATTGGGTATAAACCCGATTTACTAAAACCTGCTTCGAGATTACGAGATACAGCACCTCTTTCAACCAATTTGTTTTTTAGTTGACCCAACAATTTGGGAAATGAACTTTTAACTAAAGTTTTATGTTTCCGCCCTTCCATTAACTTCCAATGAGTTAATACATCTCGCCAGTAGGTCTTTAGCGAAGCGAAAAATGCGACATCTAATGGTTGAAGCAGATGTGTGGTTTTCGGTGGTAAGCACACAAATGCAATATTCATTTCTTTACAAGTCTTTAGTACGTTTTCCGAATAATGAGACGACAGATTATCTCCGATTAGAAGTTTTCGGCCCGCTTTCTTACGTGCGTAAGGTACTATAATGGTATTAAACCAGTCTTCAAAACAGACTGCATCGAACCACCCACTTTTTGATCGATTGTATCTCGTCCCTTCAGGTCCACCTTCCAGCCACGTATCCCATAGATGATCTGATTTATATACCACATATATTGGTAACAACTCACCATGTGCTTTACCCGTAAACATGAGCGAAATTGCTGTTTTCGAATTATTTAAAATTCTTTCTGGGTACTTTGTACCTCTTTTATAAATATAGTTTTTACAACCCGGATCATCTGTGAGGTTGGTCTCATCATAGTTTGAATCTAAGTTAGTTTGATTAAAAAATTTACAACAGTTTCATAGACAGGCTTCGAATATTTTCCAGGCCTTAGTTAATTATACCTATGCCTAGGTGTGTTAATGTTTATATAGTTTACTTATCTGTATAACGTTAGTGTATGATAAAGAAATATTAAAAATTTATATTAAAAATATTAAATATTAAAAATTTAAATAAAAAATAGTGGTATGCTGTGAATAAATAAACTGCAACAGCCGTTAGCGCTTCAATAATCATTTTAATAAATTCGTCCGCACATTGGCCTGAACCAAAGCAAACTGAACGACCTTGCAACGTGTGGACGCGATCACAAATTCTTGGCCAATAACTCTGCCAACACATTCGCCACTATGTTGGCCAACGTGAAGAGCCGCCATAATGTCAAGGACTGACCGTAGCGGGCTTAGCTTTCCATTGACTCCTGTCGAGTTGGATGTTGATACGTATTTTTACAGAAAATTTACACTATTATAAGCACACACACAAAGTTACAACATGCGGAAACGCGTAATTTTTGAGAAAAATGTTATTGAAAATCAATTATTCTTGCATTGTTTATATCTAATCCATCTCCTAAATATTGATTATTTTATGAAGAGAATTAACGCTGATTAAGTGCAATGTGATAAATGAAAATTAAGACTGATTAAAGCTAGTGTTAATACCCAATAAAAAGAATGTTATATTGTTTAAAATAAATAGTAATCTATAATTTTTAAAACTTTGTTTCATTTATCGATAAATGGTTGTTCCAACACTGCAAAATATTAAATAAAAGTTCCTGGCGCTGGAGACACTCCACGTCAACTAAAGCGCGGCGGTGAAAGGGTTAAATTACTTGTTTTCCATCAAAATCACTATTTAGTGACTGCATATGAGAATCTTCACACTATTAAGACTGCGGAAAATGTTCGAAAAATCTTAAAACTAGTATAATCGTGACATTACTATGCTATACATAAAATAGCCAAACTGATATAAAAAGCGATGATATAGTTAGTGTCTGGAAGTGTAATCACCAGTCTATCTGCAAAGTGTGTCAATCACAGTAATTACTCCCTGGGAGGGTCCTGTGTTCAATAGTAGAGTATTCTTGCATTGGAAATTCAATAAAAATTTCAACCTCAATCAGTATTTATAATTACCTATGTTATAAGTATGATTCAGTTATAAATAAATGTGTTTTCTTTTGTTTTACAGATAGTGCTGAAAATGTTTAAGGACTACCTAGAGAACAAATGAAATAAATTTCAATTTGTAATTAACTTTATTTAAAACAAAATATAATCATACAGCCCCTTTGCCAATAGCTTCATTTACACTGTTGTATCCATTCTTTTTTAATAATTCTGCTAGCTCTTTTTTAATTTTTGTAATAACAGGAGGACCAAAGTATATTAAGGCTGTATATATTTGCACTATACTAGCACCGGCTAAAATTTTATCATAAGCATCTTGACCACTGAAGACTCCACCAACACCAATTATAGGTATTTTCCCTAGAATGTATTTATATTATTAATTTATTGCTGATGAAAACTGGCTGTTAATACAAGTAACTCAAATTAATTTGACAACCAAAATATTGACTACAAAAGAAAATATTTTTTTTTATAAGATATGGGTGACAAACGAGCACACAGTCCACCTGATCTTAAGTGGTTGCTGTGGCCCATAGACATCTCTACATCTATCCTCGATTACGACTCAAAATAATGATGCGTTGTCACCTGTGAGGACTAAGATGGAATGCCTCATTTCCAGTAAAAAGGGTCTCCGGTTCTCTACACTCACCATACGAAACAGCAGTGTTAAGCTGCTATTTTACGCTGGTATTCTGTGAGAGCGTGGTTCTTCCCCGGTCAAGCCGACCATTTGTGCTACAACTATACCAGTAATATAGCTGCAGCATGGCTCTACCACATAAGATATTATTAGTACTTTGCCATTATATTACTGTAGCAATTCCAACAACAAACCTTGAGTTAACTTATACATAGTTTTAATCATTTCTGTGGATTTTTTATTAAGTGGTTTTCCACTTAGTCCACCCGCTTCACTTGAAAACTCTTGGTTCTTAAGTGATGTTCTATCAATAGTTGTATTTGAAATAATAAGCCCTTGGACTTGACATTCCTTCTGAGTAATAACTGAAACAATATCTTTCATTTCTTCTAAAGATAGATCTGGAGCAAGTTTTAAAAGCAACGGGGGATTGTTTTTTGACTGCTGGGATCTTCTGGTTTTATTAACAGCTGACAGAAGATCTTTTAATTCATCTTTTTTCTGCATTGACCTTAGACCTGGAGTGTTTGGACTGAAATAATTAATTTTTTTACTACCTGTGTAAAAGTTATAATATTATGAAATTATGTGATATAGTTTTGAAAATGGTTTTTCATACCTGCTAATGTTAATAACAAAGTAATCTGCTATATCAATAAATTTATTTATTCCCATGACATAATCTTGAATAGCATCATCAGAAAGTTTATTTTTACCTAGATTGATACCTAATAGGCCTTTGTTTAAAAGAGCTTTATCTAAACTTTTTATTTTCTCATAAACTACACTATGTCCTTCACTATTAAAACCATATCTATTGATGACTGCACTATCTTCAGGTAATCTGAATACTCTAGGTTTAGGATTGCCAGGTTGTGGTTCAGGAGTAACTGAACCTATTTCTACTACCGAAAAGCCCAAGTTTCTTAAACCTAAAATTGCATCACCATGTTTGTCAAATCCTGCAGCTATTCCTATTGGATTACTGAGTTCATATGTTAAAAACTTTGTTTTCTGAAAGAATGAAAACTCTTAATGTTTTTGAAATTCAAACTTAGTTATTAATTATTATACCAGTATTTACCAAAACATGTGGATCATCATAACATTCTGATGGAAATAAGCTATACTTAATCGCAGAAACCCCTATTTTATGTGCTAACTCTGGATTAAGTCTCTGACTTAATGGCTGAAGTACATTGTTATAATAACCACTGAAATCCTTATTGTAATAAATTAATTGATAGGAAAGTGTGCCTCCAAGCGTTAGATAGCACAATGATTTGATTTTTTTCTGGAAAACGAAAAAAATAGCTTGATAAAGTAGTTTTACAGGTCTTACTAAATAATCACATATTATGTTATTTTATTTACAATAATATTTTGTGTTTTACTCATTTCTAATATTTTTGTATGCGTATTTAATTACGCACAACGTACTTTCACACAAACCATACACAAACTAGCGTCCAAACTAGCAATAGCAAGTGTCAATGTCAAATTGTCATATGGATATTCTATATATATCGATGCATCGAATTCACTCGATGTTTACAATACGATGCATCGAATTGATCCGATGTTTTGGAAAGTTATTGATATACTCGATGTATCGATGTATTTTCATAAAACATCGAGTCAATGAGAACCAGTCAGTTGTAAAAAGGTACCTGTACTTGTATATCACTATTAATATTATAACTTCCAAATCAGAAAAACTAAAACATGCTCTGATTTAGAAGTTATAATATTAAACCTGTTGGTGGCGCTAGTTGGCAGCTGTCAGTCCCTTAGCGGAATCAAGAAATTGAGATTGGCGTGTTGTGTGTTAAAGAGAATTTAAAGAAAATCGTCTGGTCTGTCTCGGTCTTAAGGCGGCTACTCACTTGCGTGCCGCAGAGGCAACTTAGGATGAACAGCCATCGGGGCAATATCAGAACTGTCTCTACACACATGCCTGCTGTTCAGTGTGAGAGTATACGTCTTACTGGACACACGCATTGAGAATGGCGCCAGTTTTATCAAAATATTAATGAATCGGTAAATATAGCCTTGGCTCTTTTTTATATAGAATAAGGGTGACAAAAGAGCACAGTCCACCTGATGTTAAGTAGATACTATAACCCATAGACACCCATATTTATTGATAAAACAACTAATTAATTAATATTTACAACCATAACATAGTCCTTAAATGCTGCAGCATGACTCTACCACGTTTAAAAACGTTACGACGTTCGAATAACGTTCTTTCTGCGGTACTACCGCAAAAAAAAAAAAGACAAAAAGGAGATACTGGGTGAAGAAGCCCCTCTTTATACACTTCTATCGCCAATGTCCAAATTTCATATTTTTTCACTGGTATCCATTGTGACATGAAATGAAGAAAAAAAATGAAAGTCGATAATGAACTGAATGAAATTGTCCCAATTGCGCTAAATACGTGGCAGCGGTAGCTATGATCTAGGCAGCAAGGAAGATCTTGCGCCCATGTTGCCCTGCCGCAGGGCCGACTTAGAAAATTGCCCCTGCTTTCATACACATATCGCAATTAAGGAGGCAATTAAGGGTCATCCCCATTCCTACACACTAGATTGCCCCTGCAGCAGGCAAGTGAGTAGCCGCCTTTAGACCATTTAACCCAGTGAACTCACCTCGCATGATTATTTCCCTCTGCCAAGGTATTGAATTTAAAAGCTTGTGCGTTTATAAAAACTGTTTACGAAACCGATTTTATAATTACAAGAATCGTTTCCGCCGAAATAGGTGTTCTTTGAAAAATGCCGATCGGTGCGGTTAACGTATGCATAAAGCAGTCAAAATACTTAAAATTTATAAAAATATGGAGTTATATTACATATGTAAGTAAATATTTTTATTATGATGCATGCTTTTATCATTTAAAATAATATCATAAACATTGACCTACTACTAAATGGACCTCGGCTCAGTGCTCAAGTATCCGAGTCAAAAGAGTTCCAAAATGCAAAAAGTGTTCCAATATTGCACTCCAATCTTCGTTTAGTCGACCGATAATACACTCCAAAATGCCGTACTGTATCACAAAACGAGTAAAACGGTTTATATTTGTATATATTTTTTATAAGGACTATTAATATTTAATAATTTAAAAGTAATATTTTGCTTAGATACAAGATACGTAGTATTTAAATTAAATTCACATTAATTGTAAAAACAAAAAATCATACCGATAATTTTCGCTAGAAGATGCATAAGATGAACATTCTCTGGTTGAAGTTGAAAGGCTGATAAATTGTCGCAAGTAAAATCAAATATATAATACTATTATATATATTGACTCGGGACACATTTTTTATGAATTTTGTTCTAAAGAAGCCGTCCATTTAGTAGTAGGTCAATGATCATAAATAATAATTTATTTATTCTTTATTGCATTCCTTAATATAAAAGAATACAAAGGGCGCACTTAATGCCTTGAGGCATTCTCTACCAGTCAACCCATGGAGTGATGAGAATTTGACGTAGGTGTAGCGGTATAGAATAAAAACAAAATAAAAAATAAATAACTAGGTAAATGAAAATAATATACTGGGAGAGAATGCCTTAAGACATTAAGTACGCCATATGCACGATTTTTCTTTTGTGCATTAAAGTTTAAATAAATAAATATAAATAACTATTAATATATACGTCTGTTAACAATATATTAGTTAGTTCTTAAGATTAACATACTTTGTGTTTCGTGACCAATTCAATAAAGAATATCTATCTAACACACTCACAAAAGGCGTGCGGACAAAGGCAGTGCTGATGTAAGAGTATGAGATCATTCAAAATTGGCGGTTGTTTGAATGGGGTGTCAGGATGTTGACTACAGATTTGTAAAGTCATGAAAAGTACTCGATGTTGAAAAAACATCGATGTTTCTAACCGATGCATCGGAATATATCGATGCATCACATCGATGTATTTTGCTTTGAGCATAGAACTATTAGCTGAGCTATTTTCTATGCTCAAAGTGTATTTTCAAAGTGGACTCCCCTAAATTTATGGAGTGTAGAGTAGAAGGAGGACCATCTCTGTATATGAAAAGTGTCCCTAAAAACGTGTCCAATAAGGGTGGCGCTGCAGTAGCATAGGATAAATTAAAAAAGAAGCGCCAAAAGTATTTAGAGTAAGATGGAGAAATAAATAAGGACCGATCAATCCGCTTGGTTTTGTACTACGTAAATAGTTGAGATTTTGTATATTAGCGTTTTACTAACTACTCTGGTCATGAAATATTTGAATTCAGCTGACTTCACTCCGTTCATAACAGCTATCTTCATATCGTAGTTTTTCAGACGCCAGCGCTATTGTGGTAGGTTTTGGAACCTCTATTTTCAGTAAATAGTAGGACACTTTTTCAACCTTCGCTCCTTATAAGATGGTTCTCCTTCTACTCTACACTCCATACTAAACGTAGTGATTATATTCTCTTTGCTCCATTCCTAAATTGTCACCAATAAAATGACAATATTTTTTTTATAACTAGCTTTACGGCTCTGGGTTCTAGCCCTTCTGAACCTGGAGTTACAATGTAAACTATAATTTTCCTTCATAGTACACTGCTTCACAATATGTTAATGCGTCACATTTTGCAGCACCTGGGAGATTTTGACAGTAACATGAGCCAGCAGACAGCTGGCAGTTGGCGATGGTACCTCAAGCCGCCTAAGCAGACACCTTGAGAAAATCTTGAGAATCACATCATTATTAGAGCACTTGTTTCACCGTTTCCACTTATAGTTCACACGCGCAGACACTAAATACACAAAATCGCACCACTTTTACATATCAAAATCCACTTCAAACCATTATTTAAACAATAATACAGGAGCAGCAATCCGCCGCCAGTCAAGTTCCCGCCAAAAATCACCCAAATTGACAATGATTTATATAGACTTACAGACTACCAAGAGGATACTGCGCATGACTGCGTAATATCCTCTTAGTAACCTGTGGCAGGACAAGCGCTTTTGCAGTGTAGTGGCGGTTAAGAATATCCACTACCCCATATCTTCCCGTGGGTGTCGTAAAAGGCGACAAAGGGAAACAGGCAGGAGGTGGGCAGCAACATCTTCCTGATCAGACAGCAAAGTTACAATAAAAAAACTGCGGTTACCAACCCGCTCGCCAAGCGTGGCAACTATGGCAAATATCCCCCTATGATGAGAGTAACAAAGAGACGGCCGCCAGTCCCCGGTGGCCCCGCTATTCCTGGCTACGGTGGCCACCATGGTAACGGTGGGGCAGGGGGTGCTAAGAATCTCCAGTGGAGGTTCGGTTGCCACCTAAAACGACTCGACCTGGCAACATACAACGTACGTACCCTGAGCACAAGATCGTGGAGCTGGAAGAAGAGATAGACAAGTTACGCTGGCATATTGTAGGATTATCCGAGGTCCGAAGAGAGGGGAGAACACGGTAATCCTCGAATCCGGCAACTTGCTCTATCACTGGGAGGGCGACCATCTGTCCCAAGGAGGTGTCGGATTTATCGTCCACAAGTCTCTCGTTAACAACGTTGTAAAGATTGAGAGTGTGTCGACGAGGGTTGCGTACCTTATACTCAGAATCACCAAACAGTATTCGCTGAAGGTCAGGTTTACGCACCCCGATGAGGTGGTGGAGGAAATGTATGTGGATATCTCTAGTGCCATGCATTCCTCCAAATACCAATATACGGTGTTAATGGGAGACTTCAATGCAACACTAGGCACAAGAGAGAACGGTGAGCTGAAGGTTGGGAAATTTGGAATAGGGCAACGGAACCCAAGGGTCCAACAGCTGGCCGACTTTATGGAGAAAGAGGGACTCTTTATGATGAACTCTTTCTTCCAGAAGCGGCCCCACAGAATGTGGACCTGGTCGAGCCCCGACGGTTCCACAAAAAATGAGATTGGCTTCATTATGACGACCAGACGACAACTGTTCAGTGATGTCTCCGTGATCGCGAGGGTGAAAACTGGTAGCGATCACCGAATGGATAGAGGCACACTGAACCTAAACGTTAAGTTGGAGAGGTCTCGTCTAATGAAGTCAACGCTCCGTCCCCCTCGTGCTCTGTTCCAAAGTACCGAAACCTTTCAACTCGAGTTACAAAACCGTTTTCAGTACCTATAAGACTGCAATGAAGTGGACGATATGAATGACAAGCTCGTGGAAACTGTCCATGTGGTCGGAGCTAAGTTCTGCAAGACCAACCGCAGAAGAACACAAAAACTCTCCGATCACACTCTCAATCTCATGGCTGTTAGATGGGAGATGAAGCTACATTCTTCAACAGATTTGACAGCATACAGGCAACTGAACAGACAGATCTCCAAATGCATGCGGCGTGACTTACGCAACTTCAATACAGCTCGTATTGAAGAAGCGATCGAGCGGAACCAAGGCTCCAAAGTCTTTGCCAGAGATCTGTCTGCCAGAAAGAGCCAACTGTCAAAGCTGAAGACAGAATGTAGCAGCATCGTTTCCGGGGCACCTGGGATTTTGAGTGAGATTGAGAGGTTCTATGGGCAGCTGTACACGTTACACGCTGTCATCGTTGGAGCCACACGCGAGTGTGAGTAACGATCCAAGAGCGAGTCTTATCCGACATTATTCCGATGATATCCCAGACGCCAGTCTGAGCGAGATTAGAATGGCTCTCTAGCATCTTAAAAACGGCAAGGCCCTAAGCGAGGATGGAATTACAGCGGAGCTTCTGAAAGCGGGTGGAAAACCGGTACTTGAAGTCCTTCAGAAGCTCTTTATTTCCGTCCTCCATGGTGGCATTACACCGGAGGCGTGGAGCAGAAGTGCGGTGGTCTTGTTCTTCAAGAAAGGCGACAACGCTCTCTTGAAGAACTACAGATACTAAATAGAGTACGATTTCCCTTCTGAGCCGCGTCTACGTGCTGTTTTCGAGAGTCATTACGAATCATCTCGCGCGCAGACTTGACGACTTCCAGCCTCCCGAACATGCCGGTTTCCGAAAGGGCCTTAGCACCATAGACCACATACATACCCTTCGGCAAATTGTACAATTTGCCACTATGTCTGGCGTATGTCGACTATAAGAAATCCTTTGATTCCGTCAATATTTGGGCGGTGCTGCAGTCCCTTCAGCGGTGCCAAGTTGACTGTCGGTGGTATATCGAAGTGCTGAAGTGTTTGTACAGTAGAGCTACGATGGCTATCCGAGTACAGAATCAGAGTACGAAACCTATTCAAATGAGACAGGGTGATGTTATATCCCCGAAATTCTTCACCGCTGCATTGGGAGACGTTTTCAAGCTTCTGGACTGGAAAGGATACGGTATTAACAATGGCGAATACATCACTCACCTTCGATTTGCCGACGATATAGTCCTTATGGCAGAATCGCCGGAGGACCTAAGCACCATACTCAATGACCTCAATAGTGTGTCCGAGCTAATAGGTCTTAGGATGAACATGGACAACACAAAGATCATGTTTAATGTCCATGTCACACCTATGCCGGTAGTTGTTGGGAGCATTAAGCTCGAAGTTGTTGACGAGTATATTTACCTGGGACAAATAGTCCAACTAGGTAAGTCCAACTTCGACCGAGAGGTCAATCGACGGATTCAACTCGGTTGGGCATTGTTCGGGAAATTACGGCACATCTTCTCGTCAGGTATACCTCAAAACTTGAAAACGAGACTGTACAACCAGTGCGTGTTGCCAGTGATGACTTACGGATCTGAGACGTGGTCCTTAACTGCTGGCCGTATGAGGAAGCTCAAGGTCGCTCAGCGAGCTACGGAGAGGGCTATGCTCGGGGTTTCTCTATGTGATAAACTTAGAAATGAGCATATCCGCAGTAGAACCAGAGTGACCGACATAGCCCAACGGATTAGTAAAGTGAAGTGGCAGTGGGCCGGCAATAGCTCGAAGAACCGACAACCGATGTGGTAGAAAGGTTCTTGAGTTGCCACTCAAGAACCCTCCTCCTCCTGCTGCCGCCTCGTACCGGTAGGCGAAGTGTAGGGCGACCCCCCACGAGATGGAGTGACGACCTGGTAAGACATGCAGGAAGTCGATAGATGTAGGTGGATCTGGACCGTGCTTTGTGGCATTCCTTAGGGGAAGCCTATGTTCAGCAGTGGACTTATGAAAGGC
Source organism: Parnassius mnemosyne (assembly GCA_963668995.1). NCBI lineage: Eukaryota > Metazoa > Arthropoda > Insecta > Lepidoptera > Papilionidae > Parnassius > Parnassius mnemosyne. The sequence continues at coordinate 18,791,942 of CAVLGL010000079.1, forward strand.
TTTAATGATGATGATGATGATGATGATGATATATAGACTCACAGACTACCAAGAGGATACTGCGGATGACTGCGTAATATCCTCTTAGTAACCTGTGGCAGGACAAGCGCTTTTGTCCTACATATTTATCTATGCCTTACTCACAGGTCATGCACGACCCACGGAACTCAAAACGGCAATAAGTAGGCTTGACGTACGTAATTATTAGCTTAAGCATTAATAGTGAGCGTATCACTAAGAAAGTAAACAGTAGCCAAAAACTTTGTGAATTGAATCGCGTGTAGCACGCGTATTAGTTGTCCATAAATCACATTCAATTTGGGATAGTATCAAATAAAAGTAGAAGCTTTAGTTACTCATATTTTCAAAAACTGCAATAACGGTATATATTTATATATTTGACTTAAGTATAAAATTTGGCTATTCTGAAAAATAACCCTCTATAATATATATTTATATGTGTAATTTTAAATACACACACAACAATCTGCCTCTTAGTTTTAACGTGCTTGTTTCACTTTTGGCGTTAATCTTACATTTATTTAAATATACGGTATATGGTGAAAAAATAAATAAACAAGAAAAAAACTGAAACATTTTATCCTTTATATTCACAATGTGTGGAAATGCATTATTTTAATTGCTTGTCATTCATAAATACGCACGCACACATTCGTAAGGGAGTGTTGAGTTCGGAAGCAGTTGGTGTTGTTCGACGCTCGCGCTCGGTTACAGATTAGGTATCTAATATTTGTTTTGACTCGGTAAAAACAAACGTGTCTCGTTTCCCTTCCATTACACCGCTGGGTACTTTCACCTCACCGGCCGACAGTGTTGACTTGATTGTGATCTCATACGTAACGAGTTTCCTATTTTTAATATTCGTAGGTAGTATTACTTGTCACAGCTAGTACTATGTGTATACTACTGAATTCTTTTGGATATCACCCATTTTATTACCAACGTGTGCAAGCACTGAATAAGAAGAATGGTCTATCTCGAAAAAAATTTTGTGAACTACTAATATTATGTGGGCTGACGAAGCCTTATTTACGCGTGTAGGGTTTTACAATAGACAACGAACATTAGGGGGCAGTATGGAACCCACACGCTATAAAAAATAGTTATCATCAAGTGCGATTTAGTGTAAATACAGACACATGTAATTAATGTGAAATATATGTTATTTAAGGAAACGTGCTCAACATTTTGAGAAACGAACTTCATTTTGATCACCTATTAAAATACCCGTTAGTTAGTTTTATTTTAAGTGATTGCATATTTAAGATGTACCTAAATAGATCGTTTTTGTAAATAGTTAATCGTTTTAAATTGTTAATAGCTGTAAATACTTGATTCCAATTTTTAAATATGCCAGTTAGTATTCGGTTTCGTCTGTAATACAAAGATATAGAACAACATACAATTTCTGTCCGTTTTGAATATGTTTATTGAACCGCGTACCTACGCGCCGACGCAATGTTCGTGTCGGTTAAGGTCGGCAATGTTCGGCACCATTCCACTTCATTCTCTATTCTGCACTGCAATATCAACTAAATATTGCGTCTCCTCTGAAGATTTGAAATTTTGAATAATTCAGAATTCCTGAACGCATCGCTATCCTAAAAAAATCATTATGGTGTGTCAAAATTAATTGTCAAGTGTCACCTTTAATGTCACAGTGGTTACTGCTTTCGCTTTATTTTGTAGTGTCGTTGTCGGTTGTTACATAATAATTCATCATCATCATCATTACAGCCCTTCACAAGTCCACTGCTGAACATAGCCCTCCCCCATGGAATGCAACAAAGCACGGTCCTGAGCCACCTGCATCCATCGACTTCCTGCATATCTTACCAGGTCATCACTGAATCTAGTGGGGGACGCCCAACACTTCGCCTGCCGGTACGAGGCTGCCACTCGAGTACCTTTCTTCCCCATCGGTTGTCGGTTCTTCGAGCTATATGGCCGGCCCATTGCCACTTCAGCTTACTAATCCGTTGGGCTATGTCAGTCACTCTAGTTCTACTGCGGATATCCTCATTTCTGAGTTCATCACGCAGAGAAACTCCGAGCATAGCCCTCTTCATAGCTCGCTGAGCGACCTTGAGCTTCCTCATCCGGCCAGCAGTGAAGGACCGCGTCTCAGTTCCGTATGTCATCACTGGCAACACGCATGGTTGTACAGTTTCGTTTTCATGTTTTGAGGTATATCTGACAAGAAGATGTGCCGTAATTTCCCGAACGCTGCCCAACCGAGTTGAATCCGTCGATTGACCTCTCGGTCGAAGTTGGACTTACCTTTTTTTTTTTTTTTTTACGGGGGGAAATCCTCATGGACTACCTCCGCCTGGGGAAAGGCGGAGGGGCGTGCCGGACTCTTACCGGCTAAAACCACCCCGGTGTCTCCTCACACGTGCGCATGGGGCCGCGGGAATCCAAATTCTTCCGCAGCCCCACACTAGTGCTGGCCCGGTCTGTCCAGGCCTCGTCTCCTGCACGGGGTAGTGAGGTATTCAACTACCCCGTGTAGCGCCTCAGGGGCGCGCGCCGACACCCACGCGCGCATCCGCCTCGGGTCCATCGAGTAGGGTGGCGGGGGGCTTCCCCAAGTCCCTCGCCCCTGGACCCATTTATGGGGGCCGGAAAAGGGCGTTGTCCGCCCTTCTCCTGCGCCCGGTGCGCCTTCTGCGGCCAGGGAAGGGAGTCGAGATCTCCCTTTCCCGTTCCGCAGTTTCCTTCTGCGACATCACGTCCTCGCAGAAGGACACCACCGCATCCCACGACTCTGCGCTACCGACCATCTTCCGCACTAAGGCCGGCAGCGACAGATCGCCTCCTACTTTATTTGTGAGGACACGGCGCTGCTCCTCCCAAGCTACACACTCGGCGAGCGTGTGTTGCGCCGTGTCCTCCCCGCAATGGACGCAGTGGTAGCACCGAGCGTCCGGCTCCCTGTCTATGCGGCGCAGGTACTTGCCGAAGCAGCCATGCCCCGACAGCACTTGTGTCACCCTAAACGACAGGGAGCCGTGCCTTCTCCCGAGCCAGTCGTCGAGTACTGGCCGGATCGCCTCGACGGTAGCGAGGCCGGCGGTAGGGCGCAGAAGCCTTTGCCGCCATTCCGCCACCAAGACCTGACGGAGCTCCTCTCGGCGCAGCGCGATCTGCCGCTGCACCGGCCTCGAGCCCCGTGCCCGCTCTTCCTCGCGCCATCGATATAATGACGCGAGTACTTTCGCCTCTAGGTCCCAGGGCGGGGATCCGGCCAGGACGCAAGCCGCCTCGTAGGAAATCGTGCGATACCCGCGGACGACTCTGACGGCCATCGCCCTCTGCGGTTTACGCAGAATGGTGAGAGTGCTGGCCGTCATGTCCATCGCCCATACAGGGGCCCCATACAGGGCCATGGACCGCACGATTCCCACGTACAACCGCCTACAGGCGGCGCTCGGGCCCCCCAAGTTGGGAAGCAACGTTGATAGCGCGCCCGCTGCACCCATCAGCTTGGGCGCCAGCCGCCGGAAGTGGGGTCCGAATTCCCATCGGCTGTCGAGCACCAATCCCAGATACTTCATGGTGGACTCGACAGCTATCCGGGCCCCGCTGACCACGATGTGTGAACCCGGCGGCGGCGCGCGTCGAGGGCCATGGAACACCATGGCCTCCGACTTACTTAGGGCCACCTCCAGGCCCAGGCACCGGATGCGGTTCACCACTTGTGACACCGCAGCCGTGGCAACCAACGCTGCTTCCCTGTACGAACTCCCCCGGGGAGTGACGAGCGTGTCGTCCGCATAACACGTCAAGTCGGCGCCCGACGGGAGTTCACCTCTCAGCACCCAGTCGTAGCCGATGTTCCACAGGAGCGGTCCCAAGACCGATCCCTGCGGAACACCGCACGACATGACGCGCCGACCAGCGCCGTCACGTCCCCAATAGGTAACGCATCTCTCCTCAAGGTAAGCCCCTATTGTGCGGCGGAGGTAGGGAGGCTCGCGATGGTAATTCAGCGCCTCCCGAATGCAACTCCAGGGTAGGGTGTTGAAAGCGTTGGAGATGTCTAAGGACACCGCCAGCACCACCCCACCCCGGGATACTGTCTCCTCCGCCAGGGCCCTCACGCGCGTAATAGCGTCTATGGTGGAGCGCCCGCGACGAAAACCTCTCGGTCGAAGTTGGACTTACCTAGTCGGACTATTTGTCCCAGGTAAACATACTCGTCAATAACTTCGAGCTTAGTGCTCCCAACAACTACCGGCATAGGTGTGACATGGACATTAAACATGATCTTTGTTTTGTCCATGTTCATCTTAAGACCTATCGGTTGGGAAGCATTATTGAGGTCATTGAGCATAGTGCTTAGGTCCCCTAGCGATTCTGCCATAAGGACTATATCGTCGGCAAATCGAAGGTGAGTGATGTATTCGCCATTGATGTTGATACCGTATCCTTTCCAGTCCAGAAGCTTGAAAACGTCTTCCAATGCAGCGGTGAAGAGTTTCGGGGATATGACGTCACCCTGTCTTACACCTCTCTGCAATTGGATAGGTTTCGTACTCTGGTTCTGTACTCGGATAGCCATCGTAGCCCTACTGTACAAGCACTTCAGCACTTCGATATACCGACAGTCCACTTGGCACCGCTGAAGGGACTGCAGCACCGCCCAAATTTCGACGGAATCAAAGGCTTTCTCATAGTCCACGTACGCCAGACATAGTGGCAAATTGTACTCCTCTGACTTCTGTACAATTTGCCGAAGGGTATGTATGTGGTCTATGGTGCTAAAGCCTTTTCGGAAACCGGCTTGTTTGGGAGGCTGGAAGTCGTCAAGTCTGCGCGCGAGACGATTCGTAATGACTCTCGAAAACAGCACGTAGACGCGGCTCAGAAGGGAAATCGTAGTCTAGAATCTGTAGTTCTTCAAGAGAGCGTTGTCGCCTTTCTTGAAGAACAAGACCACCGCACTTCTGCTCCACGCCTCCGGTGTAATGCCACCATGGAGGACCGAAATAAAGAGCTTCTGAAGGACTTCAAGTACCGGTTTTCCACCCGCTTTCAGAAGCTCCGCTGTAATTCCATCCTCGCCTGGGGCCTTGCCGTTTTTAAGGTGCTGGATAGCCATTCTAATCTCGCTCAGACTGACGTCCGGGATATCATCGAAATAATGTCGGATAAGACTCGCTCTTGGATCGTTACTCACACTCGCGTGTGGCTCCAACGATGACAGCGTGTAACGTGTACAGCTGCCCATAGAACCTCTCAATCTCACTCAAAATCTCAGGTGCCCCGGAAACGATGCTGCCACATTCTGTCTTCAGCTTTGACAGTTGGCTCTTTCTGGCAGACAGATCTCTGGCAAAGACTTTGGAGCCTTGATTCCGCTCGATCGCTTCTTTAATACGAGCTGTATTTAAGTTGCGTAAGTCCCGCCGCATGCATTTGGAGATCTGTCTGTTCAATAGCCTGTATGCTGTCAAATCTGTTGAAGAATGTAGCTTCATCTCCCGTCTAACAGCCATGAGATTAAGAGTGTGATCGGGGAATTTTTGTGTTCTTCTGCGGCGGGTCTTGCAGAACTTAGCTCCGACTGCATGGACAGTTTCCACGAGCTTGTCATTCATATCGTCCACTTCATTGCAGTCTTCTAGGCACTGAAAACGGTTTTTGTAACTCGAGCTGAAAGGTTTCGGGAATTTGGATTAGAGCACGAGGGGGACGGAGCGTTAACTTCATTAGACGAGACCTCTTCAACTTAACGTTTAGGTTCAGTGTGCCTCTAACCATTCGGTGATCGCTGCGGGTTTTCACCCTCGCGATCTCTGAGACATCAATGAACAGTTGTCGTCTGGTCGTCATAATGAAGTCAATCTCATTTTTGTCGAACCGTCGGGGCTCGACTAGGTCTACTTTCTGTGGGGCCGCTTCTGGAAGAAAGAGTTCATTATAAAGAGTCCCTCTTTCTCCATGAAGTCGGCCAGCTTCTGTCCCCTTGGGTTCCGTTGCCCTATTCCAAATTTCCCTACTTTCAGCTCCTCATTCTCTCTTGTGCCTAGTTTTGCATTGAAGTCTCCCATTAACACCGTATATTGGGTTTTGGAGGAATGCATGGCTCTAGAAATATCCTCATACATTTCCTCCACCTCCTCATCGGGGTGTGCCGAGGTTGGTGCGTAAACTTGTATGACCTTCAGCGAATACCGTTTGGTGATTCTGAGTATAAGGTACGCAACCCTCGTCGACACACTCTCAATCTTTACAACGTTGTTAACGAGAGACTTGTGGACGATAAATCCGATACCTCCTTGGGACAAATGGTCGCCCCCCCGATAATAGAGCAAGTTTCCGGATTCGAGGATTACCATGTCCTCCCCCTCTCTTCGGACTTCTGATAATCCTATTATATGCCAGCGTAACTTGTCTATCTCTTCTTCCAGCTCCACAATCTTCTCGTCAGTCCTCAGGGTGCGTGCGTTGTATGTTGCCAGGTCGAGTCGTCGTAGGTGGCAACCGAACCTCCACCGGAGATTCTTAGCACCCCCTGCCCCGCCGTTACCATGGTCGCCATCGTAGCCAGGAATAGCGGGGCCGCCGGGGACTGGGGGCCGTCTCTTAGTAACTTTATCCATTTGGGGGGTATTTTCCATAGTTGCCACGCTTGGCGAGCGGATTGGCAACCGCAGTTTTTTTTATTGTATTTTTGCTGTTATCAGGAAGATGCTGCTGCCCATCTCCTGCCTGTTTCCCTTTGTCGTCTTTTTCGACACCCACGGGAATATATGGGGTAGTGGATATTCTTAACCGCCTCTGCACAGCTTTACATAATAACTATTCTACCTAAATTGATATTCAAGTTAATTGTTACTTTTTCCCTTGATGTGTATACCCACATAATTTGAAACAATATGTAAGTATCTACACATATACAAAAAACATCGACAATGATCAACATCGACGTTTTGAGTAAGCTAAACATCGAACATCGATGTTGAGCTATCGATGGCAACATCGATATTTCTGCAACATCGAGCATCGCTGCTGCTCTTTTATTCTACACTTAATACTAATATCATAATATATATATATATATATATATATATATATATATATATATATATATATATATATATATATATATATATATATATATATATATATTGGCGGGGTTTTTATTAAAAGAGGTTTTTTTACGAAATTATTAAAGGAGGTTACAGTTTACAGGGCACTACACCTCCCACCGACAAAAAAATAAAAAGGGGTATGATTGGTTTTTTTTTATAAATTTATAAAAATATTATTTCTATCTATCTATCTTTTCATTTTTATATTTTTTCTTACATTTACAAGATTTTTTCATACTTACATTAACTCTTAATTTAACCTTAAATTCCTCTTTTATGTTACGTTTTTTGTTTATGTAGAATTTGTACAATGTTAAACAAAATTTTGTTTATATATTGCTTATTAAAATCAATTCGAAACAGTATCGATTCGCTATTATTATAAGTTGCATAATGTAATAGTTTTTTTTTATTTCTTTTATTATAGACAATGAAACCAAAAATTATGTTACTATATACTAAAAAACTTATAACAACAAATACAACATACATATACAAGGCACTACACACTACTCACTTTCTGCGACTCATGCTTTTCCGAATTGTGTGCCTACTCTTCTTGATTTAATACTTGTTTCTTCCATTGACCACGTTGCAAAGCATGGCCAATGCAATGCCTCCGCTTTTTCTTACCATGATCTACTTTACCTGTGCTATAAATTAAAACCTCCTCAATTTTAGTAGAATGGATCTGGATAAGTTACGAGAAGATACTGCTAACGTTGACTGGTCAGTAAATGCGAATGCTGGTTCGGTTGATGAGAAGATATTTTTAACAGCATACTTACACAACTGTATGACATCCACGCTCCAATTCGTCCAGTCCGAATGAAGCATCTTCCTGCCCCCTGGCTCACTGCCGACATAAAAAAAACTCCAAGAAGAAAAAAACACAGCGGAAACTAAATATCGTATGAATCCTAATAATTCCAACCGAGAGAAATATAATAGGGCACGAAATCGCTGCAACATGGTGTGTAGAGATAGTCAACGACGCCATATCTATAAATCTGTTGTTGAGGAAGATAACTCAACTAAAGTTTGGAATTTTCTCAAATCTTTAGGGGTTGGAAAAGCAAAGCGTAATGTAGAATCTCTTAATTTGAATTTAAATAAGCTTAATGCTCATTTCCTCTCTAGCGCCAATATAGACAGTGCTATGAAAAAAAATACATTTGCTCAACTTTCTGCTATATGAACTCCCAATTTTTCCTCTTTTGTCTTTAGCCAAGTTACTGTCAGTGATGTTAAGAAGAATATATTAGCCATTACTTCCGACGCAGTTGATTCTGACAGCATTAGTCGTAAGATGATTATCCCATTACTCGATCTTTTAGCTCCTATCCTTACACTTATTTTAAATCGTTCCCTTGACACCAGTGTTTTTCCTTCATCCTGGAAAGACGGCCTAGTAACTCCACTCCCTAAAAAATCTAATCCGACATATGAGGATTACCGTCCTATATCCATCCTTTCCTTTCTCTCTAAAGTACTCGAGCACCAACATCTGAGCAAATTCCTGTCCAATCATAACCTTTTGAATTCATTCCAATCTGGTTTCCATTCCGGTCATAGTACGACTACGGCTTTGGTTAGAATCACTGATGATATTCGCATAGGCATGGATAATCAGCAAGTTACAGTATTGACATTGCTTGACTTTAGTAATTGCTTGACTTTAGTAATGCCTTCAATACTGTAGACTTTGATATTTTACTCGCTGTCCTAAGTTCTCTTAACATATCTCCTGAAGTAATTGGTTGGTTTCATAGTTACTTGCAAGGGCGCCGGCAACGTGTACAAATTCAAGACACGTTTTCTGATTGGTCTGCTGTCAAAGCTGGCGTCCCACAAGGTGGCGTGTTGTCTCCTCTATTGTTCTGTCTTTTCATCAATTTGATCTGTTCCTACATTACTTCTCTTTACCACCTATATGCAGACAATCTACAAATCTACTCTCAATGTAAGATTGCGGATCTCCCCAATACAATTAGATTAATTAATGAAGATCTTATTCGTATTTCTCATTGGTGTAATTCATTTGGGCTTAAAGTTAATCCATTGAAGACTCAAGCCATTATTATTGGGAGTTCGAAATTAATCTCTCGGTTAACTTTGTCGCTGCTCCCGCCAGTCATATTCGAAGGGACACTTATCCCATACAGTGACAAAGTTAAGAATTTAGGTATTATGTTCGATCAGACTTTGTCTTGGGGACCGCAAGTGAGTGAAGTAAGTAGAAGAATGTTTGCCGCAGCTGGTTCACTTCGAAGATTACGCAATGTTCTCCCCATTCCTACTAAAGTTGCGCTGGCTCAGTCTCTTCTTTTACCGATCCTTGACTACGCGGACACTTGTTATCTTGACCTAACAGTCGAGCAACTTAATAAACTTGAGCGGCTTCAAAATTATTGCATAAGGTTTATATTTGGTTTACGAAAGTATGACCGCCTTCACAGGAATACTCACATTCTTCATCTTCTTTACTGCATTCTGTTCAATCGATTTAACCGATTTATATATTTAAGTAGTTTACACTCTTTACCTCTACGATTTCAAAATAATCTCCATCTAAGTACTCCTAGACATTCTTCTTCCTTCTATTCTAATTCTTTTACGGTTACCGCTATACGATTATGGAATTCTCTCCCCTTACATATTAAAGAATCTAAATCTCTTCCTATATTTAAAAATAAATTAAAACTTTATTACCTTTCCTCTTAAGTTACTACCTGTCGTCATTCACTTTCTTTCCTTTTTTTTCCTTTAATCTCTTATGTTCTTCTATTTATCTTTCTATATTATATTCTGTACACCCCTTCCGCTATCTTTTAAAAATAGTATCCTCTGCCCTAAGGTTGCCTGGAAGAGATCGCTGTTTTAGCGATAAGGCCGCCTGTTGTACCAATGTCCTTTTAAATATATAAATTATGTTATTTGTTCCTTGGTGTACAATAAAGTATTATTTACTTTACTTTTACTTTACTCATACAAAATACACAAATTGATATACCCACACCACATACTACAACTACCAAATACACATATAGTGTATATGTATGTGTATAACCTAATAATTATTTATGTTTTATTGCTAGGAGACTGATGGTAAGATACTAAAGTCATGTTTACGTCTTTATGTCTTACTAAAGGTAAGAACTTTATCGTTTTCGTTATAAGTATAAGTTATTTTATTTCATTAATTATTAGCTATAGAAGAGCCAAGTCACCTGTTACAGTCATTATTTTGCTTACTAGATGACTTCGATCACTGATCATAAAATGTAATTTTAGGTCTTTATGTATTATGGTATATTAGGTCTTTACCTATGAAATTGCCGTTTTTTATGAAATATTCTATGAATCACGCTGTCACGAAGTCCTAAGCATTATTTTGCTTACTAGGTGACTTCGATCACCGATCATAAAATGCAATTTTTGGTCTTTATACCGGGTATTTGTGAAACGCTCCCGAAATCGAAAACAGATGATAGTACTAAGGACACCTTTGGTCATGGGTCACAAATAAATTTGATCCCGAGGGAAAAAAAACATCTTTTCACAACGTTTTATTAACTTTATTCACGCTCCATCATGTTAGTACAGCTAAATGAAATGATAATTTCGTAAAAAAAAAAAACATGAAAATACTTAAACATAAAACCAGCAGTGGAATTACTGAATTAAAATCAGCTGACTAGAGGTTAATGTACGCATGGACGCCGAATTCGCGCGGCCAGCAGCTAGGGATGTTACCACAATACCTAATAATTTACAACAAGGAACATACTACTCTCTGACGAGAGGTCTTAATAACCTACTATTAGGCCACTGTGCTTGTCTCAACTTAGCCACTTTATTCACAGGTTAAATAAACCAAATACCTGGTTCGATTCCCCGCTAATAAAAAAATACTTAAATGAAATGTTAACAAGGTTAGAGTCATGCTTTTTGTGTAGTTTTTGTATATGTTTATTATTCTGATGTATTCAGATGAGTTCAGTAATAAGTTATTTAAAAAAAATAGGAAACAGCTTACCGATTTAAATCTTATAAGATTCTCCAAGACACATTAACATGTTGCCGTATTCACGAGCACTATAAACGTACATACGCGTTAGGTAGTATTAAAACAAAACAAGAAAAACAATACGTAACAACTAGAATGTAATAAACATAACTATTGAACTGTCGCTCACTGCACGTGATAGTCACCACGGAATTGTCTCAAAACTAAAATTAATAATCAATCCCGCCAAAACAAATGCGCACGACGCATTCGTCCTTGAAGCACTGAGCTACTATCACAGACCGTAAACCCCTTACCACATTGCCAACGTTTATTTTATTTATAAGTTTAGTTATCGCTACGACTAGTCTTCTTATGGAATTTAGAAGTTATGCTTATGTTTGTCATTTTTAATACAACTACACAATCAATTGTACCCTGCCGTGACAAGCAGTTCTTTACTACAGAAATTATATTGAAATTAATAAACGTACCTAATTGGGTATTCAGTACTGACTTACACAATTATAATTATACTATTTCATCGTTATCTTTGATTTTGTATGGGAAATAGAAATGTAATGGTACTGAATTATTTAATAGTTAAAATCAATTGCAATTATGATCGACAGTTAATTAATCTATCAGAATTAATGTAAAAATAATACTATTACTTTATTTTAATTGACTTTCCGTATTTAATCCGACCAATACTTTGAATTTAAAAAGAGGTACGTCAAAATTATTAAAAATTACTTGCAAGTTTTATAGTGATTGCCGCCTCTAATTCTAAGTCGCCGGCAAACTAAATTTCGGTGTAACATGGCAGCGTTGCCAACACCAATTTGTCAAATTCCCCAATTTAAGGACAACACTTCAACAGATTCTCCACAAATTCCCCTCAATTTCATTTTAAGAAATGAATCAATTTTCAACTAATTTTATAAGATTTACTTTTTAACTAAGATTTTTTTTCTTTAAAATTAAAAAATAAAGAAATGAAATTCATAAGTAACCTAACAAAATATTAAGATAAGTATTTAGATTTCTTAAAAAAAGGTTCTGACTTTGCCCTGGCTATCGATTTTCAAAATCGCCGTATTTTCCCCGCATAATATCATTTTTTCCCCAACCGACATTCTTCACAGTTGGCAAATTCCACAGCGTGAAGCGACACGAGCCGGCCGGGCTACGCATAAAACAGGTTAACAGTGGAGGGAGTGTGTGTGCACATGGGTACAGTTGCTTTCGAAAGTACTACATGATATTAGGCTATTGTTTTATAATATAATAGTAATTAATTGTTTTATTGTAGAATCATAATAGGCACTTTTATTAGCTACTTAGAACTTTGGAAGAGGTTGGAATTAAAAATGGATAATGTTTATTTGGGCATTATTTTTTATTTCTATCGTAAAATAATAAAGTAGTTTGTAACAAGAAAATTTAAGCTAAGGGTGACACGCCGTCCATTATACCGTTGGAACATGGAACATGGAATCCAGATGTCGATGGTGTGTTGGAGTTACTGGATGCTACTTCATCATTACTTTAATCTTCGCTTGAGCTTCCGCGATCAGAATCATCATCATCAATGCGAATGATAAATGTTTCCGTCATCAGGTCGACCACATGGTAACTTTTTCGGTATTCTTCCTCAATACTTTTAACTTTTCTGCACAATTTTCCCCATTCACCTTTTATTTGCCTTTTCGTTCACTAGTTCAGTTATAAAACAATAGATATAAATAATTTTTCTTTCCTTCCTTTTAAAAACCATCGTCATGAGTCGTGCAAAGTAAGCTATGTCTGTGACTGTATTTTGGAAGCCACAAAGCGCGGGAAGCATGACCCAATAGCATGCTCGCACAGTAATACTGGCGAGCGTTCCCCCGTCGCGCCCCCTTCGTACCACCAATTTGATCAATAAATCGCTGTGCCCAGGTTCAAGGCCAGCGTTCTTTTTACGTGACGGGACCTATAAGAGTTCGGCGTCCAAGCATACATTGACCCCTAGCCTAGCCAGCTGATTGTAATTCAGTAATTCCACTGCTGTTTTTATGTTTAAGTATTTTCATTATTTTTTTATAAAATTATCGTATCATTTAGTTGTACTAACATGATGGAGCATGAATAAATCTAATAAAACGTTGTGAAAAGATGATTTTTTTTTTCATCAGGATCGATTTTATATCTCACTCATCATCAAAGGTATAGTTAGTACTGTCGTCTGTCTTCGTTTTCGGGGGCATTTCACAAATACTCTGTATGTTATGGTATATTAGGTCTTTACCTATGAAATTGCCATTTTTTATGAAATTTTTTATGAATCACGCTGTCACAAAGTCACCTGTTACAAGCATTATTTTGCTTATTAGATGACTTCGATCACTGATCATCACATAAAATGTAATTTTAGGTCTTTATATATTATGGTATATAAGTTCTTTACCTATGAAATTGCCGTTTTTTGTCGCATAATGGCATTTAAACGTAAATTTCGACTCTAAGCCCTTTTGTGTTTCTCCGATAAGGTGAAGCTGCAACCCAATGGACCTTGATTTGAAATTATTATTAATTCCGAATAGAAGTGGCTACCTACACAGTACCTACTTAGATATATTTTACCTAATCACAATCACAAGTACCTATGTACCTAATAACAATACGTACTAAGGTATTTTGATTAGGTACATATTTGTACACCATAATACCAAACCAAAAAAAAATTAAATAAACAAACCTTTACACGTTTTCAACTATTTCAGTTGAACCAAGACAGGTATCCTGTAATTCTATGGTTTCTTGACTCAAGTCATTTATTGGCGTATCGTCATTGTTCGTATTTAGCCTGCAATAAAGAATTCATCATATTAGATCTTGCATGAAAACAAAACTGAATTACTTGTAACAAATCATTTAGATACATATTTTAGCTATATATTTGAAAGGGTCCATATTATTTACATGGTAAGCACAAAAAAATATCACATCAAATTTCATAAGTTTTGTTTGAAATTTCATAACTCTATGGACTCAAAAGTGCGTCCAATTTAGCAATTATTATTTTCAATTATTGTTAAACTTGAATAATTATTTTCGTCGTCAAATTCGCATTCAGGTATTTTTCTTCTCTTCCTACAATAAAAAAGATACTGTGTATTAACATGTAGGTATTTAGCGGAATAAAAGTAGGTAAACTTTGCATAATGCATCAAATTACTATCTTTAGAGCATTTTGACGTCGTTGACGTCTATTCTTTTGTATTTAGGTATTCCAGTTCCGTGGCGCAGTGACTTAGCTTTGAGTTACGGCGCTAAGGGCCATATATAATACACTATGTACCACGAATAAAGGCCGCGGGTTCGATTCCTGCACGAAACAAGTATTTGTATGCCCTACAAGTAATTGTTCCGAGTCTGGATGTTTGTTTTTGTGTAATTTATGTATGTAAATGCCTCTACGATACAGGAGAAAATTCTAGTGTGGGGGTTACGTTTTAAAAAAAAATGCACTAATCAACCCACAAATTACACAAAAATATATTCTTATCACTAGGTAAGTAGTTACACTAAAACTAAACTAAATAAAAACAAAGTCTTTCCGCAGTAGTCTTTTCACTGTAGCTTACTTGATAACAATAACACAATCGTAGAGTGTTTTCGCGGTAAAAATCACCTGAGCGCATCGGTTGGTAGGTAGGTACTGAAATAATATTCAAACACAAAATGGCTCAGGTCCAAAGTGTGTACTTTTTGAGCCCTCCCGTGTGAGCTTGTCGGCAGTTTCATTGCCTACAATACCCTCATGACCCGGAACCCATCTTAAAACTACCTTGTTATTACCTCCCAAGGCGTTTAGGCGGTTCACGCAGTCTCCAACTAACTTCGAGTTCACCAAATTTGATCTCAGCGCTAGCAGTGCTGCTTGACTATCAGAGTTAATATATATTATATGGTTAACGTAGTGTTTTTGCAGATTGATTTCCGCACAGTGAAGTATGGCGAAAATTTCTGCCTGAAAGATAGAGGTGAATCTACCCAAGTTCATATTAAGTTTGAATTTGAGTCTCTCCCAATAAATTCTAAAGCCTACGTTGAGGCCCATTTTTGACCCATCGGAATACCATATAGGCTACCGACCTCACAGATGAACTGTCCATTCAGCCAGACTTCTCTGGAGGGTAGTTCCACTGTATACTTTTTATTAAATGACATCTGAGATCATGCATGAGACCGGTGTTTCCTTGATTGAGTCGAGCATGGATCTCAATCTATAGGAAAGCAAGCTCAAACCGCCCTGAGCGTTAATCCTATACAAGCTAGCCTTCACCTCCTTGTCTATCGTAACGCTCCAGTTGCCATTAAGCAGGCAGTCCTTTGTAGACTATTTAGTCTGTTCGCAGTCGTCTTTTGGTTGGCCTTATTACACCAGACAGTGG
Source organism: Parnassius mnemosyne (assembly GCA_963668995.1). Classification (NCBI taxonomy): domain Eukaryota; kingdom Metazoa; phylum Arthropoda; class Insecta; order Lepidoptera; family Papilionidae; genus Parnassius; species Parnassius mnemosyne. Next base: position 18,807,514 of record CAVLGL010000079.1, read on the forward strand.
AGGCGTAGGTAAGAATCGGCCTCAATATATTGCTGTATAGCCATAGAATCATACTGGGACGCAAGCCTCAGTTGTTTCCGACCATGCGACTGCACATACCTAAAGCAATTTTTGCCTTATGACATACATTGCTAAGGTGAGAGTTCCACGTTAGTTTTTGGTCGATTGTTACACCCATACTTAACTTGGGTTGGGTTTGAAATCGAGTCGCCTGAATTTGAGGATTCTGTCACTGTAGGAGGGGGGGTCAAGGGGGTTTATCTGAAGCATCCCCATGCGATTTTTGCTGCCGGAGCAGCGTTGAAGTATTTTTAATTATTTTTTTAAAACTATTGGTAAATCACTAGCTAAACGTGAAATGGATCGTATATTTAACTAAATTCTAACGTTTTTGACGTTGCATCTGTCAAAGTCATCTCAAAATGCCGTGCCGTGAAACGTTTTTTTTTTCAAAAAAGCTAATTATAATCATCCTGAGAATTTTGGTGATGCCATAGTGGAGTATTTGTGGTGGCGGAACACAGCAAAATTCCGCAAAGATCCTTTCTTACAAATGGTGGCAGCTATACATTATGTTTATAAATTAAAGTAATTATAAAAGTTAATATATATAAGCTTATATATAAGTAGGAGCCGAGTCCGTCGACCAAGCCACCCTTGGCTGCACCACGTTGAGAGGCGTGGAGCTTCCCCTCCCCTAACTCTCTACCTCCATAAATCAGGTTTATATTGTCAAAAACATTACGAAAATAAAACAACAAAATGAGATTTTTAAGAATTTATAAAAAAAACTAAGCACGTCCGGCTGAAAAAGGAAGTGGTGGGCGACTCTACAACTCCCCCCGCCCTCCCATCACCCCCCCACCCCCCAATTCAGGTGACCTATTTTCAAACCTTACCCCTTAACTTCAGTGGAGAATGGTACTTCCTTACCATTAAGTTTTGATGTGACTAATTTGTCCAACCGTCTCTTTTTGGTAAAGGGTATTTTAACAGTTTTATCAGCATTAACCGATAAACTGTTATCCCTGCACCAGTTGTTTATCGTGTTTAGTGCTCTTTGTATAATTGATGATAAAGTACTTTAGCAAAAACCCCTCGCAGTGATCACAAGTTCATCAGCATAACCCAGTGTGTCAATGCGAAGGTCTGCCATCTTTTACAATAGTTGGTCAACTGCAAGAGTCCAAAGGAGGGGTGACAAAACACCACCTTGTGGACAGCCTCTTGTAGTTGCAATCTCAATCGAAGTTTGAAACAGCTCTATTTTTGCCTTTCTGTTTGAGAGCATCGACCACCTGATGGTTGTGGGGTCAACATTTTAAGATGTCAAGCCCCCAAGCAGCAGTGATCTAGGGCTACTGTTGAAGGCGCCCTCAATGTCTAGAAAGCCACAAAGAGCTATCTCTTTATCCGCCAGCGCTTTTTCGACCCTGTCAATAACACTGATCAGGGCTGCTTCCGTAGAATTTGCCTCTGCAGTAAGCATGCTGGTTGTAGTGTATAGGTCTCGTAGCTAGAGCTACATCCCTAATATATCTATTTATAACCTTTTCCAATGTCTTCTCAGAAGAAAGGAAGAAAGGCTTATAGGTCTAAAAGACTTTGGTAAGGCGTAGTCCTTTCTACCAGCCTTAGGTATAAATAGAACTTCGTTCATCAGATTCGTCATACAGAGCATCGTTCTGGAATGTATCCCCATGCAAAACTTGCTCTGAAGATTTTTACCAGATAAGGAAGGATATCGATACCCCTCTGTAGATGGATGAGCATTATTCCATCCTCCCCACTTGTCTTAAATGGTTTAAAGGAGTCAACAGCCCACTGCAGCAGGTTTGGCCTTATTATCTTTGTATTATTATCTTATTATCTTGTACACCAGTCCTGATTACAAAGCCTTCGTAGGGCTATGAAAGAGTTCGAGGCCAGAGTCATATGTGACCCTGGGAAATGGGTTGACGCTAGTAGCTCCAGTGTTTCCGTTTCACTATTAGTGAAGTTACCATCAGGCTTTTTAAGTAGCCCGACCGGATTAGGTTTAGCTTTCGATAGCATTTTGTGTAGTCTTGCACTGTGAGGCAAAGACTCAACTTCCTCGCATAGCTTCCTCCACGATGCTCTCTTAGCGTTCCTAATTTCTTTATTATAATCGGTTAGGGTTGCACTATAAATATCTTATTCTTTGGTTTTTTTAGCCCTATTGAATACTTTCCTGGTCTTTCCCTAAGCTGCTTTAGCTTAGTGTTTCACCAAGAAACTTTTCGTGTTGAGGTCTTGGTTTTGACGGGACAATTACCTTCGAAAGCTTCACGGATACCTACGGTCACCGTCTCCGCCGCTAACTCCAGACCTTCAATCGTTTTTATGCTTTTAGGAAACGTTTCCAAATTCCTCCTTAGGCTAATTCCAGGACTGTCGACATCCCACACATCCCAGAAAGTCACTTTTCAGGATCCCTGAAAGCAACAGGTTCATAATTTGGTGATGCTCTAATCACAAACTTAATATAACTGTGATGAGACACCGAGTTTTAACTACTACTATGCCAGTCAGTAATCCACCTGGATATGTTATTGGTAGCAAAGGTTATATCTAAAACTTCCTACCTAGCACGCGTTACAAAGGTTGGTGTACACCCTAAGTTTAGGCTTACCAGGCGATTAGATATGAGAAAGTTAAAAAGTAACTCATCTCTTTCGTTGACATCCCACCACAAGTTCATCGTTGTGCTTACGGGTGAACTCCGCCACTCGCTCTAACTCTATGGCAGGATTTGGGTTCTCTCCGGGAAGAAGCCATTTATGGGCAGGGGTCGTTTTCGCCTGCTTAGGACGAGGAAGTCCTTTGCCGGCGCTCTTTGCCCCAACCTTACCTTTGGGTTTACCGCTCCCACCTGCCTTCCCCCCACCCCCGGCTGACACCAGCGGAAGCCCTCGGACCGAGGTGAGATTCGCGCCTTGGGTCATAGTCACTCTCGTTGATGTCGTACCAGTCTCACCCCTCGAGGTGGAGGGCTGGGAGGATTGGAGTAGGGGCGGTTCAGGCTCCTTTATATTTTTACTTCCCATGACAAAAAGTGTCGCCATCTAGTGTCGAATATATTTAATTGCATTTGAAAGCCGACGCAGATTTTTCTAGAACCTTTTTATTAAATTATCTATAAAATTACTTACAAATAAAATGGATGCCATCTGATTAGTTTCTACACGATGAAACATAACACTTCATCCTTTCTTTTTAATACTACGAAAATACACCGATTTGCGATTTTCGACACATAAGCGCACAGGACGAACGCTGATAGTATACTAAGTAAAGTCAAGCTCACTGTGATGACGTCAGGACCTAGTTAGAATGACAGTGCACAGTTGCTTATGCTATCTCCTCTTTGTATTTGCTTCGTGATTTCAACTAAGTTTTGTAATAATGGTAGATAAATATTACTTCTATAATTAAATTATTACTTAGTTATATTTTAGCTATACGTAAGATAAATACGGTAAGGTAAAAAATGATATATATGAATCCTTTTGTTTGCTCATTAAGCATCCAGCCACGCAACAATTATAGTAAGAACGACGTTTTGTCATTATACGAGTAATTTATCGAATAGGTAGGTAATATACTTACATAATTTATACGTAAGTTTAATATATATATGGATGTGGAGGAAGCGAGAGAGGTGTGTCAGAATCGTGCCAAATGGAAGTCCCTGCCTACCCCTCTGGGTGACAGGCGTGAGTGTTTATGTATGTATGTACGTATATTATATTATGATTTCTTATACGCGAACACTACACATTTAAATATTTGACGTCCCAATGTCATAGTTAACCACGGCTACTTCTGGATTAAAAAATCGGAAAATACGTCGGGAATATTAAATAAGTTAATATACGCGATAAAATCGGTATAACTAATTTTATTTCAATATATTATATTGTTTATAAATTACATTAAAAGTTTTTCAGCTATTGTATCTTACAATTAAATATCATCATCATCATCATTACAGCCCTTCTTAAGTCCACTGCTGAACATAAGCCTCAATTAAATATACCATACACTAAACGAAAACTAATTCAACCTTAGTATTTACAAAAAAATATTTACGTAAATAGCTTTAAAAATCTTTAACATTCAATTGCCTAGAACGCGAGCCCCGATTGCGTTCTGCTCCGGGGGCGCCTCGCGATTGTAGGTAATTATTTCACGCAGGTAGCAAGAGTGACAGAAGCCCGGCTGAACTGAAGCAAGTACCTACTGCGCGCTCGAATTTAAAAATTAGGGAAACTTCAAAACGTTATAACTTTCGTATTTCTGCACTAATTTGGATGAAACAAAAACTATTGTTTTTTTTTTTATAGGATCGGGTGACTAACGAGCACACAGTCCACCTGATGGTAAGTGGTTACTGTGACCCATAGACATCTACATCTATCCTCAATAAAGACTCAAGATGCAGATGCGTTGTCACCCGTGAGGAATAAGATGGAATGCCTCTTTGCCAGTAAAAAGGGTCTCCAGTTCTCTACACTCACCATACGAAACACAGCAGCGTTAAGCTGCTATTTTACGCTGGTTTTCTGTGAGAGCGTGGTCCTTCCCCGTTCGAGCCGACCCATTCGTGCTACAACCATAATATAGCTGCAACATGGCTCTACTACTTCTGAAAATTGTTATTTTCATAAACATAAATAAGTATCTATTAAAATGCTGATAAACGTTTTGTTTATTTAATTTTATTCTCCTGTGCCAACCCTACCAAAATAGGTAAACATTTTGACAGCTGCTAGAAGCTTTGCCTCTGTACAGTTTCTTTACTCATGTGATATTAGTATGTGTAAATATATAAAGTATATATTATTCATGATAAATTTAAAATTAATTATTGAAACTGACTTGATGCAGATGTACCTTGCAGCATATTTATTTATCTATGGAGTATGGACACATTGTAGGACTGTGAGTTTTGGCGGGAACTTGACCGGCGGCGATTTGCTCTTCCTGTATCATTGTGTAAATAATGATTTGAAGTGGATATTGATATGTAAAAGTGGTACGATTTTGTGTATTAAGTGTCTGCGCATGTGAACTATTAGTGGAAACGGTGAAACAAGTGCTCTGATGGTGATGTAATTCTCAAGATAAGGTGTCTGTCTGCTTAGGCGCCTTGAGATACCATCGCCAACTGTCAGCTGTCTGCTGGCTCATGTTACCGTCAAAATCTCCCAGGTGCTGCAAAATGTGACGCATTAACATATTGTGAACAGTGTACTATGAAGAATAATTCTACATTGTAACTTCAGACTCAGAAGGGCTAGAACCTAGAGCCGTAAAGCCAGTTATAAAAAAAATTGTAGGACAGTTACCTACTATCCTACGGAGAACCATCTCTGTATATGAAAAGTGTCCCTAAAAACGCGTCCAATAAGGGTGGCGCTGTAGTAGCATAGGATAAATTTAAAAAAAAGCGCTAAAATTTATTAGAATAAGATGGAGAAATAAACAAGGACCGACCAATCTGCTTGGTTTTGTACTACGTAAATAGTTGAGGTTTTGTATACTGGAATTTTACTAACTACTCTAGTCATGAAATTTTTTAAATATTTTAATTCAGCTGACTTCACTCCGTCAACAACAGCTATATTCATATCGTAGTTTTTCAGACGCCAGCGCTATTGTGGTAGGTTTTGGAACCTCTATTTTCAGTAAATATTGGGACACTTTTTCAACTTTCGCACCTTATAAGACGGTTCTCCTTCTACTCTACACTCCATACTACTATCATATATAATAACCATAGATATAAGAAAAATAGATAAATATATTTTTCTTATATATATGATAATAACTAATTACTACTTATCTCACTGACTTAGAAATATATGGACTGGGCATACCTACCAGAATTAGCGTGACAACCTAAACAAATCTGGCGCATAAAACGACCGCCTTTTATAGGGTTGTAACTCAGCAATATGGGCAGCTGATATCGATATTTTTACTAATATGAGTTTGTTCTTATTTCATATAACTATAGAAATTAAATCCATAGCCTTATTGCGTAACACACCTAAAATGGCAAACCATACCAATGTGAAAGTTTAACAACATCCATTGCGTGGTTTTTGTCGTCAAAAACGAATTTTTCAATCACATGAAGCAATGGATATTGTTGGGTTGTTAAAATAGTTTTGGATTGCTATCTCTTAAATTTCGCTTGAGCTGCCTCACCAGGCTTCACCGCATATGTACACTAAAGCAATGCATACTCCGCTACAGTTTTTTTTGTGTTAGGTACACAGTCAAACAATGAGTTAAGTATGCAGGCAGCTAACTTGCAACTTGTTTTAAACAATGTTCTGAGTGTGCTAAGTGCTTACTCAAGTTTTGAAGTTATACTTTATGTGAATTTTTTACAACTTCAGTTGGTAAGTCTGTCAATTGTTAAGTTCTCGTGAGAACTGATAACTATATTCGAGGTAGTTATTCAAATATATATGAATGAATAACACGTGTTTTATTTTAGTTATTTTTGTTTTGTTACGCTAAAGAAGTATAACTTCTTACGTGAGTACATAAGTACACACACACACACACGTTTTATATCAATGTGAACAAAGTTAAAAAGTTATAACGCCCACAATAAAAATGAATATTGACAGAGTAGTGGAAAAATGAATATTTTTGCTTGTTAACCGAATACCTTTGTTTACTGTAGAATATTATTATATTGTATGGAGATGGGATGGAAATCCTTGATTCAATATTATAATCTCATATTATAGAATTTTTAATATAAAAATAATAATGACTAGTTGAGTAAAAAATGAGAAAAATTGTTTTAAAAATCAATACTTATTTATTATTAATTGGTATATAGGAACGTTTTGCACATAATGGTAAGTTATACAAGCATGTTCGATCCTGCTGGATATCATATTGAATTTTTTTATTCAGATTTTAAATAAAAAATATTATTTTTCGCAGGTACATTAATTTTGTTCATTTAAAATTCGAAAATCTGGCATGATCATAAAACGGTGGATGAAATATGATATCCAGGATTTATAAACTATTATTATATATTAATTTCTGAACAAAATTAATTTGTTAAAATAATTTCTATACGATACCATAGATAAGAGTGTACGATATTATGTCACTGCTTTTTGACAGTTTGACAGCAGATTTTCTTTTGTGGTCACTTGGAAGGAAAGTCCAACTTGGCCTCTAAAAAGCTTGGCGTGCTTAGCAGAGCAAGACAGTATTTCATGCCGTCACATCGCTTGCAACTTTACAAAGCGCAAATCCGGCCTCACATGGAATACTGTTCTCATCTCTGGGCCAGGGCACCCCAGTGCCAGCTCCTTCCACTTGACCGCATCCAGCGCAGGGCGGTTCGAATCGTCGACGACCGAGTTCTTTCTGATCGGCTCGATACACTGGCACTACGTAGAGATGTTGCATCTCTTTGTGTATTTTATCGCATTTACCACGGGGAGTGCTCGGAGAAATTGTTCGGACTAATTCTAGCCGCTCAATTTCACCATCGCACATCGCGACAAAACTTGCGATACCATCCATACCACCTGGATTCTTCCTCGCACAATTTCCTTGTGGAATCGATTACCACCAGCGATTTTCCCGGACCGATACGACTTAGGGACCTTCAAGAAAAAAGCCTACTCCTTTTTAAAAGGCCGACAACGCATCTGCAATTCCCTTGGTTCCCCTGGTGTTGCGGTTGTTTATGGGCGGCGGTAGTCACTTGCCATCAGGTGAGCCGCATACTCGTTTGCCTCCTCTCCTATAAAAAAAAAAGATCTATAACAAATACGACCACAAAACTTGGCGCTTAACAGTGCGGCGTAGACACGCATGATGAGCTAATGACGTCACACGAAAGTACTACCAAAAAAAGCACTTTACAAACTGTAGTTGTCTCTCTTTTCTATTGCAGCTACTGCTTTGTTAAGGAGAGACAAAACTGTTTTTGACAAGTGTGTGTCGATGTTATAGATATTTATATAACTATTATTTCTATAGTGGAATATGCCCTCTCCATAGGTCTATATGACAACTTATTATATTCTTTGACACATTGACAGTGACAGGTAAACAAATAATCCACGGACACGGAAATAATCAATTGCAATCGCAAAAATCTCGCTAAAACCGAAAATCATGAAGGCGACGTTAATATTTGATAGTGTTAACAATTTATTATTTTCTAAATGGGATGAATCTTTTTTATCTCGTATGAAAACTTTAAATGAACAGGTAATATTATTTCAACAGTTTTCTTCTATTTTAAACTTCACTAAACAATTTGTATAGAAAATATGTAATAAAATTCAGGAATGGTTTCAAACATAGTGCATCTGTTATATTTAGAACTTGCTGTTCCCCGCGACTTCGCCCGCCGACGATTGGATTTCATGTGTTTTAATTTTTTTGCACGGAACCCTAATTCTCTTTCAAAAACAAAATAACATAAGTTACTCCTTATAACATCAGCTATCTTCTAGTGAAAATCCCGTCAAAATCGGTCCAGCCATTCCGGAAATTAGCCAAAACAAACAGATATACAGACAGACAGACAAAATTTATAAAAATTGTGTTATAAGTATCGTATATAATTTCATATGCATTTAGAAAAAGCTGTAACTTTGATATTACTAACAGACACTTCAATTTAATTTATTTGTATACATTAGATTGGGACACACTTGTTCCTGTTATTTTGGCAAAACTTAAGATTAACGATAGCTTAATTTGTAAGTGTGGACTAGAGGAATGTACAATCGACCATAATTTTTTTAACTGCCCTAACCTCTCATTTTCATTATACAATTTTCTTAAATCTTATAAAGTCTGATAAATTTAGTTTACACTCCTTAACTTTATTAGACTTCATATCCATTAAGATTTAGCTATAGCACTTTTACCACTGATATCCATTTTATTATATTAGCAATCATTTTATACAGTTATCTATGTTAATTCTGTACACTTCATATCCATTGAGATTTAGCTGTAGAACTTTCACCACTGATATCCATTTTATTATACTAGCAATCATTTTATACAATTATCTATATTAATTCTCTAGACATATCCATTAAGATTTAGCTATAGAACCTTTTTTCCCCATCGGTTATCAGTTGTTCAAGTTTTATGGCCAGCCTAGTGTCACCTCAGCTAAGCGAAGTGTAAGGTGATCGCTATTAGATGAATTAACGACTTTGTAATTCAATGGAATTCGATGGATGCTGGTGACTTTGTTTTGTAAAATACCTTAAGAGAGGACTATATTGCAACAGTAGACTTTTTATGAGCTTTAATGGATGGATAGTTGAATCGATAGATAAATCTATTAGTTCATTAATACAAAAGCATTATCTTGCGTATTTTGCTTGACATAATATATATGTGTATATAGCATTAGCTTGCTGAAAATAATCAGTAAATTTAATTATCCGTGTGGCTTTTCTATAATTTTGGCTAATGTTTATGATGAAACAAAACATTTGACCACCACTGATATCCATTTTATTATACTAGCAATCATTTTATATAATTATCTCTGTTAATTCTTTCAAAAATAACTTTGTACTTTGACTTTCTTGAAATAGTGGCACTGGCAGAATCCATTGGTAGTTGCAAAACTAGAAAAAAAAATATGCAAAATCAACGATATTGGCACCCTTATGCTAAAATAGGAATAAATTAACTATAGTAAAACTTCCTTTTTTACATTCTTTAATTAAAATATTTTTGCCAGTAGACAAATTTTATACAGTGGAACGTCGATAACTTAAACCTCGTTAAGTCATAATCCTCAGTAAGACAAAAAATTGCCATTCACTTCCGCTGAACCCCTAAATATGTGATATCTCAAAGTATTTAAGCCTGTAATGCAAACAAAATGTTATTTCCGTACGAGGTATTGATAGTAGATGTTAATATTTAATAACTTGAATTTGAAAAAGCAAACTCCTCAAACATCAAAGTTAGTGAAATATAATGAAGTCTTACTTGGAATTCCCTGTACTCATAGCAAAAAATGCAAAAGAAATGGTTGTTGCTTCTGTTCTAGCGTGTACTTCTATCATGTCCAATGAATGAATACATTCATTAAATTTTTCAAGTAACATCTGTGTACCTAGTTTATGTTTGAGCTTATTGCTTAAAATGAAGTTTATTATCAGTCAGTACTTATTTGTCTGTTGGCTAGCAACATCATGAGAAATAAACGGAAATTAACAACTTTAAATCTATGTGAGTAACTAGTTATCAATGTGCTATAAATAAATATGTACCTTAAAACTAAGTAACATTTTTATTTAACAATGACTACAACTCGTTAAATATTCTTAGAAATTGCGCCATTCTAACTCGAAATTTTAGCAGATCCTTTGTATCTAGAAATTCTTGTTAAGTTGAAAACTCATAAACTCAGAAATTTTTAGCATTTCCCTTGAAATTTGATTTATTGAGATTCCACTGTATATTTTCTGGGATTTTATTTTAAAGTCTATACATTGCCCCAAAAATGAATTACTACCTCTATCTAATATTTACAGAATTAGTATCACTTATTTTTTGAAAACTACTTATATTTTTGTGAACATACATTGCATTTTCAAATATTTGAGTTCTTCACTTAAATATGAAATAATAAATTTAAGAGCATCACTTCTTACACCACAGTGTTGTAGTTTCCTGTTTAACGTCTTATTGGTATACACTATCAAATGCTTTGATAGATTACAAAATATACCCAAAGCATCCAACCATTGAAAAAATTGTATAATCAAGTTAACACCAGCACTACATGTCAACCCTAATTGATTTGTATAAATAAAATTATTTACATTAAAAAATTTAACATTTGTTCAAGAATATTTTTTTTAAATGTTAGTAATAGTACAGAAATAGGTCTAGAATTGAGGTCAAATGTGCTAGCAGATTTAAATAAAGCTATTACTTTAGAATATTTTTTTTATAATTTTATAAGAAAACCCACTACATATATAGTTATAATAGCATGTACAGATGTGATCATATATTTTATAGAAACAATAACTTTAGGGAAAATCCCCCACAGATCTGCAGTTTTCTTAATATCAATAATCAATATAATACTTTATGAAACGTAAAATTTTCTGTACAGACATTTACATTTTGCATAAGTAATGATTCGGCAACTTTGTGATTGAGATTGGAATTTCAATTAAATATTTCTCAAAAAACAACAAGCTACTTCCAGATCTAATTTTCATTTGTGCTAACATTTAATTACCCCTAAATTACTGTACATACATATAAATTTGTTTTTTTTTTTTAAATTAAATTATTGCCCTTACCAATTTGACTAATAATTATACTCTATGTCATTATAATTTTATTCAAAGCCATCTTAATTTTATTGCTTAAATGCAGACTTGGCTATGGGTGTTCTCCACTTTTAAGTATTCTAGAATATATTTTGACATATTATCTATTTCTCATTTATTGAATGCCGTGCGACTGTACAAAGATAACGGCTTAGAGGTTAAGATAATTTCAAATTTGTAGAAAATAAGCTTAAATAATGTTATATTTAAAAAATCAGTATTATATATCAATATTTATATTTGTTTTTGTATTTTTAAATATAACATTGCAAAAATTATTATTTTTATTGCCTTAAAAGAATGCCATTAATTAAGTAAAGTAAAATTTTTACATTTTTAGAGTTCTGACGGAAACATAACTGACAGTTATAATGTAGCTCAGTTACTTTCCCCAATTATAACTTCTCAGCGTGTGATGGCTGCACAGTTTGGCAATACCTATTCATCTATACAGTGCAAGGATAATACTGTTATCGTCTTTGATGAGGTATTAATTTGTTTCTAAGTCACTTTATTTTCATTTACATAATAAATAATTTTGTCTTATGTTCTATTTAAGTCAAATAATTTTATAAAATGGAATTGCCACAGTTTTCATTAGTTGAGGATGTGAAGTGACCCCTTACTAAAAATAAAGTCATGAAAATAAATTATTTTCATATTATTGTATAGCTGTTTCGTTGGCCTATTATCATTTTTATTATAGTAGAGGGGGCAAACGAGCATACGGCTCACCTGATGGTAAGTGACTACTACCGCCCGTGAACAACTGCAACACCATGGGAATTGCAGGCGCGTTGCCGGCCTTTTAGAAAGGAGGAGTAGGCTCTTTTCTTGAAGGACCCTAAGTCGTATCGGGCCGAAAAAGTCGTCGGTGGTAAACTATTCCACAGAAAGTTCGTACGAGGAAGAAAACTCCTAGTAAAACGTACTGTGGCGGACCGCCGAACATCCAGATGGTGTAGATGGTTTTGCCGCGATGTGCGTTCGTGAAATTTGACGGCTGGCATTTCTCCGAACAATTCCTCGGAGCACTCCCCGTGGTAGATGCGAAAGAAAATGCAAAGGGACGCACATCTCTTGGCAGCGTCAGTGAATCTAGCCGATCGGAAAGGACTCGGTCGTCGACGATTCGAGCCGCTCTGCGCTGGCTGCGGTCAAGTGGAAGGAGCTGACAATGGGGGCTGGCACTGGGGAGCCCCAATCCAGAGGTGGGAACAGTGTTTTATGTGCGGCCGGACCTGCGCCTTGTATAGTTGCAGTCGCTGTGCCGGCATCAAATACTGTGCCGCTCTGGTGAGCACGCCAAGCTTTTTAGAGGCCACTATGGCCTTCTCTTCCAAATGACCACGAAACTGCACGTCACTCGATATGTCGACGTGGAAGATTCCGATACTGGCTGAGGCAACAAGGGGAGTGCCTTGAAACTGAGGAGATACGACAGGAGCGACCAAACTATGGCTGAAATCTGCCTCCGATGGGTACCACTGAGGAAGGAATAAAAAGTTCCATACCCTGAAGTACCACATCAGTTGCAGAATAAGCAACAACGTTTTAATCGTTCGGTGAAGAAGCAAACCCGCCCCAAGGGTAGGATACAAAGAAAGACCGCATCCTATCCCAATCGGCCGACCTATATAGTGCCAAACACGGCGAAAGCCTGCAGAATGAAACTGCGATGTCAGTGTGAGTGACACCACACTCCGGACTACACAATGGTCCAAGGAGCCAAGAGGAGCGTCAACGGAGACCTGATATCTGTCCGGTTGAGAGGTCAGCAGAAGGTCCAACAGGGAAGGTTTATGATCAGACCATATGCCAAGCAAAATTATGAACAGATCAAAATCGCATCATCGGTTAAACATGAACCGAGCCCTTCGGCGTGGTAGGCGTTACAATCGCCTAGGATCGCGATCTTTGCGGATGGGATCTGCTGTAGCACGGAATGTGAAGCCATTTGGACGTGGTCTATGAGTCTGTCTGTTTCGTCATTACCGCTATGGGACCTATAGAGGCACCCGTAGACGCGCGGATGGTCGTCGTTGTCTACGCGTAGACAAAGGATGGACAGGTTCGAACCTTCAAGACTGCCGAGGCGTCGAGAACAGATGTCGTCTCTGACGTATACGCAAACTCCACCCGGGGGGCACAAAGGAGGAGGATAGGAGAGATACGAAGTATCAGTCGGAGAGGACACCAGCATCACGGTCAGAAAGAGCAAGGCCGGCTTCGCCGTTTCGAGATGGTAGTGGGCGGCGTTCCTGAAGTTGCAGAAATTCACGAATAGCGTGGCAAGGGTTGCCTTGGTCTTGTTGTTCAGCTTGCCCCATGCAGTTATTGTCTTGAGCGGAATTTTGCTCGCCCACCGGGCAGCCTGAGCACCTACGCTCAGGAGTGGATTAGCTTGGTCGTGGATGCACAGCGAGGGATTCTCTATTACCAGTGCTTCTGTTAATACATTTAATTCCGCTACCATGTATGAGGGGGGGGGGGGGGGAATTGAGCCTCCGTCCACATGCACTCGCTAGAAGAAACGCAGAAGCAGAGCCTACGCGTTTCGTCTGGTGCTACGCCAGTATTCTGCAAGGTCGTGGTACCACCCCGACTCGAGCCGGCTCATACGTGCAACAGCAAAGCTACCGCGTGGCTCTGCTACTGTTAAACACTACCACTTTTAAAAATAATGTTATTATAGTAATTCTGCTTCTATTGTGAGTGGGCATTAAAAATAATATAATATTGATTTTATGTTATTTTCAGTTTCTTGACCATGTATTTATGATTATTACTAAAGATAATATAGATGATGCTCATAGAGAGTTACTCGATTGCAAAACCTTGGTACAGCACATTTGTGGACAAAATATTGACTTGTAAGTTTTTATCATCTTATATTTTATCTCAGAAAAGATAAAGAAGTTAGAGAAGCTACTGTAACTATTTTGTATGAAAAACATTATCCATTGCCAATTACATACCAATTTTTTTTTAATATAATATAAGCCCGTGATTGACTTCTATCCCACCTTAATGTATATAAATGTTGATACAGCCAAAGATTGTAAAGCGCACTAACTTACCTTAACAAGGCCTATTTACTTATTTCAACGAAGCAAACCATTTGGTACATAATATGGTATGTTGACAACAAAGGGGTGGAATGTAAATGGAGGAATTAATTCATGTGAATCCTGCACTTACTCTCTGAAATCCCTTTTAAATACCAAAATGCTGGCCACGTTGCACCTGTGCTCGAGACTGGAAGATTATTTCGAACCATATTGATGTCACCAAAAAGTTTCTCAGCACGCCTTTCCATTGGGAACTGACTTAATAGTCTAAAATCACTAGGTGACATTTTGAGGCACCAGCACATATATGGCAAAAAACTCCTTGCACAACCAGACTTGCGCTTTATATAGAATAAGCAGTTTTCCCAACAAGATGTACCGCCGCACCTTTGCAAGGACACCTTACTTTATTTCAACTGCTTTGGTTCACGGCTTGAATGAATAAACGTGGTAGAGCCATGCTACAGCTATATTACTGGTATATTTGTAGCACGAATGGGTCGACTCGACCGGGGAAGGTCCACGCTCTCACAGAATACCTTCGTAAAATAGCAGCTTAATGCTGCTGTGTTTCGTATGGTGAGTGTAGAGAACCGGAGACCCTTTTTACTGGAAAAGAGGCATTCTATCTTAGTTCTCACAGGTGACAACGCATCTGCATTTTGATTCGTAATCGAGGATAGATGCAGATGTCTATGGGCCACAGCAACCACTTAACATAAGGTGGACTGTGTACTCGTTTATCACCCTTATCCTATTAAAAAAAACCTCCTGAAGTTCAATTTGTAGGAAACCTATACTCCCAGCAACTGAAAGCAGTTGTTGAATTCCAATGATACATTTCAGAAAGAATGAGCCAAGCTTAGCTGACTCCTTTTGAAGTGAAGAGACATACTTGTGTTTTAGAGGTGTGGAATCTCACAAGATTGTTATCACCCCTTTCGAATACTGCCTGCAGTGTTCTCTTACGTACTATGTGTGATCCTGTATTTTCTAACCACCCAACTCCAAAACTATGCAGCCACCGTGTACTCATATAAGATATATTATACAGGACATAAGATAAGCGACAGAAACGTTGCTGAGAGAAAGGCCCCCTGATGAGTTTCAGCTCCGTTGTCATAGGCACGGAAGAGCAACCTTGAACAACAACTTGAATAGACCATTCACTCAAAACGTCTTGAGAAAAAAGAATAAGCCGTATGCTAAAAGTTTGCCAGAACCTGTCAAAGGTTCTTGAGCCATCAAGGGAAACAACCATATTATCCCCGTTTTTCCCTAGTGCTTTGCTTCACCTCGAATGTGGTATACGCTAGAATATCCCCTGTCGACCAACTATAGCGGAACTGTTAGTCGCTGAGGAGGTCGTTCTGCTCTAGGTATGCCAAAAAGTGGGCGTCGAATATACGCTCCATAATCTTGTCATGTAATCATGGATGTAATTGAGATTCTCTGGTAATTGGCAGGGTGAGCATGGCTGCCTTTTTTGGAACAGGCTGCACATTGGCCAGCTTTATTTATTTGGGTGCTATTCCAGTCCTTAGTAAAAGGTGGAACAAGCATGTCAACACATGAGGCAATTCGGTTGCACAACCCTTTAGAACTACAGCTGGAATACCATTTGGTCCGTCAGCTTTGATACATGCGGCGCTTGCGGCTATCGAATATTAATATCGGCACACGTCCAAAGATCTTTGAACTATCTTTGAAGCGTTGCCGAGACGGTGTTGTCAGATTAAAAAAAAAATTGCTTAATTTGAAGCAATTTGTAGTAAAAAATTTGTATTTTAAATAACATTCTTACATTATGTTCATTAATATTATTTATTAATTTTTTTTTTGGGTTCCCGTTTCGGATCGGACAAGGTTTTCTTTACATATTATATTACAATACATTTTATTAAATTACATATTGCTTGACACTAAAATAATCATTTACTATCTTATCTGGTATTTTATGAAAAAATTGGCAATCTCACAATGTGTATTCAAAAATACATTAGTATAATAATAGTAATATTAATGTTTTCCAGACTAATCATTTGCGCAAGATAGTCCGATGGGACGGTAATTCAACACGACCGGAGGGGGATCAAGGCTTTACGTGCTTTTCTAGGCACGAGGGTGAAACACGGCCAACTTCTTGATTCCGGGCTGCTTCTGATATCTTCTTGATAGAAAATCCCTTTTGTACGCCGATGATCAAGTCATATTTGCATCGTCGGCGGCCGAGTTGCAAATGATGGTTACTTTAATGAATTGGTCATTGAAAGAAAGGGGTATGAAAGTGAACGCAAGTAAGACGAAAGTGATGGTTTTTGAAAGAGAAGAAAGTAAAACTTTATGTGAAATAAGAATAGAAGGGGAGTTGATTGAGCAAGTGGATGAGTTTGTATATTTGAGATGTTTATTTAGCAGGGATGGTAGATATGATAAGGATATAGAACGACGAGTGAACGCAGGAAATAGAGTGAATGGGGCTCTATACGCTATTGTGAGGAGTCAGAATGTGTCAACTAAGGCACGTATGGCAATTCATAATGCTGTGTTAGTACCCACTTTAATGTATGGTAGTGAAAGTTGGGTCTGGCAGAAGAAGCATGAGAGTAGAATAAATGCTGTAGAAATGCGTTCCTTAAGGAGTATGCTAGGGCTGAATCTGAATGACAGGGTGAGAAATAGTGTAATAAGAGAAAAGTGTGGCTTGCAAGATGACGTTGTGTCACAAGGATTAAGAAAGGAATGCTTCGGTGGTTTGGTCACGTAGAAAGAATGAACGAGGAAAGAGTGACAAAGCAAATTTATGTTGCAGAAGTGAACGGCAGGGTCGGGAAGGGACGCCCTAGACGAAGGTTTATCGACCAAATCGGCGATACATTAAAAATGGGCCAGATTAGGAGTACCCTTAACCGACGAGCGTGTATGCGTAGATATATGGATGTAAAAGAGGCGAGAGAGGTGTGTCAGGATCGCGCCAAATGGAAGTCCGTAGTCTCTGCCTACCCCTCTGGGTGACAGGCGTGAGTGTTTATGTATGTAAAATCCCGCTAGCTAATTTTTTCTCGACCAGAGGTTCGAACCCGGGATCACTTGATCAGCAGTCGCGCCACCATGACATGACACCAATCAACGAGGCAGTCACACCAGGCATTAGATTACTTGAAGATATGCGCGCGGCTTACGCATAGCTGAGGTTTTATGTTCCAACATTAAAGACAACTGAACTCAACCTCAACTCCAACAACTTTTCAGAAAGCTAAAAATTGCTCACGCTGCTATTCTGTGAGCCGGCCCGCAAAAGCTGTTGCGTGACCACATTAATAAAATTCAGAAATTATGAAATTACTTGTTGGATTGGTGTTCTATTATGTTTAGTCTCTCACGTTCCTTCCTAACAGGACTCTTTATCTATTTTTAATTCATTCTATATAATTTATGTACAACGTTTTAGATTACATTCACCTGTATACCAAGACTGGTTGTCAGTGTTGTTAGATAGCCGCAACAAAGGTGATTCTATACCTGGGGCTAGTGGTGTAATTGGTGAAAGTGGAGCTACAGTAGCAGCACTTAATGCTCTAAAAGCAATAGCGAAAGAAATAAAATGCTCGACATATCAACATTTTCACTTATTGCTTTTTGTGGGAGATAAAATGTTAGCATTGTATTCAAGGTAAATTGTTCATTACTAATAATAAATGTTAAAGTATGAAGTTACCGTTTTAATGAAGTGGCAACTCTGAAATATTATTAAACCTCCAGTACCTCGATTTGTGATTAAAACATTCTTATACAAGAACTATTCTAAATTAAAAAAAGTTATGATTTTCTATTTTTCTACCGATTACATAAAGGAGTCCGTACTCAATGAGGGCATCCACGACTTATTCTGCCACCAGGGTGGCGCCACTAGAAAGTGAGGTATAATATTTGACAGACTTCATAGCGGGGAAGTTATTTGTTGGGAAAATGTAAAGGTTAATGTTTCTTTTTGTACTATTAGCTATATTTTATATTAATAACATTAAAAAAAAATAAACCAAACCTAATAAGAATAAGCTCGTTCTAACGATCATTTCATTACTGGAGCCATAAAAAGGAAAGGAAAGAAAAAGTAATGTGATGTTAGTTGTTACGTGGGTTAAATATTATAGGTATATTAATATTTTTATAATATAATTGAGTAAACTTGGCAGATATAAAATAATTTTTTTTTTCGAAAAAGTAAATTTTAACAAAATACAAAATCAAGAATTCTGTGCGATTGCGAAAAATGATACTAACGTAGTACGTACACTAAAGCGCTGCTAGTGGTAGTAGATATTCGCGATACGCGATACAGACTAGAAATGGAGAGTATCGATCACCGGCAAACAGTAGTATAGTGCAAATAAACTTAGACTTTATACTTTATCGGTGTTCTAAAATTTAAAAACTGGTATATCTCTACTGTGCTTACCGCAACGCTTGGCAAGACTAGTGATCGCAATCTATCGAAAACCATGAGATCATTTTAGCAGTTCCCATAGTCGCCTCTTACCACACCCACAGGACGAAATGGGACGATGGATTCTGTTACGCAGCCATCACACGGCCAATTTATAGTTCGATAACTCTGACCACTTATACAATAGGTTGTTAGACAATAGGTAATTGAGCAACTAAGAGCATATTTAAGTTTTAATTTGGATAAAAAATTTAAACAAATTTTATTCTTAATATTTCAGTCGTGGCAGTGAAGATCTTATGCCACCGGACTTAATACTCCTTAGTATACAATGCATAGCTGCCCAGGAATATTGGAAAGATGTAAACGAATCAAATTCAAAGGAAGTCGGCCCTAATTCTTGGATACCATGTAAATATTATACATCTATATTTGAGCCATCATTACTTTTTGGTTTCATTAGACAATGGCAGATACCAATCTGATGGTAGGGCCAAATTTTAGGCAGAGGATTGTACGTGATTTCAGCGATAGTTATTTAATTTTACAGGGCTTTCAGAAGAAAATAGTGCAATAGTACATCTGTGTGCGGGTCCAGCGGTAGTGCCATGTGCACCGCATTCTCTTCACATTGCTGAAGTAGCGCCTCGTATTGTATTCGTAGTGTTGGTAGATACGGAGTTAAGGTAATATTTCTTCTATATTCAAAGCTAAATTGTATAATCATCCAGGTAATTAAACGCTTAAACGAAATTCTTTCGATTTGCGAGAGTGGTCACAAGTTTATTACTCGATTCAAACTTAATTGCTATGAAATTCGTTGCGAGTGCGGCTTCGCGCAGGCACACTCAGGTTCACAATACTATCTGTTTTCTTAGTACACAATATATAGACATAAATCCCTTATCTGCTATACCTTTAATATGATAATAATTATACCGATAATTAACCGGAGTAGAGCTATGCTGCAGCTATATTAGTAGTATAGTTGTAGCACGAATGGGTTGGCTCGACCGGGGAAGGACCACGCTGTGACAGAATACCAGTGTAAAATAGCTGCTTAACACTGCTGCGTTTCGTATGGTGAGTGTAAAGAACCGGAGACCCATTTTACTGGAAAAGAGGCATTCTATTATAATTAGTCCTCACAGCTGACAACGCATCTGCATTTTAATCCGCAAACGAAGATAGATGTAGCTATCTATGGGCAACAGTAACCACTTCATGAAGGCATCATCATGGTCAAATTCGTATAAGATAATGCCTCGTTTTGTACTTCTGATAGTCTCTAAATATGAATTTTAAAATATGCGTGTTGTATTTCTCTAACAATAATTTTGAAATAAGTATTACCTAATTTTATAACTGTCGTAATTGCAGAGACATCGGTATCGCTGCACAAATGTCTAGTCAGATACTTTCGAACCTAGAGAGACTCTTGTTACAGAGGAACTTGGAGTTGCTGCCTAGCACACTTGATAGCTTGGAGGCTGCACTAAAGAAGGTACTTAAGTATTTATATACTAATAATCCGTGCGAACTGTTTTTTAAAACTTATATTAAAGAAACTTTATTTATTTAAAACCTTTTGAAAAAAAGTAGTAACGGGTTTTATCCGAAGAACTATCTATCTGTATCGGGTTTCAGACCTTTCCATACTGATGTACAAGTGGTAAAATTAAAAATGTTATGAACACATCTGCGTACCCATACATACAGGCGTGGTTTTATGTTGTGTGATTGCGTAAACAGTGCATGATTTGCTGCCATTTTTTGAAGAGTTCCGTTGTCTGTCTGGAAATTCATCATCAGATCTTTACGAAATTTAAATGGGAATTTTGGAATAAACCTCTTTCGAACAATAAAAAATCCGTCTATATATGACGGAGTTATGCCCGAACATATGTACATAAAAATATACAAGTTGTCCCGTAAGTAGTGGACCAACGAGGTATGGAGAATAGAGGGCATTAATATCTAAGGAAAACACTTATATTTTATTATGTTTTAGGTCTTGTAGTTTTGAAGTTACGTTTTTTTTTTCAAATATTAAGATGAAATCGTTGCAAAATTTATTCTAAGTTTAAAATTTTACAAAATATTTTACCATTTTTTTGTTATTTTTTGTTCTAGGTAGTTACGCATACATTGGGCTTCCTAATTAAAATGATAGTCAAGAGTAATTATCAGTAACATGAAAATTAAACAATAAAAGATGTGCAATTTTTTTCTTGAAAATGTTTCAAGTGATATTTGAACGAAGCTGATATAAAAAAAATGTATTATAAGCCTTGTGGAACATTATTTTAATAACATCTACATATACCAATTTCAAAAAAGTATAAAACTGTAGTTGAAATAATTTAAAAATATTGAATTCGCGTATGATTTATATCTAACAAATCTTCAGGTAGCCAACCTATTATGTCATTTTGAGAATTAGTTTGCACGTGCACTCTTTAATTCTTTTGTATTGTTTCCGACCAATTATAGACGATACTCCAACCCCCCTTTCCCATTTTTAACGCAGGGCTCCTTCATTGACTTGCTTACAGCTCGGACTACACATGTTTCTCTCGATCCTATTAGATTATTATTCTTTGTTGAAGTGCGCTTGAATTGAACCTCGTTTTTGCTTGTGATTTTTTTATAGGATAAGGGTGACAAGCAAGCACACAGTCCACCTGATGGTAAGTGTAAAATGGAAACCATAACTTCAAAACTACAAGACCTAGGACAATAAATTTAAGTGTTTTTCTTAGATATTAATTCCCTCTATTCCCCATACACCGTTGGTCCACTACTTACGGGACAGTCTGTATAACATCCGAATTTTGAAGATTCTCCTTTTTTGAAGTCGGTTAAAAACCTCAAATAGTTTATTTGTAGAAAGTTTTATGAAAAAAGACGGGTGGCTCATGCATTTTACAATCTAGAACTCAGTTCGGTAATCGATGCTAGTACTGTACAGAACATCATCATTATCATCATCATCACCATTATCATCATTATTAAAGCCTAATGGGACCACTCCTAAACATATGTCGCCGTAAACTCCGCTCACTGACACAAGGTTGTCACTTGAGAATAACCTTTCTTCCACATGGGTTGCCGGTTCTCAAAGTGATATGGCAGGCTCATTGCCACTTCAGCTTATCCGTTGGGCTATGTCGGTTTCTCTGGTTCTACTGCGAATATTTTCGTTACAGATTTTATCACGCAGATAAACTTAACATAGCCCTCTTCTAAGGTCACAGAGTAAGTCATGCCGGCAAAATACATTGTTGCTTGTACACTTTTATTTTTTAAGAAAACTGTACGAAAAGATGTGGCGTAATTTCCCGAACGCTGTGTCGAGTTTTATTTATAGAATAAGGGCGACAAGCGAGCACACAGCCCACATGATGGTAAGTGAATGCTGTGGCCTATAGACATCTACATCTATCCTCGTTAAAAAATCAAAATGTAGATACGTTGTCATCCCCGAGGACTAAGATAGAATGCCTCGTATCCAGTATAAAGGGTCTCCGGTTCTCTACACTCACCGTACAAAACACAGCATTGAGCTGCTATTTTACGCTGGTATTCTGTGAGAGCGTTGTCATTCCCCGGTGGAGCCGAACTATTATATAGCTGAAGCATGGCTCTACCACGTATAAAAGTTAAATCCATCGATTGACCTCTTGATAGAATTCAGACTTACTAGGTGTTTTTTATAAAACTGAAGTGAAATCTAATAGTCCACCTGATGATAAGTAGCTAATCAACTGGCTAGTCAACTTTGAGGACTAAGATGAAGTACCCAAAATGCCTGTAATTATATTAGATCTCTATATTCTTTTCACAGGAATACAGAATATGCACCGCTGTTTGGCAGCAGAAATTGCTAGACGGTGTATCTACAAGATAATATATAAAGTTACCTACTTAATACCCATTAGTATAAAATTATTGTAATTTTTTTTCGCAGACAACAGACGCTCTACGCAAAAACAAATCAAACGCAAACTTATGTGCGCGTCTTACGAGCCGTATGTTGGAGTTACGCAAGTCTTGCACGACCACGACTCCGCTGACTCCGGAAACGACAGCTACCGCCATGCACACGGCACTAGATGTCGTAATTGAGCAACTTAAGCCCGACATACCCAGTTTGAAAATGGATCAGCCCTTAAAAGAATTGACAGGGTTACTCGCACCCTATGTCGAGTTCCTACGCGTGAAGGCGATGCGATACTTCAGCTTGGGATCATATCCTTTTAAATTATACGTGGTGTCATTGTTATCTATGTCTATGTGTTATGTATTATTCATTGTCGTGTTTAGATTTTGTAAATATTATGGAGCAACAGACCATTTGTTAATGACTTAGACCTTTGATACAACAATTTAGTCGATTCTAGGATATAAATCTACTGTAACACAATTGGACATACGTATACGTCTACAGATATTTTCTTCTGGCCGATTTTATATTTAACTATCGGAAATCATTTGAAAAATATCAAATTTCCCTGCACAGCTATTCCTATTCATGTCCGCCAAGGTGTCCAACAAGGTCCGTAAGGAGGTAGATTAGGACACTAGCAGTACTTCCAGTAGCAGTTCTCCAAAAATCCTAGTGTTTATGTTAAATCCAATCCAAACCAATCCAATCCAAAGTTATTTTTTTTAGTAATTGTATTTTGAAGTTATACACAAAACTTCAAATTGATTACTAAAAAAAAATAACCATGACTTCGCCATAACCTGCGCTTGATTATGTATTTTAAATTAGTAAAACTCATAAAAAGCAATTTATTATTGTGTAAATAGTAGCCGTACCGTGTATACTCACTGGACTGTTGATTGGTCCCATTCTAACGAAATGAAATAAACGGTTTTGGCCCTACAAAAACGTTTGACCTACAAAAAAGGCTTCTGGTTAAGCAAACTCCAAGACTGAAAACATAAAAAGCTTTTAAAGAGGATTTTGATTTTACGCATGTTCCGTTCATTCCTCATGGCGAAATATTAAATTTTAATTATTTGTTACGCTCTTAACAATAGCGCAACTATGTACTCGTAACAATATGTTTCATTTATTCTCAAACTTGGTGAAGCTGTGTTGTGTTTGTGCCCATACATTACTCGCTCGTACTGTTGAATATTTTTACGTTGTTATTTCATGAAGGCTTTTTTAATGGATATAAGCGCTTTGAATTGTAATGGTCATTAAACTTATTTGTTGGTAATTTTCGAAATCATCATTATTATGCTTTATCATTTTGTTTTATTGCCTTTTACTCGTACGATACATTGTTCGCAATTTAAACAATTGTTTCGCTTAATGTGGGCTGTAAGTGCACGGGTGAGACCGACGCGAGTTCCATAACGCTGCACAAATATCTGGAGGAGTTCCCCGGTCTGATACATTTCATTTACGTGGATCGGACTACGGGCAGATTCTTGGCCCCTGATATGGCGGACTGTGCTGATATGCTGACGCCAGATACGGTGAGTAATAAGTTTTTAAGTTGAAGTAAATGATAGTATTTATTGAATCATAAAACAAATCAGTAATCATATAAGATTTTACAAATATGTTTACGATATTGTGACGGCCCGATAGCGCAATAGCTAAACGTTAAGCTGCGGCACTGCAAACCGCGGGTTCTAGTTCCACACGCAACAACTATTTACGTGGTCTAGTCTGATTCTAGGGCAGGCGGAAAAACTGTCAATGACACATCGTATTATATTTGCGTCGATAGAAAACGATACCTGTCGCTTTACATGCATTTTCTTGTCGCTGACGCTTAGCAACGCGTTTATTGGTACTGTGTGCGGTGATTCAGATATAACAAACAGGTTTAAACATGTTGCGCGGGGAGACTACTTGAATAGGGATTAGGGAAAAAGTACAGCTTATTCCGCTCTGGATTGTGCTTGCGTTTGGTACTTAAGAAAAACTGTAGAGAACTTATTACACCTACCTTCCAAAGTAACAGGCAAAATAAACGAATATTATTCGCTCTTGTAAAAAAAAAAATAAGAAACTCGAAAATCACAAAAATATGCTACTTTCCATGTCAGGTATGTATATTTTACATTTGGCATAAATTATAATGCCGTAAAGTTATTCTACTATCTGTCGGAGACCTTGAGGTTTTTGCAGCATTTCTACCAATACAACCTTTTAATTTTTTAATGTTATTATGAAAACCGTATCGTTTGTTCCGTCACACAGTAAGTTACATACAGGGTTATTTTTCAAAGAGTAGCCAAATTTTAAGCTTAAGACCGTAGTCCTTGATCGTAGGAACTTGAAAAAAAAACACCCACATTGATATTGATATTTTCTTTGTCACACAGACGCATTGCGTAGTATTAGTATCCGCACTCTGGAACTTAAGAAAAACTGTAGAGAACTTATAACACCTACCTTTCAAAGTAACAGGCAAGATAAACGAATATTATTCGCTCTTGTAAAAAAAAAAAATAAGAAACTCGAAAATCACAAAAATATGCTACTTTCCATGTCAGGTATGTATATATTACATTTGGCATAAATTATAATGCCGTAAAGTTATACTACCATCTGTCGGAGACCTTGAGGTTTTTGCAGCATTTCTACCAACACTACCTTTTAATTTTTTTATTGTAATTATGAAAACCGTATCGTTTGTTCCGTCACACAGTAAGTTACATACAGGGTTATTTTTCAAAGAGTAGCCAAATTTTAAACTTAAGACCGTAGTCCTTGATCGTAGGAACTTGAAATAAAACACCCACATTGATACGAGGGGCACACTGAAATGATCGGGTATAGAATATTTCGGATTGAGTTACAATAAAACCTTTTTTAGAATTTAAATACTGGCCTCTTAGAATCTTAATGACATTCAAACAATTAAAAAAAATGTTTAAAAACAAAAACTATGCTGGTTTAAAGTTGACACGTCGTTAACAGAAATGGAGCTCACGCGTAAACATTTCCGTGCCATAATTTATCACAATTTTCGTCGCGGCTTATCTCAAGATAAATGTCTCAGAGAACTTGTTTCGATTTATGATGTTGAAGCACCGAGTCAAACGACAATATACCGCTGGTATGCCGAGTTCAGACGTGGTCGTGTGTAGCTCAGCACTGTTTCTTCTGCAGGTCGACCAAGATCAGTGGTCACACCTGAAAATATTGCAGCTGTACGAACTATTATATTAGATGACCGTCATATGACATACGAGCAGATTCGGGCTGTTATCAGTATCGGAATGACTGCAATTCAGTCGATATTACATAATGAGCTGTCTGTAAGAAAGTTAGTTTTCCGCTGGGTTCCCCACAATTTGTCCGAAAAGCAAAAGGCGGCTCGTGTAGATTGTTGCCGGAATACTCTGCAACGCTTCAACGGAGGGAAGTCAAATGCCGTTTATAATATCGTCTCAGGTGACGAAACATGGATTTATTCATACAAACCTGAAAGAAAACATCAGTCAGCAGTTTAGATCTTCGAAGACGAGGTCAAACCAACGAAAGTGGTTCGCTCCCGCAGCGTGTCAAAGAAAGTGGTCGCTACGTTTGTCTCGAAAAAGGGGCATGTTGCTACAATTCCTTTACAGGAACGCAGAACGGTTACCTCTGAGTGGCATATCACGGTTTGTTTGCCAGAAATGATAGCCGAACTCCGAAAAAATAACCCGAAACGTCGCGTTGCACTCACCAAGCGAAACGCAGAGGTAAACCTCTACTTCACGCTGGTTTTCTGTGAAGTCGTGGTACTACCCCGGTTCGAGCCGACCCATTCGTGCGACAGCAAAAGCTGCCGCGTGGCTCTACCACTGTTGTCTACAAATGCAGAAGCAGAATTTCCACTTCACATTGGTATTCTGTGAGGTTCATTGTTAACACCACACAACAATACACGTTCACTCTTTGAAATATTCGACTCGACTGAGTGAACGACAAGCGTGGCGAGGCGACAAAGCCAACTAATGCGGCCGGGCCGCGCGTGTGAGCGGGAAAGGAAGTTGCGACTCATCGCGACGGCGCGCCAACATGAACTCACGGCGACGGCGGCGCGCTGGTGCGGCTCTCATATCTAATGAGAGACCGTAATGACAATAGTTTAATATAGGAATCTTAATCACGCAAATAATGAGTCCATACATTTCACGCAATTACAATAAATATCACTAGTTAACTGCACTACGGCATACTATTATCTGCATGTATTAGATTTATTTTTTCGAGCAACTGATATCACTGCAACTCTCAACGCTTTCCTGACGAATAATCATAATATGTTGATCTTGCTTTGGGTGACGTAGGTGCGTGATATCGTGAGGCGCGCGATGAGCAGCGTGCGGGAGGGGTACGGCGCGGCGGCGTGGCGGCGCGGCGCGCTGCACGCATGCGTCGTGCAGTGGTGGGAGCGGCGCGGCGCGGCGCTGCGGCCCGCGCGCCCGCCGCACCCCGCCGCCGTGCGCGCGCTGCCGCCGCCCGGCGACCTGCGCCTAGCATTCCACAGGTGCGTACTGTGAGCTGCGCGCTGCCACAGGTGCGTGCGTGCGTCGTGCAGCTCATTTCTTCATATTTTCTTTTATTTTCTCATCCTTATTGATTGCGCGCCAAAACGCATTCCGCGTCAATCGTCTTATATTTATATTATTTATACAACGTGTCCCAAAATTCAACGATAAGCCAACACCGGAGGATAGACCTGCCCCGGACTAATAGGGTAAAAAAAGAAAAAAAAATATATCCCAATTATATTTTAAGTTATATAAAAAAAATGAAATTCTTCAGAAATTGAGACCGTTTATGATATTTTTCACTACCATGACCACAATTTTTTAAATATTTTTTTCTTTTTTTTTTTTATAGGCAACGTGAATAGTACTGCTATCTACCACAATTCTTAAAAACTCCAGAATAACTCTTGTTTTATCACGAAAATTAATGAAACTTATTTTATTCCCTAAATTTTTTGAAGACTTTTACTTTTAACCAAATTTAACTTATCGTGGTGTAAAAAAAAGTATGAACACTAGTATGGCAAGTTTTTTTAAAAATTGACGCAACTAACCAATATTCCAAAATGTTATAATACTCTAGGAAAACAAGTTATAAAAAAATATGGGCCTATTATTTCTTAACAGGGGCCAAATGACGGTCGGGTGTAATAAAAGTATTATTTCTTGAAAAATGTTTAATTTTTCAAAACAAATGGTACAAACAGTTTCACGTATAATTTATTAAGTTATTAACATTATAGCAAATGTTCGAACTGTTTGCCACCAGCATTAATACATGCACGACATCGCCTTAAAAATGATCGTTTTATTTGTCTTGCATATCTTCTGCTATTAATGTAATCAGCAGCCTGAGTGATATTTCGACGAAGCTCGTCCAATGTCACAATGGGTTTTGAGTAGACCCTGTTTTTAAGACAACCCCAATAGAAGAAGTCCAGGGGGTTCAAATCGGGTGAACGGGGTGGCCATAAGATAGGACCAAGTCGCCCGATCCAACGCCCTGGATACTCTTGATTTAAATATTCTCGCACAGGACGGGCATAATGTGCTGGGCAACCATCATTTTGGAACCACATGTTTTGAAGATCACTTAAGGGCACGTCGTTTAACAATTCTTGCAAATCATTTTGTAAAAAGTTTAAATAACTATTGCAATCTAAGTTTCCTTGTAACTCAAAGGGCCCAATTACTTTTCCATTTAATATGCCGGTCCATAGGTTAACCTTGAATTGATATTGGGATTTGTCTTGTCTCATCAAGTGTGGATTTTCATTACTCCAACTATGTAGATTGTGAAGATTTAAATACCCATCTTTCTTGCACGTTGTTTCATCCGACCATAGAATTTTGTCTAGGAAGTGGGGATCTTCACTGTGCCTTTGCAGCATTACACGGCAAAATGTGACCCGTAGCGGATAGTCCCGCGGTAATAACGTCTGCACACGCCTGTAGTGATATGGGTGAAGCTTGTGACGTTTTAATATTCGATGTGCAGAACTTTTCGGGATTCCTGTAGCTTCTTCTATGGCACGTACCGAAGTAGTCGAGTCATTTTCTATCTCCTTGAGAACTTCTTCATCACGATCCAATCTAGGTCTTCCAGCGCTGCTCCTATTGGATGGCATACGACCCTCCGAAAACGCTTGATGCACATTAATAAACACTCGATAATCAGGATATCTTTGAGCATTTGGGTATCTTTCTGGATACAGTCTGCTAGCAGCGTTAGCATTACATCGGCATTCTCCATAGATTAAATGCATATTAGCGTATTCCTGTGGTGTGTACGGTTGCGGCATGTTAAACGCCAAACAGTCCAAAATGCGCCAGAACTCTAAATCACAAAACACACAATCGTAGTCCAAGATAATGCCAGGTCAGTTCAGTTTGCAGATCACTTCCAGTCCAAATAATGCCAGGTCAGTTAAGTTTGCAGGTCGATTCCAGTCCAAAAAGCCAAGCCAAAAGTCGATAGTATGTACGAGGGCCACGTAAGTTGAATTGGGTACGGTGCGCAGTACACAAAGGAGCAGAGCGTACTGAACCGACTTGCTGAGAATAATAACAGCTTCTCTACCTGCCCTATTGTTGTCTCTTTTTAACGTAAATATCTCTATCTATCTATCTCTCTCTAACATCTAAGGTATTAATGCCCCATTCGAATTCCTAGAAATTGTAACAGGAACCCATTTTGGGCATGTAGTAAAAGTGATTACTGACAATTACAATTTAAGGAATTTGGCCCCTGTTAAGAAATAATAGGCCCATATTTTTTTATAACTTGTTTTCCTAGAGTATTATACCATTTTGGAATATTGGTTAGTTGCGTCAATTTTTAAAAAAACTTGCCATACTAGTGTTCATACTTTTTTTTTACACCACGATAAGTTAAATTTGGTTAAAAGTAAAAGTCTTCAAAAAATTTAGGGAATAAAATAAGTTTCATTAATTTTCGTGATAAAACAAGAGTTATTCTGGAGTTTTTAAGAATTGTGGTAGATAGCAGTACTATTCACGTTGCCTATAAAAAAAAAAGAAAAAAATATTTAAAAAATTGTGGTCATGGTAGTGAAAAATATCATAAACGGTCTCAATTTCTGAAGAATTTCATTTTTTTTATATAACTTAAAATATAATTGGGATATATTTTTTTTTCTTTTTTTACCCGATTAGTCCGGGGCAGGTCTATCCTCCGGTGTTGGCTTATCGTTGAATTTTGGGACACGTTGTATATAACAAAGGAAATATATTTTTTTTCCCTGTGTTTATGGTAATAATATAATATGTTAATAAAAAATATAATATTGTGAAGTGACAAACGAACTTATAGTTCATCTGATAGTAAGCGGCTACTGCACTCTATGGACAACTTCTAATAAAGAAGGCTTTAGATACGTTACCACTGTTCGGACTTCTAATTTTTACATTAAGCTTTGATATGCGCTCGAAGTGCTCTGAATCGCTGCAAAGTTTTGATTTAGTATAGTTACTTCTTTTGTTATTCTCTTAAATACTCGAAATTGCTAAATTTCGCATTTTCTTACCAGGCAACTCTTGGAACTCGCGTTCCCAAACGACAGCCAAGGTGTTAGTATCAAGGAGTTGATCTGCATACACCTGGGGCTATTACCAGCTTCTACCGCAGTACAACAGGCGCGTCGACTTGCTCACTCAGTACACGAGTTGGTCGGAGACAACCCTGCCGTGGCAGCGGACTTGCTATAAATTTAGCGAAAAAAGAAATTGAGTTCCAAAATATATTATTGGTATTTGCCATTTATATTATTACTTATAAAATCATATTTTTTTTTATTCATAATTAATAATCCTTAGAGCAATAATACTATAATATTTTATTGCGTCTGAAAAGTTACTCATGTTACTAATTCGAATTATATTACTCTTAGAGTCGAGGGTGACAAACTTTTAAAATAAAATTATTGTGCAGTAGGTGATGAGTAACAAAAAGATAAACAGTTCACAATTTCTGCCGTTTAATAAGAATATCTTATCAAGAATTTTTGACAAAAAATGCTATGTGAATTATCATGTCTCACTGTTATTTTATTTGAATAGCCTGAACATACAAGGTGCAAGAGACAAGAATTACAATTTTTTTCTTTAATTATTCCGATATAAAAAGAATCGCTTAGCAAGAAATCTAGAGTTGCAAGTTCTGAGTTCTGCGGTCCGCGTTGACTTGATCTATGCGATGGCTTAGATCTTCACAACAATAGCGGTCAGACCGCGACTGTCAAAACGCAGAACCACAGAATAAATAATAGTACTACGTAGCCATCGATCACTAATAAAAATAGTGAGCGATGTACGTAGCAGAACTTAAAAACTCTCGCTATGGAATAGGCGCCTAAGACAGACAACGTGAATTTTGAAATTTATACCATAAAATGTAAGAAAAACCATTTTTGCCACTAAAATAATATTGCATGAAAAAAACGGCGATATTATATAGAATGAAATGATTTTTATCGTGCAAAATAGTTTTCATAAACAATATTAAAGTATTAAAAAAAATCTTAAACAAGCATTGATCATGAGTTATGCCAATCCCAGTAACAAACAGTACTAGATCATAGTCATTAAATTTTGTATTACTATGTAATTTATACTTCCAGGGCAGTGGGTGAAAACCATATCACATGATTTTGACATTTACATGAATATCTTTCAAGGGACATATGTGACGATGATGAAATTATATACATACAAAAATTACCATCAGCTCCCTAACCCTTAACTGTATAGTGTATAGAATCTTGTGAACTTTTTTGCCATTTAAGATAAGGATAAGCTAGCGTTAGATACCATCTATAATTAAGTTACCATAAAATTAAACATGCGATTATAAGTAATAACTCGCTTAATAATAAAACTTGTACTTTTAACAGAAAATAATGTTAAGTATTTAAGTGAATTGTTTTTTATTTTTATTAGTTTTGTTATATAATTCATAACATTTTTATTAATGTTAGTATGAATAGCAATAATAAGATTTGCAAATGATAAATGAAGAGGATATCTGGGCTGCAAGAAATTTGAAGATTAACAATCTGTTGTTGTTGCTGTGTGCCCGAACGACCGAGCTAGGGTACCGAGAGGGGCAACTACAGGTAGGAGTAGGACTGACACCTATGAATATTTCTGAAATCATGCCGTATCACCCTGCTTTCTCCACTAAACTGTACCGTTATTTAATTTTTTAAATTACATATTCAAGGGGATTATGGCTATGTCAATAAGTTTCCTTTTATATTTATGTATGTTAAATTTGTTTACTTGATTTCTAAAACAGCGGAAAATTTTTATGTGATATTAGATGATTCCTGGGTTTTCAAATGATTGAATAAATAAATATTTATTTATTTATTCAATCATTTGAAAATCGTATTAAGTGCAGATTGTATTGTAAAACATATTTGCTCTAGTGTCATTTTCCAGGGAGAAAAAAGAGCAATACGTTTGGTATGGATTTAGCGCCGTCCGGATATCCCCATTTATAGACATTGTCAATTTTGTTTCTTAATGGTTGTCAAACTATTCACTCTATTATTTTGTTAAACAAAATATAATATGTTTAAACTGTGTATATAAAATTTCATTTAGATTTTTTTAAATGATTTTATACGATTATGTATTGCCTTAAAAATGTATTTATGATCTCAACATTCCCAAGTTGTAATTTACATATATTACTTATATTAAAAATATACCGATCCAATCACAGTTTTCTTTATTTCAATAATTGTAAATTTTATAAAGATTTGTTTCAACTAGGTTGTCTTAAACTTGTAAAAAATAAAACACCGATAAAAACTGACTTAAGCATATTGACGTTACTGATCCTCAGAACTCGGGCCTCAGGCCAATAAAGAAAGACAGACGGAGCGCTGCAACATTTCAAGTGATGCAGAAACTATGTTCAACTTAACACACACTAGCGCACGTGTCTTTCTTCTTTTTCTTGTTATACTTACACATGAGTGCGTGTTCTTATGTTACAATAAGTTTAGCATGGTTTTGGCTTGGTTTTTGCGTCACTTAAAATATACGCAGCGTCTTTTTTTCTTTATTTGTCTGAGCTTTTTAGCTAGGAATCTTTTGATATATTCGCCAGCTAAAAGCTCTATACATTTAGGTAATTAGTGAAAGTTAACGAAAAACCATTTTCTGGAAGATATTTCTTGTTTTTTCATTTTACATACACAGATTTATTGCACATAGATGAACATTCGGGCCTATAACAATTAATTATAGGCCAACACTTGTTCTGTGCGGGATTCGAACCGAATAAGATAAAATAATGGTCATTTACCCAATGATCGGAGGAGATCAATTAAGTTAAATAAATAGGTAAGAGGGTGTTATGCACCTACCCAGAAGGGTTTGTAGGCGGAAAAGGAGTCCCATCAGCTAAGTAATCTTTACAAAATAATAGTTTAACTTATTACTTGACTGGACATACAGCACGGATAACTGGTAAAATTTTTCTCTAACTAGTATGAAGAGAAAACCATGATACATAATGTGTATGTAGGTAATACATATGTGTCTAATTCTAATGTTCACCACCACAAACTAATAAGAAGTACTAGCGCAGTGACCACCCATAGCAACTTGCCCGCCGACAGCGCAAGTATGACTTAACTGTCGGAATTTGACTGCTAACTCAACCAATTTTCGAATTTTAAAGTTTCCAAACAACTACCCTTATACATATTGAATGACCATGGGGAAGCTACACAACATAAACATGACTAGCTTTTGCGTTTGTTTGTCCTTTACCAGATCTAAAAAGAGCACAGAAATGTTTCTGGCTTTTGCTCAAAAACTTCTATGCAACATCTACTAGAGCTTGGTGGTCCCCAGGAACTACCCCCTAAGAAAATAGGTTCATCTATCTATTATCTTCTATATCTTTAATACATAAAATATGTCCTGAGTGACTCCATCTATCATCGCACAAACCAAACCGCTGAATGAAGAAATCTGAAATTTAGACAGTAGCTGTATTTTATGATGTAGGCATCCTCTAAAGTAGGATTTTGAAAAATTCAACCCTTAAGGTGAACCCTTGAGGTGAAGCAGGATGTTAGTTTGTATGAAAATTTGTACTTTACGAGACGATTGTCACGAAACTGCTGAACGTACTCCGTAAATAAAATAAATGAATATTTTGCTATTTTACGGGTGTGTAGAGGTTTTTATTTTATAGGATAAAGGTGACAAACTACCACATAGACCACCTGATGGTATATTTTTTTTTTAAGATACCTACTCCTTTTAAAGGGCCGGTAACGCACCTGCAATTCCCCTGGGCTGGGGTTGCAGTTGTTCACGGGCGACTCTCGAGCCGCATGCTCGTTTGACCCCTCTTCTATATATATATATATATATATATATATATATATATATATATATATATATATATATATATTATAATGTTATGTTTAGGCATAAATTAAACATGGGAGAGGGGGTTATGGAAGAAGCCACTGGCTCCTAAAACACAGTTTTACACTAGTTTATGAGCCTATGGATTCAATGAAACATTTACTGTATATTTTTATGTTAAAATAAATAGTTTAAAAGCCAGTGAGCGGCAGAATTACGGTATTTCAATAAGCTTCACGTTTTTTTTTTCAGTTAATCCCCTATACCTGCCATACATGAAATGGGGACTCTTTTGTTGACATTTATCGTAAAGATCGATTTGACTCTTATGGGGGTGTGGCTGTTTTTACTCATAAATCGCTTAAACACATATTTGTCCCGTCAATTTAGTAAATTCACGTATACGAGGATGGCACTGAAAGTTCTTAGAAAATCATTATATTTATTATATCTTTTCAAAAGTGTCCCTTTACATCAATACATCGCTGCATCCGATGGAACCACTGAGAAAAGCACTTTACCCACTCGTTCTTAGGGGTCTCTTCGACGGCATTTTGAAACGCAGCCACTACTTCCTCGGCGTCCATAAAAAGTTTTCCTCGGAGTTTTTCATTTATTTTCGGGAATAAATGAAAATCGTAAGGTGTAATCGTAGGCTATGGGCAGGTGACCCAGTAATTCCACGTCTGACGTCGCCAAGTAGTCGATTGTTTGCTTGGCGTTGTCGTGGTGAAGGAGGATCCTACTGCGAAGTTGTTTCGCCCGAACTTTTTCCAAGACAAGTGGCAAACAATTGTTAGTGTACCACTCTACAGTAACTGTTTTTCGATCCTCTAGAACAATTGTTGCACAATGACAATCTGCTGATAAGTCTCTATCATACGCCGCACAACACTGATGTTATCTTCAGTCGTCGCCGTAGAAGACCGTCCCTCACGCAGATCATCGGTGAGATTAGTGCGAACACATTTAAACACATTAAACCAGTTGTAAACAGTGGCACGAGATGGGGTTTCATCGTGAAAGGCCAAGCGAAGTCTATTATAACTTTCTTATTGACTTAAATGACATCGAAAGTCATAAATAATCACTGTATGAAAATGTTCTAGCGTTAAATTCATGCTGACGTGACACAGACAATTTTCAATTTGCCGCCAAATCGTAAACGAATGACAAATTAATAAAATACGTAGGTACATAATAATATTGACAAAGAGATCCATTTTCAAATTTCGAACTTATTTTTTTATTATATCGTTTACATGTGACCAGTTCTAAAAACTTTCAGTGTCGCCCTCGTAGAAGTTATTAGTATTAAATTGCTTAATTGTAAAAATTTACACATCATTGTCTCGATTTATTGCCCATCTACAGTACGTACTTCTCAAACGGATTGGGATAGTGTTTTAGTTTAACATCTAAAAAAACTTTAATCGCCGGCGATTTCAATGGGCATCACACTAACTGCTCCTAGAAAACGGACCAGAGAGGGATATAGTTATTCGACTCGTCTTTAGAAAACGGTATTTTTTTTTTATAGGATAAGGGTGACAAACGAGTAAACAGTCCACCTGATGGTAAGTGGTTGCTGCGGCCCATAGACATCTACATCTATCCTCTGTTACAAATCAAAATGTAGATGCGCTGTCACCCATGAGGACTAAGATGGAATGCCTCATTTCCAGTGAAAAGGGCCTCCGGCCACCTGCACTCACCAAGCGAAACGCAGAGGTAAACCTCTACTTCACGCTGGTTTTCTGTGAGGTCGTGGTACCACCCCGGTTCGAGCCGGCCCATCCGTGCGACAGCAAAAGCTGCCGCATGCCTCTACCACTGTTAAAAATTATATTTATATATTATTAGGTATTACATCCATCAACTATGGTGAGGCAACTGGAGTTCAATTAGTCAATAATGTATTACGAAAATCATCACCAGATATAACCTTCGTATCATGCGATATAGCTATAAACTTTAAATGGCAGGTACTTAACGAAAATTTAGGAAGTGATCATCTTATTATAAAATTATCAATAAGCTTGTAAAGATTATTTTGAATGAAAAAAGAAACGTAACTTTAAACAAGCTGATTGGAAATTATACCATAAAGATTAAATTAATTCATTTTCAGAGAGATACAAACATAATTTTTCGACGAGCGATATTCAAAATTCATACGACTATTTACTTGAACTAATTAATATATCAGCGAATAAAAATATACCAGTAATCAGATTTTGTTCAAACTCAGCTAGTAAATTTAAACCAAAGAAATATTGGTGTCCGGCTCTATCTAAAGCAGTAGCAGAACGTAGGTTTGCCCTAAGTATATTCAGAAAAAATCCTACACCAAATAATTATGCAAATTTAGAAGAGATGGTAACAAAGGCCAAAAACGAAATACAAAATGCAAAATCCCATGCTTGGAAGAAATTTTGTAGTGAGATTGATGAGTCTACAACTGTATCGGATATGTAGAAAAAAATGCGTTGGTTTAAAGGGTATCAACAATTAACATTTCGTGCATCTGAGGATAAGCAGAAGCATCTACTTCGCTCCCCTAGGCCAGAGTCTGCAATGTGTTGTCCACCTCAGTTTGCATCGTGTAATGAGCTACTACAAGTACTGTTCATAATGCAAGAATTGGATCATAGCTTGAAAAAGAAGAACAGTGTTCCGGGTAATGATGGAGTCGCTTACTCCATGGTTTTTAATTTACCTCCAGCTGGTAAAAAATATCTTTTAGACTTATATAATTCCATATTTAGGTCCAACATGGTACCGAAGCAGTAGCGTACAATTTTAGTAGTCCCAATTCCTAAGGCAGGTTCTGAACTAAATAGTGAAACTAAACTTAGACCTATTTTTCTCATTTCCTGCCTCTGCAATATATTTCACAACATGCTAGGTAAGAGATAGGAATGGTATGTAGAAAATCACAATATTTTGTCATCTCACACAAACGGCTTTAGGAAAGCTCAATCTTGTCTAGACTGTTTATCAAGGCTAGTACCTAATTTATATACAATTGGGCTTAGCTAGTAACATCCCAACCGTGGCTTGTTTTCTTGAAATTGAAAATGCCTATAATAATATTTTAGTGGATAATGTTGTTAAGACACTAGATGAAATAGGAATTGGCAAAGGTATATAATGTAACTATCTTTGGTCGTTCTAAGTAAGAGATATTTAATGATTAAAAATGAGAAAAAGGGTTATGCTCACGATATTAGGTGTACTCACTATATTAGGGGTCTTGCCCAAAGAGATCCAATATCTATCTCCCTTACTTTTTAATATTGTGACCTTCAGGATTTGTCGCCAGATTCAAAATGTCTTTGTGTTTCAATATGCCGACGATTTTGTTTTTTGTGAGTGACAGGAATTTACAGAATTGTGAAAATAATTTACTAACTGCAGTAAATGCTATGATAATATTGCTAGATGAAATAGAACTCCAATTATCGGCATCTAAATCAAAATTATGTGTTTTTAACAGAGGTTATAAAAGAAGAGAAATTACTTTAGACATTAATAACAATATTATCCCTGTACATGAAAATGTTAAATGCTACTAAACATATTAATGAGATCGTAGAAAAAACTTCTAAGTTCTTAAATATACTTACTAAAAGTTTTGTCCGGGCCTGCTTGGGATGTACCTACATCCTAAGCATATGCGTGCTATATATATATATCTCTATTAAGAAGTCGGCTGGATTTTGGATGCTTTTTATACGATAATAGCGCTAAAACACATCTGTCCAAACTAGGTAAGATCCAAAATAAAGCTCTTCGAATTATGGGGGGTTTTATCAAAAGTGGTGGATAGGTGTCTATCCATATTATGGAGAATGAGTTAGGCATTCAACCATTGTTCGTAAGAAGACAATATTTAGCATATAAATACTGTATCAAAAACATGTCTTGGGCGGATAATGCAACAATTACAATACTGAATGATCTTAGTTCTGTTATTAATAATAGATACTGGCACAATAAAAAAAAACATTACTTTTACTTGCATACGACGACTGTAAACTACAGGCGTGTCACTTTGTAAAAATCTGAGGTATGGAAAATGGTGGCGCGATTTTCAAATTTGTTCGCATTACTCGTGGGGTATTAAGGTTTAAGAGTTTGCAGTGTATATACTCAACTTATTTATTGAACTATAAGATGTGGGGTATTGAGGTTTAAGGGCTTGCGATTTATTTATATGGGGTTTGTAGTAATATGCGATTTATTTCCTAATTTCAGCTATGGAATTCCATACCTTGAAAAACTTGAGGTATGGAGTGCTCCATACCTTCCATAGTGGAAGTGACACCCCTGGTAAACTATGTAATATTCATAATTCTTATCCGTTAGAAATGTTTAAACTTAATATTTGGGTTTCCTACAGGTATAGATATAAATGAATTTATATTGTGTTCAAAAGAAGAAAAACAATCATGAAGCTATGTATCTTAGAACCAATGTATTAAAGGAATTAGATGAAAAATATGCTAACTGGCACCAAATCTTTACTGATGGATCCAAGAATCATGTAGGCTTACGAGCTGCATATTGTCATCATAAAGAAAAAAATACAGCTATGTTTAGAACAGAACTAAGACTATCGATAATGACGATGGAACTCGTTGCAATATTTTATTTATTCTTTATTGCATTCCTTAAAACAAAAGAATACAAAGGGCGGACTTAATGCCTTGTGGCATTCTCTACCAGTCAACCCATGGAGTGCTGAGAATTTGACGTAGGTGCGGCAATATAGAATAAAATAACACTACACAAAATGATAATTAACTACAAAATAAAACTAATAAATAAACTATACATATATGACGTATACAAATACGTCATATATGTATAGTTATATAAATATGTATATTTGTATGCATATATACAAATATATGCATACAAATATACATATTTAAATACATATATAATTAGTACATACAAATACCTATGAATATATGCGTCTGTTTAGCAATACATATTAAATGGATGAATCATGTAATACGTTGTCTTCAATAGAGAGTATTTCAATGAAAGAAACAGGGTATAGGGAATATGGTATAAAACAATTCAAAGTCAGCCTCTTCGGATACCGTGGTATAATAATATTGAAATGAATAGAAATCATATAATTGCTATTCGTAGGTTACGTTCTGGTCACTACCCCAATAAAAATTTGTATTTTTGATGAAAAAAGCAGACTCGCCCAATTGCGATATTTGTCACAATAGAGAACATGTCCAACATATTATGCTAGCAGAATGTGTCAAATATCAAATGGAAAGGGAGAATCTAGTGCAAAAATTTAATATCAATTTGTGTGAAACGGGTTGGTTTTTGAGTATACTTGCGGAGCAACACTCCGCGGTAGCAAAATCATTCTCTTCTATATTCTTGCCATATTAATTCCCCCTTTCTAAATAGCATTTGTGTAACAGAAACAAGTTATGTTACGATAAGGCTGACATATCCTTGTAGGATAAAAGCCTTTTTAAATAAAAATATATTATTAAAAAAAATTGCGGAGTTTAAGGCGTGATTTTACTTATTTTTAATTCTCGACGTTTCGAGTGCTTTGCAGCACTCATGGTCACTGGGGATGGGTGCTCCAAACCGGTTTAGTAAAAAAATTCAAATCGAATGGGTGACTACACTAAAAAAATACAGCAAGTCTTACAGGACTTGAATTGAAAACGGCTGTCGAATATATGTCGGACGAGAACTGCAAGGTGATCGTGTCACCCGCATGCCGAGCAAGCAGCACGCATGCTACAACGCGCCGGCTGTCGCTGAAGTCGAGGCTGTAATCGCGAGCGCAGACTCCACCGCCCCGAGCGACATCCCCGAACGTTTTGGCTCGACTCGGGATTCGAACCCGAGACCTCATGATCAGGAATCGCGTTTACTACCACTAGAAAAACGAGATAGTTAAGGGCAGAATGTACACTGTACACATAACACATTTTGAGTATTACTGTGTCCTGCTAAACTGCATCCGGGGCTAAATAAGTTTTCAGGCTCTCAAAAAAATCGACGGGCAAGAGAAAGACAGTTTCCAAAGTGCATGTTATTCGTTGGGAATGCTGAAAATTATGATAAAGTCTATAAAGACTCTTTGCCATCATTTCAGGAATTTACGGACTCTAGGACCCTTTGCAACTTTCTTATAAAAACTAAACCGCTTAGCTTAGTAGATATTCCACACAGACAGATGTCTAGAAAAACAGCACAGCCCTAAGACAATATATATTTTAACGAAGCGCTGAAAGTTTTCTCAATGATAGGTAAACAGCTACTTTCCTGATTTACTCAGATAATTCAGTTGAACTATCTGAGTAAATCAGATAGTTCGACGTGACACCCTAGCTTTGGAGGATCAAGTTGCCCAAACAGAGCCGCAGCTATAACCAAAGGAAAGACACATCTTTGTTGTAAGCATTATGCGACGCGTGGAAAAGTGCG
The DNA here is from genome assembly GCA_963668995.1 of Parnassius mnemosyne. Classification (NCBI taxonomy): domain Eukaryota; kingdom Metazoa; phylum Arthropoda; class Insecta; order Lepidoptera; family Papilionidae; genus Parnassius; species Parnassius mnemosyne. The sequence goes on from CAVLGL010000079.1 coordinate 18,848,349, forward strand.
GAAGGCGGTCTTTATTTTTAGGACGCACCAAGCATGACACTTCTTTTAAATTTATTGCTACCACAATTGCGCAAATCATGAAAAGCCGCGTTGGCTGTCATTTCCTCTGGGTTAGCTGCGATCTTGCTCAGATGGAAAATTGCTCACGCGGTGTTCAAACCTCTACGGAACCTTGCGAGTGAAGTAGTGTTGCCCAAAATCGGTCTTGGTCTTGCAGTCTTGGTCTTGTTCTTGCATTTTTGCAAGACCAAGACCAAGAACAAGACCGCCTCTTTTTAGCAAGACCAAGACCAAGACTGACCGTGCAAGATTTGCGCAAGAACAAGACTTAGCTTGCGAGACTCTTGCGTCTTGCAGTTAGGACTAAGTGTCGTTTCAGGGAGTATAGGAGTTCGGGTATACGCTTAGGGACTCTATGAGACGCAAAAAATATAATGAAAAAAAAAATTGGAAAATTGGACTTATGCGCATTACGAACAATACCATAAATATACATAGCGAATGAAAATATCCATTAAAAGAAAAAAGAGTGCATCCCTAGTTTTGACCATCGGCACTTTGATGGTGCGCGGCGTCTTGTTGTCGGCGTCATCAAAGGTCGCATACTGACCTGTCAAGAAATTGTGCAGCTATTCGAAAGTACAAGGTCAAGATACACGTGCCAGCGGCTACTATTGATATCGCATACAATCGTCGCCGCCGCGCCACACGCACTACATTTGACACTGTTTGATTGCCGCCACAGAGTACATGTTTCAAAGAATAAAATAAGTTTCCGGGTGCTCAGAATGGACACGAATACATTATCCTGATCTCGCAAGAAATCTTGTAATTAGATAATAGGTAGGTATCATAATAATTTATTCTAGTAAGTAATTATTATAAAATTAACTACATGGATTTATAATAATTACTTACTATTATTGTTATTATTATTACCTAAAAGATGAACATGTTCAGTAAGTTCACTGCAAATCTCGACTTTTGCGAGTGTGTGTTTTTAAAACACAAAGTGCTCGAATATGTCGTCACACATTTGATAAATATGGTTGACACCATAGCACTTTTAAAACACTTGAAATGTGTAAAAATGGATCTCGATCTTGTCTTCAAGGCTTAGTTATTAAGGAGTTGGAGGGGTACCTAGGTAAACCCAGAGCCGTCATCTCGGAAGACATTTTAGGCTGTTGGAGGACGCATGAGACAAAATATCCGATTTTATAGAAGATGGCCCGTGATTTTCTTTTAATACCTGCAACTTCAGTACCTGCTGAGAGATTATTTTCTAAAGCATCATTAGTAATTAGAAAACATAGAAATAGGTTAAGTGATGAGTCAGCCAGATGGTTACTTTGTATTAATGCTTTGTCAAAAGAATAAATATAAAGTAACAGTAATGTCAAAGCTGTTGTGTACATACTGTGAAATAATTTAATTTGCATCGTATTTTATTTTTGATTTAAATAAATGGTATATTGTATAACTCTTTTATTCCATTTCATATATGGTGAGGGTTCATCAAGCTCCTTCTAGAGAGATAATGTTATTTAAAATACAGTGTAGTTATTGCCATTAATTTGTTTTTATATGTATGTTTAACCATGTTTTAGCACATGTAAGCTTATTAAATGTAAACGTTTATTAAGAAACTGACGCCCGTGGCCGTGGGACACGGTAGATAGCTCAGTTGGTTAGAGCATCGGCACGGATCGCTTAGGTCGTGGGTTCTAACCCCACCCGGTGTCAGTTGATTTTTCGAATTTCTCATTAAATGTTTAGACATTTATTAATATGGTTGGTCTTTACTATGGCTATGTTAATTCAAGCTCAATATGTACCTACTCTGTTAAGTTGTTCTAACATCTAAAGTAACGTTTAATAAATAGTAATAGGCTAATAGGTCATTGCGAGACTTGCGAGACTCTTGCTGCAAGACCAAGACCAAGACCAAGACTGGGAGCGCAATACCAAGACCAAGACCAGGTGTATTGGCGCAAGACCAAGACCAAGACTTGCTGAGTCTCGTCTTGTTCTTGCATTTGGGCAACACTAGAGTGAAGTAACGCCTACACGCAATATTAACAGGAGTAGCGGCAGCGCCTGATGCGACCTCCAGCTTGTCGTGCCTATGACTGCCCAGACCACGAATATAGTTACTAGATTTTTATATTTACTAGCTTTATATTATTTGTAAGTGTATAGATATAGTTTTTCGCCATGAACAACTCCAAATCAGGAGAATTGCATGTGTTTTGCCGGCCTTTTACGTGTGAAAAAGAGTAAGCTTTTTTCTTATAGGTGCCCAAGTCATATCACCGGTGGTAGACGAATCAACAAAGAAGCCTTGCGAGGAAAAAATCTCTTCTCCTAATAAATCGCACAGTGGTAGACCGCCAATTATCCAAATGGTTTGGATGATACCGTGAGATTTGTCCAAATGTTCGTTGGTGGAATTAATCCGAACAATTCCTCTGAGCACTCCCCGTGGTACAGTGATAAAAAATCCAAAGGAATGCAACATCTTTTCGCAACACCAGTGAATCTAGCCGATCAGAAAGAACTCGGTCGTTGCTAATTCGAGTAGCTCTACGCTGGATGCAGTCAAGTGGAAGGAGATGGCACTGGGGGTGTGGTACCCCGGTCCAATGATGAGAACAGTATTCCAGGTGCGGCCGATCCTGTCCCGCTCTACTGAGCACGCCATGCTTTTCAGAAGCCAACTTAAGTTTCCCTTTCCAGAGACTGCATACGTCATTCGATATTTCAACGCCGAGGATTCCGATGCTGGCTGAGGCAGCAAGGGGCGTGCCTACTGGTTTGCAACATACCATTGATATGTAGAAGAAGCAATTTAAGTGATACTGCACTTAGCCTCGAGGAACACCAACATTAATATCTTTGTAGTCGGAGCATGCACCGTCTACTACGACCTTGATGCTCCGAACTGCAAAAAAGCTGGTGATCCAATTGCACAGTTTGAAGCGACAATAGCCTAATGGCAGGGTGCGGACCGCGAACTCAAATGGTCGTGAGTTCGAATCCGCCATTCGACTACTGTCATGAACGACTCCTAACACAAGCATTTTAAGCTTACCAGGAGTGGTTATAGGGAAAATTAGTATAATGATTTCTTATATTTAAGCGAAGACTACACATTAAATTAAACAAATATTTACGGATTTTATCGCGTTTAATTTAAATTTTTAATTCCCGACCAAAAAAAAGACCAAAAATTTATATTCAAAAACTGAAGGTAGCCGGGCTAATACTGGTCACTCAATAAGTTTTGAGATGCTCGAATTTTAAGAATGGAACGCACCCGTGTTAATATGTTTCTAAAAAGCAATTTTTTTTACAAATAGAACTATTTAAAAAAAAACAAAGTTCTATTAATTTTCCTGCAACGCTTCCCGCGCTTTTCATTTAAAACGATGGATCATAACCGTGAACATTTGCGCGCTATGATAAAATATTATGATTTTAAATATGGTTTAACGGAACAATTAAGTTTACAACGGTTACAATCAGCATTAGGGGACTCAGCTCCATCACGCGCAATAATTTTTAGGTGGTTTGCTGAATTCAAAAGAGGTAAAATTAATCTTAACGATGACCAAAGAACCGGGGCCCCGCATACAGCAGTAACGGCAGAAAATGTATGGATTATTGAAATTTTGGTGCGAAAAGACCCACGAATCACATATACGTACATCGAAAAGATTGTAGGCATTAGTTTGGGCAGCATTCACACCATCCTACATCAACATCTTGGAGTGAGGAAGCTTTGATGTCGATGGATCCCTCGTTTGCTCTCTGAAAGCGAAAAACAGACTCCTGTCGATTGGTGCCATGAAACTATGGCAACTAGGCATGTTCCAGAAATCGTTACTGGTGACGAAACATAGATCTATTATGATCCGGAAAATAAGGCAATCATCGGTATGGGTCTACTCATAAGGACAGTTAACGACAAAACTGCAAAGACCTCGCAACGTCGGCAAAAAAATGGTGGCTAGTTTTTTTTTCGCGGAGCGGACATTTGTCGACGTCAATGCTGGAAAATAGTAGTAGGTCAGCCAACTCTGAATGGTTATTTATTATTAAAAAACTTTGGGGAATACAGTTGCATTACCCTAAGTTTTTTAAGCTGTGCTAGAGAGAAGACCAAAGAGCGGTCTTCGGGGAATCATGCTGCATCACGATAACGCCTCTTCACATACCTCCCTTAGAAAAAAAGCATTTATTGAGGAATCTGGTGTTTAAACTAAGTCACCCACCCTACAGCCCTGACTTAGCTCCTTGTGATTTCTTTGTGTTTCCAAGAGTCTAAGAAAAAATAAAAGTTTTTTTCAAGCGCTAAAGAAGCCGTGGCTGCCTACGAAGAAGCGATTTCCGACCTGTCATATCAAGACTGGCAAAAGTGCACCCGAAACGTCGGGAATTAAAAAGTTAAAGTAAACGCGATAATATTCGTAAAAATTAGTTTAATTTAATGGAAAATTAGTAATGTTAATAGCATTGTGGGTATTTTTTTCTTAATTCTCGGGAAGTAATAGGGAGGAAGTTTCGAAAGAAGCGATTTATGCCAAACCCGATCGAAGGCCTTTGCTATCTCCAAAGTAACGGCCAAAGCCTCCTTCATGGACTCTACTGCCTCCGCTCATCTATGAGTCAGGTAAACATGAAGATCAGCTCTAATCAATCAGGTCACTCATCAGATCAGCTGGTGGTCCGCAAGGTACCACAGTTTAAAATGGATTCCATTATTTTGGAGAATAAGGAGGTGATGGCGATAAGCACAGGCCTAACTACTGAGTTAGGCTAAGTACAGTAGTTTTTTCCATGGTGGTGGAGGGACCTCCTCCTCTTCTCAAATCATAGTAGTCATACGCCACACACAAAAATAATGGATGGCACGCCTGGCCTGCCATCCGCACTGAACCCGTTAAAATATCTAATAAACAACTTCTCTTATATTTTAGTTATTTTTCACTATATCATTCATAATTACCACTGACATTCTACTTATGAACTGCTAATGCATCACAGAATTGTTTTTTTTTTTACTCTCATGCTTCTTTCTTTGAGTTCAAATAATTGATATTCATTTTTTCATTCCCCTTAGTGGATAAGTAAAAGACATTCTTACACATATTATGATGAATTTATTACAAAAATAGTCTGTACAACATAGCCTTAAGGACTATTAATCTATTTGATTAGAATGAAATTTAAGTTCCTTTTCAGATAATATGGAGGTACATGTAATGTGGTAAAAGATTTTAAAGTTTGAACCAAACAGTAACATTAATTAGAATCCATGGTCATTTTCAGTAAGATGCAGCTAATAGATTTCAAAACTAAAGTTGTATGTATTTAGTAGGTACTTGCCACAATGTACAATTATTAATCTCAAAAATAGTAATGATTTCTCAGTCATACAATTAATTAGTTGTGTATCACAACTTATCCAATAACTTTATAAGAAATCATATGTATACAATACTTAGTACAAATCACATAACAGCACCAGGATGTGAGAGTTCTTCAAATAACTATTTTGAGAATTATTAAAACAAGTAATAAAACAAAGTAACATTATTAAACAACAGATTAGAAATGATTATAAATTACAAAAACTAGTGAAAACATAAGTGTATTTATTTATTTTGGTGGTAACTAGGAAAGTGGAAATTAATGTTTCAAGGCACTTATTTAATACTCGGGAGAACTATCATCCAAACATTTAACATTTTCAGTAATGAATACAGGTTTTTTAATATTCTTGTCATCAACATCAAAATTAATCAAATCATCATGAAATTCATTGGTTTTCTGAAACAAATAGAAGAGATTTAAATTTATTAGCTTCATCATCATACACTTCATCACATCTTTTATAATGCAAGTTTGTACAAAAGCATTCCAAAGTAACTAATTGAATGTGGAACTTACACTGGTTGAAGCGACTTCAGAACTCTTTTTTAAGGCAGCTGCATAGTTTAAGTTTGACTGTTTGTTTGAAGTTGATGTTGTTAAAATTGGACTTGGACTTCTATTTTTTATTTCATTCTCTATTAACTGTACTGAATTTTCACTATCAGAAAGGTTGTTGGTATTATTAAAAATGTTAGGAATGCTCAATATATCTACACTTGGCGGAGATTTTAATGCTTCAACACATGCTTCAGCCATTTCAACTTCTCTGTTCACCAATTTCTCTTCAACTATCTTATTATATGCATCTTGTAAGTCTACTACATGTTTATCAGAGAGAATAGTTGTCATTTGCTTTATCTCTGATTCAAGTTCCCGGATAGTGTTCTCAGTTTTGGCTGCTAGCTTAGCTTCTTTAATAAGTTTGACATCAACAGCCTCTTGTATACGCAAAATTGCATCATTTGTATTGTTACTCTGAACATTACTTTCATTAACAATCTTGTTGAATATGCTATGTGGTGATACTTTATGAGCCTTTTTATATCCTGTCAGCTTCTCACCTAGATTAGCAGTAACATCTTCAATATATTCATACATGTCAAAGCAATTGATTTTTCCAAATCTATATGTAAATGTGTGTGTTGAACCTGCAGATGAAGTTCTACATGATAAATTGCAGGTGACAAAATTTTTTTTTCCATGGTACTTTTCAAAGTACTTTTGTAATCCTTTTGATATTAACTTATCTCTAAAAGTTGGCTTAATACTACTGTTTTTTCTATATTTATACCAGCCAACAATTTCACTTGCTGTGTTAGAAAGCAAATCTGACAGAACATCCTCCTTTATTTTACCTGTTGGAAAATAAAACAAAGCCACTGAGGGCAGAGGTAATACCGTTCTAATGAATATTTGGGTGTCCAATCGCGCACTATCGTTTTGAGAATCTGATATGTGATTCGTTATTTCAGAAGTAACGTTGCCAATTAAGAATCCTTCCTAGAAATACAAATTAATTAAAAGCGAAACACTTCAAATTAAATATAAAATATGTTTGTTGTTTTACATACCTGAGTATTTACAGAATTAACACATTCAAATAATAGAAATGAGAGAGCGGTGCCATTAAGGGACACCTTTTCTGTATAAGCCATCAGAAACTACAAATGAAATATTAATATTAACACAACAAAATTACATCATCTTTACTTATAATTTTTTTAAACTGTTGTATATGAGACAATTATGAAATTATTAATTAATATTATAAACTTGTTTACTTGTTTTAATTACAATTATTAAAAAGAAATTAGATAGCTTGCTACATATTTATTTATCTATGAATATGAATTATATGTATTTTTATTTTAGGCAAAGACGTTATATGCCCATACAGCCTAGTCCAAAGAGTATAGTAACTGTCCTATACAGGAAGCCTAGTCTGACGAGTAATTTCTTCTCTTTTTTTTTATAAAACTGAAAAAGTGACAAACAACTTACAGTAAGATGGTACATATTCGCTACGACGAGTTATCATATTTACCTTTGAGGACTAAGATGGAATGCCTCATCATACCATTTTATTATATAAGCTCACTTTACCCTTCAGACCAGAACACAGAAGTGCAAAAACTGCTATTTGGCGGCAGGAGAAGATAATAGCATGGTATCCACACAGACAAACTCGTAGACAGAAAGGGAGTCCTACTACCTAAAGTCCAATCGCGGAGCACGAAGAATTTCGTACATTGAACTGTCATTACCTGTCTCTGTCACTCCCGCGTAAATACAATGAGTCTCGCTCGCACAGATGCAATGGCCGCCGTCCTCAGGGATTGTAAGCCTTTTACTGGAGACTATAAGGTTTGTTCTTGTTTGCCACATTATGGTTTTGGTTGGCCTTGAATCACGACAAAAAGTCCTTGGTTTGCTTGACCTTGACGTAATTAATAATGTTTAAATAACGAACGACATTCCATCTTGGGATGCGTTTATGCGTTAGTTTGTTGTTGTTTGTTAGTTTTTGTTATCTTGTTTTAATTGTTAAGTGGTTTTGTTAATTTGTTAAGTTTTATTCACTCTTTTAAAATGGAACCAGCGCCGTCTACATCGCGTCCATTTAAGGAGTTTGTTTCTCCGCGGAAGAAAAGAAAAATGTCACACTTTAGTGTATCTGAGAAGGTAATGATTATAAACGTGTTTAAATACGTTAAAGAATCCTGGCCTGCTGATAAATATCCTTCAAAAAAAGATACGAAGGACAAAACAGCCGATATCTTGGCTATTTCGAAATCGGCCATATATCGTATCTTAAAAGAGTATACCGACACAGATGCCGTCAAGCCAGCTGCTTCACCGAAAAAACGACTCTCATTAATTGAAAACATTGATGGGTTCGATAAATCGTGCATTAGACGAATAGTTTTATTTAAAAGAAGAGTTACCTACAGCAAAAAAGGTGCTACATATCATAAATAAAGACGAATCCTTACCAAACATGGGCTTGACATCGTTAAATAAATTACTGAAAGATTTGAAGTTTAAGTATGTCAAACGAAGGAGAAATAACGGGTTAATCGACAGAGATAACATAGCATTGTGGCGTATCAAATATTTGAAAAATATGAAAACTTACCGACAGCAACAACGACCAATATATTACTTGGATGAAACTTGGGTGAATGCGGGTAAGACTTATTTTTATTATTTTCTAACTGACTTAAATCTATACTAAAATTATGAATGTGAAAGTAACACTGTCTGTCACATTTACACGCCTAAATGGCTATTAACTGTTTAAACCTTTGATTAGTTTATTCATTTACTTTTCAGGGCATACTGTCGGAAAGGTGTGGGAAGACACTACAGTGCAGTCACGAAAACAAGCATTTTTGGAAGGTTTGTCGACGGGTGCCAAGAATCCGACTTCCAAAGGCAACCGGCTAATTATTTTACATATAGGAGGTGAACAAGGATTCATGCCAGAATAAGAAATGGTGTTTGAATGCAAAGGTACGGGCAATTATCACGAATCGATGAATGCAGCCAAGTTCGAACATTGGTTTCAAGCAATGCTACCGAGACTTGAGCCAAACGCAGTGGTTGTCATGGATAATGCCAGCTACCACTCAAGACGCCAGGAAAAATCCCAGTTACTTGTTGGAAAAAAATAGATATTCAAGAATGGCTTTCATCAAAGCAAATTTCTTTTGAGGCAAAGGAAACAAAAGTCCAGCTCTTGAAAAAGGTGAAAGATGTTAAGATTCAGTACCAATCGTACGTGGTCGATGAGCTGGCAAAAGCAGTTGGTGTGGAGGTATTGAGATTACCTCCGTACCATTGCGAATTGAATCCCATCGAACTAGTGTGGGCAGACGTCAAGGGGTATGTGGCCCGAAAAAATACAACATTTAAGATGGCAGATGTTAAAAAGCTGCTCCAGGAGGCTTTAAGCAACATTTCAGCAGAAAAATGGCAAAATTGCATCAGTCACGTAAAAAAAGAGGAATCGAAATTAGCTAGACTAGATGATAATGTAGACAAAACTGTTGATTCTTTTGTGATAAATGTGACAGGCGAGACGTCTTCGGAAAGCAGTTACTGCGATACAGAGGAATCAGATACTGATTTTTGATTTTTTTTTCTGCCGTATTAGTAGATACTTGTCTAGATTTTTATTACTTGTAATATAAAATCTAAATAAATAATTTATATAATAATAATAACTATATTTCATAAGTTGGTAAATTTTCTTTCTCCTTCAAATATTTCATGTAAGCCGCACTAAATACAAAAATGTTTGTGACCACTGTCAGTAGGTAAAGAGGTCATTGTACGAAATTCTTCATGCTCCGCGACTGGACTTTAGTAAAAAATAACGGTAAAATAAGTATGTTCACAATATTCATCATATTGTATAATTTTTGGGAGGCTTAACGATAGCTTTTAATTCAACGGACAGTTAATAACGATCCTATATTAAGGCGCCTTAGCGGATAAAAAAATTTAATCGGTTTCTTAGCAAAATCTACTTCAAACTGTTAGTAACTTATTCAAAGAGTATAGCTTGATTTAACGTTTAACATGCTAGTAAAAATAAATTTATGAAAGAGTATTATGCTATCCTACAAACATCAAGCGACACCAAGACATGACATTTTACTTGATTTAACCATAGATAAATAAATAGATAGCTACTAGTAGCTAGGTCGTAGACAGAGAAACGGCCATGCATATTATTATTATTCTCTTTAATTCGATATATTTTGTCAGCATTTTTGTCATTTGTCAATGAAATGTCATATTTTGATGCTAAATATATGTATAGTAGTAATTCTTGGTCACAGAGTACTTTTTATATACTTCGAAGCTGGAAGTAGGTATCTCCAAAGTACTCTATGATGCTGGTTTCTCCGTTTCCACTCCTATATATCCATTCTACGATCATCTGCGTGAGCATCATATTATATTCTCCCGCCAGAGAGTTTTGGCGGGAACTTGAACGGTGGAGTATAACTGCTCTTGTATTATTGTTCAAATAATGGCTTGAAGTGGATTTTGATATGTAAAAGTGGTGCGATTATGTGTATTAAGTGTTTGCGCATGTGAACTATTACTGGAAACAGTGAAACAAGTGCTCTGATGGTGATGTAATTCTGAAGAAAAGGTGTCTGTCTGCTTAGGCTCCTTGCGATACCATCGCCAACTGTCAGCTGTCTGCTGGCTCAAGTTGCCGTCTAAAGCTCGCTTTTCACTATGGGATATAATATATATTATATCCCGAGATATAAATTATATCCCATGATCGGCTTTTACACTTTGAGTATATGGTTTTACCAGTGTGCGTTCGTCATAGGATTACCCCCTGTACCCAGCACACCGTTCTGCGGCGGCGCGAAACGATGTGCGGGGTACAGGGGGTGAAATATAATATGAAAATATTGCTCGGTCGATCGAAAAAATATTTATACTATGAGATGTAATATCTTTATATATAAAAATTACGTGTCACACTGTTTGTCAGCGATGAACTCCTAAACTACTAAACTGATTGCAATGAAACTTTGCACACTGTGTGCAGTTTGGTCCAACTTGAGAGATAGGATAATTTTTATCCCTGTAAGTGACCCTCAATATTTTTTATTACGAATTTCATAATTCTTATAGGACACAGGGTCGTTGGAGAGGGTAGAACAACGTCTGCCTGAGCAGCTAGTATATATATATATGACGCATCAACATATAGTGAAGCAGTGTACTATGAAGTTTAATTGTACATTGTAACTTCAATCTCAGAAGGGCTACAACCCAGAGCCGCAAAGCTAGTTATAAAAAAAATTCTCGCCAGAGAGTACAGAGTAGTATGCACAGGTATAATACACCATTTACACCAAAGAGTATAATAACTGTCCTATACAGGAAATTTACACTCTCGCGCGAGCGACGAGGCGAGTTGCGAGGCGAGCCATGAGGCGCGAGTGTAATTTACATTGTGTTATATTATGTTATTAATATTGTGTTTAATTTACATTTACACTGTGTAAACGCTAGCTCGTGGCTCGCCTCGCCACTCGCGGCGCTCGCGTCGGAGGCGGTTTTTTGGGCACGAGGGAAAGGGCCTCGCGAGGGACGCGAGCGTGGTGTTTACACTCGCGCTCTCGTTTCAGTTTATTTACGGCGCCCTTCCGTGCAGGTTGTGTTGTTTTGTTGGGTTTACACGCTCGACTTCAATTAAAAATGGATTGGTCGCAAGAAGAAACGCTGCAATTCTTGGAACTCTATCAGGCTGAGCGAATAATTTGGGATCAAAAACACATTATGCATAAAAATACCCAAAAAGTAAATGATGCGTGGTATAGAATTTCCGAGGTTATATGCAGACCGCTAGCAGAGCTCAAAGTAAAAAAGAATTCGCTTATGGCTAACTTTCGTCAACACCTACGAAGAAAAAAGCAATCTATGAAATCTTTGAAATTTTTTAATTTCCTTCTTTTGAAACTGGTCAAGCATCGATAAATATTTATTAAAGCAAGAGTTGATGTCGCTATTATTTCGACGTCTTCCATCGTTGCTGGTTCAACGCAAACTGAACGCATCGCGAGAGTGTATACTGTATAGTGTAAACAGGCACTCGTTACCCCGCAATAACACGCGAGCTGCGAGGTGAGGTACGAGGCGAGGCGAGAGTCTAAATAGGGTATAAGGTTTTTATAGTACAATGTTCCTTTTCCATGTCTGTGATCTGTATGCGTCTGTATGTTCCTTTTTAGAGATGAGTCGTACTAGGTAAATTATGTACTAGGTACACTTAGTCCAATTCCGTACAAATACTCGATCCAAATACCTGCTCCACCTAGTCCATGAAGTACGCATAGTTTGGTGTTGTTGAAATAGTATACATTTTAAAGTACGCTTAGTCTTTACGTACATCTACAATTATTGTTTTTTACATACGCGTGAAAAATTAGTCGTAAGAGTTTTTAAAACTAAATTATATTTTACAAATGTTACACTCAAACATTTCTTTGCATTTGTTTGTAAAATGATTCTTAAGTATGTGTTATGTGTTAAGTTAAAGTTAAACAATAAACACTTTAATGTCTAATTAAAAAAGTGAAAGTTCTTTAACCATATAACAAAACTTCGTTACGAAAACGTATTACTAAATAAGTCAAGTAGGTATCATTCATAACAGTGCTGATATCACATTCCGTACTAGACACTCGACTTCATCATAATATGGTTTCCATTCGCATCGAGTATTTACTAGTACCTAGTCTATAAAATCTGCCTAGTATTTGGTTGAAGTCCCCGGGCCTAGCCCCGACTAGTTTCGAATATTGACAAATATCTTTGTAATACACTTTTCCGTATTCCGTCTAATAGTGTAGTTAAAAAAAGGACAGAATATATTCTTGCACAACACGAGTGCGCATCGTGTCACTTTCATTTACATTGAAATAAAGTTCAAATTTAAATGATTGACCCACGAATGATTTAGGCAAACACGAGTGACCGGCAAAGGAGACTAGTAACTATGGCAACAAAATGCTATCTCGCTTTGCCTCGCCGGTACTTCTACTCTTCCTATATTACTATACTCTTTGCTTCTCCTTCCTCGATTCGAGCGGGCTGCCGCGTTGTGCCGTGCGACACGTAGGCACAGTGAGACTAGGTGGATCAAGTATTTTAAAAGCTGGAACAGGTGCAACCTAGTCTCGTTTAATACCTAGTGTCTAGATCTGTTCATTCTGTTCTAGATTCTAGTATATACCTACGCTTCATTTCAATTCCTTTTCCTTGTCTGTGATCACAAAGTCACAAACTAACAAACTATATAATATAGAAAAAACTCATCTGATCTGTGATCTACGACTCATGGTCACGGATTGACTACGATAGTTTCAAATTAGCTTGCTACATATCTGTTTATCTAGGTTTCAAATTTCAATAAACAATAAATAGGCTCCTAGTGATGTTTTCCATGGTCTTTCGTTAGAGCAGAGATACTAATAACTAAGAAGGCATTTAGAGAGTGTGTGTGTAATATACTGATGTAGTGATTACTAAGCGTATATTCTATTTGATTATAGAAATAAAAAGTAGTCTGCAGAGTACAGACTACTGCAGCTGCGTTGGTAAGATTATTTATAGCTTATTATATGTAACTTTTATGTTATTTAAATGAATCTTATCGTACTATAAAATAGTTACGCATGTTATGTTTTTTTTTCTACAACATTTCCATAAATTAATTAAACAAAATAATTTTCCTTCAAATGCTTGTGATATTTACTCTAAACATATTTTGTTTGTAACAAAACTAAATACGTTTAAATACCACCTTACAGTGAGGTGATACTATAGCCTATATACACCAACAATATTATCTATCATTGGTTGAGAATCAAAATGCAGATTCTTTGTCACCCGACGACCGTGAAATCAATAAGTCTCTGTTTCTCTACACTCACCTTAAGAGAACAGAATTAAGATGCTATTTTGCCCTGAAATTCTGTGCGAGCGTGGTCCTTCATCTCTTAAGACGACCCATTCGTAATAGCTACAGTCTATATATCTCTCACAGCTGCACCTCTCAGTTCTGAGAGTGTTTTTATATCAAAGAAATGTTACTACTGGTTTGATATTTCAGGTGCATGTATAAAATTTTGAGAATAATTATAAGACTTCGAAGAAACCAAAGAAGGAACTGTTTAAGCTTAAGTTATCAAATTAAGTCTATAAGACAAACTCACAGCAAAATGGAGATTTCTAAAAAAGATTTGGTAACACAAGAAAATTCTAAGTTGTCAAAAAAATATTACCGAAGAGCTGAACACAGGTAAAAAATATTTAGTCATATTTTTAAATTTAAGCTATTATTAAACATTAAAGTTAAAAATTATATATTATATTATACAATAAAATTTTGATAGTAGTACATTTTATGAATATATTCAAATGAATAGTTTTTTAATGTTACATATAAACACTTTACTAGCTTATCTATTGTATCTTTTAAGTCTAGGGCCGGATATAAACCTGTCCCATAAGAAAGGATGAGGCCAAAATTAGCATACTTGGCATGCAGGTTTGTGATTAAAGTATTGTCTTCTGTAGGATATCCGTCATAATTTTTTTTTTATAGGATAGGGGGCAAACGAGCTTACGACTTTCCATTGACGTCAGTGGAGTTTGGTGTTGATACGTATTTTTACAGAAAGATTACATTTTTATAAGCACACATACAAAGTTTCAATATGCGGAAACACGTACTTATTGAGAAAAAAATATTGTAAATCAAATAATTTTGCAATATTTAGTCAATTCCTACCGTGAAACTGACGCCATTTTTATTATTATTGTCAGTAGGGATGTCGATTCTTTCCGAAAAAGATCGATTTTTTAAATAGATTCGAATTGTAAGCTGATGTATCGATTCCCATAAAATCGATTTCTAAAATATCGATATTTTTTTCATGTTTGCATTTATAATGTAAAATTTTTTTATGATGAATGGGATTTTTTTCTCATAAAATCCATTTTATGAGAAAAAAATCCCATTCATCATAAAAAAATAATAGATTCAGAAGGATTTCTGTATCTATTTTGAGACTGCTACGTCTCCGGCGCTGCGGGAAGAGCAGCTTCTACGCCTTAGCGTAACAAATCGTAGGCATCGGACGAGCCGGAGCGGCTGAGGCTGGTCGCCGAAGGCGACCAACAAGCCGAAGCTGCGGAGGCGGAGGCTGCTCCCCCTACGCGCCTCCGGCTCTATAAAACCACTCTAGGGGTAGGACAGACTCGTACCAGGTGGAGTCTGGGTCAATCAATTCGGTTCTTTGACATAAGTTGAACCTAACCTATTTTATTTGTTATCTGCCCTAATAGGTACTGTTAAATAAAACAAATTTCAATAAGAGATCATTTATCATGGTATCTTTCTTGTTTTTCATAAAATGGGTTTATATTTACATTATAAATAGAAACATTAAAAAAATATAGATATTTTAGAAATCGATTTTTTGTGAACCGATACATCAGCTTACGATTAGAATCGATTTAAAAATCGACCTTTTTCGGAAAGAATCGACATCCCTATTGACGTCGACAATGACATTACAAAATGGCGCCAGTTTTATGGTAGGATTAGACATAAACATTGCATGAATAATTGGTTTTCAATAATTCTTTTCTCAAAAATTACGCGTTTCCGCTAGTTGAAACTGTGTGTGTGCTTATAATAGTGTAACTTTTCTGTAAAAATACGTATCAACACCAAACTCGACTGACGTCAATGGAAAGCTAAGTCCAAACGAGCATGCGGCTCACCTGATGGTAAGTGACTACCGCCGCCCATGAACAACCGCAATACCAGGGGAATTGCAGATGCATTGCCGGCCTTTCAAAAATGAGTAGGCTCTTTTCTTGAAGGTCCCTAAGTCGTATCGGTCCGGAAAAATCGCTGGTGGTAAACTATTCCACAAGGAAGTTGTGCGAGGTAGAAAACATCTTCTAAATCGCACAGTGGTGGACCGCCAATCATCCAGATGGTGTGGATGGTATCCGGAGTTCTGCCGCGATTTGCGTTCATGAAATTTGGCGGCTGGGATTAATCCGAACAATTCCTCAGAGCACTCCCCATAGTAAATGCGAAAGAAAATGCAAAGAGATGCAACATCTCTTCGCAGTGCCAATGAGTCGAGCCGATCGGAAAGGACTCGGTCGTCGACGATTCGAGCCGCTCTGCGCTGGATGCGGTCAAGTGGAAGGAGCTGGCACTGGGGAGCCCCAGCCCAGAGATGGGAACAGTATTCCATGTGAGGCCGAACCTGCGCCTTGTAAAGTTGCAGGCGTTGAGCTGGCATGAAATACTGTCCAGCTATGCTGAGCACGCCAAGCTTTTTAGAGGCCAATATGGCCTTCTCTTACAAGTGACCACGAAACTGCACGTCACTCGATATGTCGACGCCGAGGATTCCGATACTGGCTGAGGCAACAAGGGGAGTACCTTGAAAGGGTTCAACAACAAGGGGGGTTCTTTTTAGCGGTAAACGCGCAAACTTGTGTCTTTGAGTTGAGGATTAAACTGGACTAGATTTAGTCGCCCTCAATCCGAGACTTTGTCCAGCAAAGACTCGACTTCAGACACAAGTTTGTTCCGGTACTCGGTGACGTTTTCCTGAAAAATATTGGCACGGCCGGTGTATAGAGCATCACCAGTGCTGTCATCCGCATAGCAATTAGTGCTACCGGCTTGCAACATATCATTGATATGCAGAAGAAATAGCGTTGGTGATAGCACGCAGCCTTGTGGAACACCAGCGTTAATAGGCTTGTAGTCGGAGCATGCACCGTCTACAACAACCTTGATACTCGGATCTGCAAGAAAGCTGGTGATCCAATTGCATAATTTCTCGGGAAGCCCATAGGAAGGGAGCTTCGAAAGAAGCGCTTTATGCCAAACCCGATCGAAGGCCTTCGCAATGTCCAAACTAACGGCCAATGCGTCCCCCTTGGACTCGATTACCTGCGCCCATCTATGCGTTAGGTAAACAAGATCATCAGCTGAGCGATCCTGACGGAAGTCGTATTGGTGGTCACTAATCAGCTGGTGCTCCTCAAGATACCGCATGACTTGGCAGTTAATAATGAACTCCATTATTTTCGAGAACAAGGAGGTGATGGCGATAGGCCTGTAATTGGACGGATCAGAGCGGTTACGTTTTTTAGGGATCGGGTGCACGAAAGCTGTCTTCCATGAATTCGGGACAACACCTAGGGAGTAGGAGTACCGAAAAAGATGCGTTAAAACCGGTGCCAACTCTGGAGCGCACGTCCTTAGCACAATAGGCGGGATTCCGTCAGGCCCACTCGACTTGTGGATGTCCAGGGAGAGGAGTGCTTTGCGTACTGAGCACTGTGTGAACCGCACATCAGGCATAGAGCACCCACACTGCGGGATGGTCGGCGGTGTGTTCCCCCCGTCATCAAGAGTCGAGTTAGACGCAAAAAGGGAGCCTAAATGGTCGGCTTTCTCTTTTGCGGTGTGTGCCAGTGAGTCATCCTCCCTGTGCAGAGATGGTAGTGATGGCTTACAGAAATTTCCTTGGACAGCCTTGAGGAGAGACTAGAATGCACGGGTTCCCGAAGGAAGGCGAACTAGTTTCTCGCCAATTCTGCCTATGTGCTCTGACTTTGCCTTGGCAATAACTCTTTTGAAGGACCTGGAGGCGAAGTTACAGCCTTGGGGAGAGACCAGAATGCACGGGTTCCCGAAGGAAGGCGAACTAGTTTGTCGCCAATTCTGCCTATGTGCTCTGACTTTGCCTTGGAAATAACTCTTTTGAAGGACCTGGAGGCGAAGTTATACTTCTTTTTAAGTATGCTGGTGTTTACATCCCGAGTCGCCGAAGCCGCAGCCCAGGCTTGATAACACTCCTGCTTACTGCATAAAGCAGTCTTTCAGGAGCGACCAAACCAAGGCTGAGATCTGCCTCCGATGGGTACCACAGATGATGGAATAAATAGTAGCATTCCCTGTAGCATCACATCAGTGACAGAGTCAGCAACAGCGCTGGGATCATCCGGCGAGAAGCAAACCCGCCTCCATGGGTAGGAAGCAAAGAAAGACCGCATTCCGTCCCAATGCGCCGACCTGTAATGCCAAACACGGCGGCAACCTGCAGAACGCAACCGCGAGGGGAGCGTGAGTGGCACCACACTCCGGATCAGACAATGGCCCGAAGAGCCAAGAGAGACATCGACGGAAACCTGATATCCGTCCGGATGAGAGGTCAGCAGAAGGTCCAATAGGGAAGGTGTATGATCCTCAACATCTGGAATCCGCGTAGGCGATGTAACCAGTTGTGTCAGACCATATGTCAAGGCAAAGTCATAAACAGATCTCCCCGCATAATCGGTTAAACGTGAACCGAGCCATTCGGCGTGGTGGGCGTTAAAATCGCCAAGGATCACGATCTCTGCGGATGGGACCTGTTGTAGCAAGGAATCTGTAGCCATTTGGACGTGGTCGATGAGTCGGTCTGTTTCGGCATTACCGCTATGGGACCTATAGAGGCACACGTAGACGCGCGGATGGTCGTCGCTGTCTACGCGTAGCCAAAGGATGGACAGGTCCGAACCTTCAAGACTGCCGAGGCGTCGAGAACAGATGTTCTCTCTGACATACACTCAAACTCCAGCCCGAGGCACAAAGGAGTGCTCCAATTTGTACCCCGGGTAGGAGAGATACGAAGTATCAGCCGGAGAGGACACCTGCGTCTCGGTTAGAAAGAGCAAGGCCGGCTTCGCCGTCTCGAGATGGTAGTGGACGGTGTTTAGGTTCGAGTGAAGTCCCCTGATGTTGCAGAAATTCACGGATAGCGTGGCAGGGGTCGCCTTGGTCTTGTTGCTCAGTTTGCCCCGAGCAGTTATTGTGTTGAGCGGAATTTTGCCCCCCCCCCTCCCCCCACCAGAATACGCGGGGCAACCTGAGCACCCACGCTCAGGAGTGGAATAGCATGGCCGTGGATGCTCAGCGAGAGATTCTCCAGGGGTACTGGGACCCTCCTGGGGTTGTTTATGATGTAATTCCGCTACCATGTTGATGGGGGGGGGGGGGGAATTGGCCCTCCGGTCACCTGCACTCACCAGACGAAACGCGGAAGCAGAGCTTCCACTTCACGCCGGTATTCTGTGAGGTCGTGGTACCAACCCGGCTCGAGCCGGCCCATACGTGCAACAGCAAAAGCTTTCGACTCTCGAAAACAGCACGTAGACGCGGCTCTGAAGCGAATTCGGTTTGTAGTTCTTCAAGAGAGCGTTGTCGCCTTTCTTGAAGAACAAGCAGCATAAGCACTTATGCTGCACACCTCCGGAGTAGTCCCACCATGGAGGACGGAATTAAAGAGCTTCTGGAGTAATTCAAGTACCCGTTTTCCACCCGCTATTAAAAGCTCCGCTGAATTCCGTCCTCGCCTGGGGCCTTGCCGTTTTTAATGTGCTGGAGAGCCATTCTAATTTCGCTCTGACTGACGTCCGGGATATCATTGGAATAGTGTCGTATAAGTCTCGCTCTTAGATCGTTACTCACTTGCGTGTGGTTCCAACGATGTACAGCTGCGCATAGATCCTCTCAATCTCACTCAAAATCTTACTTGACTCTTCGTTGACTTTTTCTGGCAGACAGATCTTGGGCAAAGACTTTGGATCCTTGGTTCCGCTCGATCGCTTCTTCAATACAAGCTGTATTGAAGTTGCGCCCGCCGCATGCATTTGGAGATCTCTCTTCGGTTGCCTGTATTCTGTCAAGTCTGTTGAAGACTGCAGCTTCATTTCCCGTCTAATAGCCATGAGATTAAGAGTGTGATTGGAGAGTTTTTGTGTTCTTCTGCGGTGGGTCTTGCAGAACTTAGCTTGTTATTCATATCGTCCACTACATTGCAATATTCTAAGCACTGAAAACGGTTTTGTAACTCGAGCTGAAAGGTTTCAGGACTTTGGATGAGAGCACGAGGGGGATGGAGCGTTAACTTCATTAAACGAGACCTCTCCAACTTAATGTTTAGGTTCAGTATGGCTCTAACCATTCGGTGATCGCTACCAGTTTTCACCCTCGCGATCAATGAGACATCACTGAACAGTTTTCATCTACTCTTCATAATGAAGTCAATCTCATTTTTTGTCGAACCGTCGGGCTTAACCGGGTCCACTTTCTGAGGGGCCGCTTCTGGAAGAGAGTTCATCATAAGGGGTCCCTCTTTCTCCATGAATTCGGCCAGCTGCTGGCCCCTTGGGTTCCGTTACCTTATTCCAAATTTATTATTATTCCTCTACCTTCAGCTCACTGTTCTCTCTTGTGCCTAGTTTGCGTTGAAGTCTGTAATGGGTTTTGGAGGAATTTATGGCGTAAGAGATATCCTCATACATTTCCTGTACCTCCTCATCGGGATGTGCCGAGGTTGGTACGTAAACCTGTTTACGTACCAACCTCGGCACATTTAGCGAATACCGCTTGGTGATTCTGAGTATAAGGTACGCAACTCTCGTCGACACATAATCTTTATTACGTTGTTAACGAGAGACTTGTGGACGATAAATCCGACACCTCCTTGGGACAGATGGTCGCAATTCCGGTGATAGAACAAGTTGCCGGATTCGAGGATTACCGTGTCCTCCCCCTTTTTCGGACCTCAGATAATCCTATAATATCCCAGCGCAACTTGTTTATTTCTTTTTCCAGCTCCAGGATCTCGCCAGTCCTCAGGGTGCGTGCGTTGTATGTTGCCAGGTCGATTCGTTTTAGATGGCAACCGAACCTTCACCGGAGATTCTCAGCACCCCCTGTCTCGCCGTTACTATGGTCGCCACCGTAGCCAGTAATAGCGGGGCCGCCGTTAGTTGGGGGCCGTCTTTTTATTACTTTCATTATGGGGGTGTAGGGGGGTGTATGCCAAAATTGCCACGCGGCAACCGTACTATTGCTGTTATCAGGAAGATGCATCTGCATGAGATGCTACCTGTTTCACAGTGTCGCCTCTTCCGACACCCACGGGAATATATGGTTAGTGGATATTCTTAACTGCCACTACACGGCCGCCGTTAATATACTTACAACAAATGTCTAATCGAAAAGCAAGTACATCTTTTGCTAAACTACCGATTTTATAACATACGCGAATTCATCATAACTTTTTTAGCACTGTCGTCTAAAATTTCAAAATAAATTATGTACTAATTAATGATGTTTATTCAAGTTTATGACAACCCTGATTTATATTACGCGGCTGAAATTAGGTACATCTTATTAAGTACCTACTTCAAATCAAATAACAGCCTGACTCCCACTAAAATAAAATAAAAAAAAACTCATAAATTGATTCAAAAATAAACTCATTATTATATACTGTGCGTGTACTACTATCTCTTTAATGATATTCATGCAAATCGCAAAGCCTAAAGATGAGATAATGTAAAATATGCCTAATTTTATCGGGACTGTAACTTGTTAAACAATTAGGACAATGAGCGATTTCCGTTGCGTAGGGTTTTTGATTTTTTTGACATTGATAAATTGCTTTGTGGTAATATTTGGAATATACTTTTCCCTAATTACGAAGAATTTTTTACTTGATAATATTTGTAGTTAAGACCACTAAAAGTAAAAACCTTATTTTTAAATGGGGTTGTTATAAACTAATTTGCTTATCCACACACCACCACCCCCAGTGGTAGTGCTGGGATTAACGGCGACGGGTATAGTGCGCGCGATTGAGGAAGGGTGGGAGGTCCCCTTAAAACTGGGCAGGACACATCATTTTCTTTCTTAACGCGGAATTAAGCAAATTAGTTTATAACAACCCCATTATAATGGATTTCCGCAAAGTAACGCCTGATTCTATCAATTATCTTATTTTTAAAGTAAAAAGCCGATAAGGTTGGCATTAGGGGGTGTATTTTTCATTAAATTCTTTAAATTTTATGGAATTAATCATAATTTGTATTTACATTGAAAAAAGCATAAGCTAAAAAAGTAAACGATCTAGATTTAGGAATGATTTGCGTCAGAATGTGACGGGTCAAAGAGTTATCAATAGGAGGTTAATGTGTAATAATCATAATGGGTTTCAAGTGTTTTTGCTAAATAATCAGTACGATCTTAGTATTTGCTGAGATCGGTCAGTATTTTCAGTTAAGTTTATTTTTGTAAACACGTTATTATAAAATGCCAGACGCGTTCGAAAGCGCTTATCCGCTATCGCCAGCGTTAAATCCTAACGATATACGCGCACGCGCAAACTCGTCATCTAAACGAAAACCGGTAGTTACGTTTCTCGCTGGCGACGAAGCCGTAGAAATACCTGACAAATCGGTAGTTGGAGTTGATAAACCATTGGGTAGAAGCGACAAGAGTGAATTGGAACTGGACAGTTTCGCGGAATCCCTAAGTACAATGCATAGCACATGGTTCGATAAGAGAGACCTTGCGCACAGGTGAGTTGAATTTTATTTATTATACGGTTGCTAGGCTGTGATATCATAAATGACGTGTCAAGGTTAATTACTGGTATATTCACCGTCGTTGTATCTTTTGTTTGTGACAAGTGTGTGTATGTACGTTTTTTGAAAAAAGGAAACAAAGTTGCGGTCCATCGTAAGTTTATGGATGAATATAGGATTTCTAGCACTGCTACAATGTACCATACTTGAAGCACATTTATTTACAGGGTGCCGAGGTTAACCATTCTAAAACCTATCTTTCACAACCAGGTATTATTTGGTTTTGATAAGATAATCATTGTGTTACAAATCATTTTAATTCGTTTCAAAGAAATAAAGAATAAAATAACATTACCTCTTTTCAATTTATAAAAGACACGCTACCTATTAGTTATTTTTACCTGACTTCAATATATTGAGTTGGTTCTCAATTGGTCGGAATATTTTTTTGTATTTTCAGCGAAAACTCTACTACGGTGTCAAATTTCAATTGTTTTTTATTTCTTGTGAGAATGGGGTATCTCTGGGGTGGTCCCACATAAATTTGGTTAAGGATGGTGGGATCCATGAGAAAATTGCAAAGGCATAATTTGTTACCACGTCAACCGATTTCGATGATGATATCGTCGCCTTCGTTGCGTTAGTAACATTTTCTTTACTTTTTAAAAATTTATTATATTTATTTTATTTTAAACATGAAAAAATATTATCAATTGTAGTATCATAATCATAATATCATGTCTAAAGCTCTTAGTTTAATAATACGAATATGTTCTACGTATCTTTATCTTATAGACATATAACAAAAATGTAAATTGCTGGTCTGTCTATATAGCTTACTATGTAGACTGACCAGCAATTTATATTTAACATATTTAATATAATTTTATGTCAAAAACGATTGAGAGGAACTAAAAATAAGTTATGAAATAAATTTTTATCATTTTTTGAATTGTCTGTCTGCCTGTGTTTGTTTATGAACGCATCACGTTTAAAGAAATTAAATTACTTATATAAAATAATGTTCTGTAAGATATACTTATACCTAAAACACAATAAACAAAAAAATTATGTTTTCTCACAAATATTAACGTACTATATATATTCTTAGAAAAAATACATTTGTTACCAGTGTTATTTATAGACGGTGTTTTGAAAATGTAATGCAAAAAGGCGGGTGGTATTTTTCCTTCTTATAGATGTGACACCATAATTGCCGCTGACCCTTATATCAAATAATTTCCTCCAGACCGAATACCGGTCACGGCGGCCAGTCTCCACGTAGACTAGCCCTCTGTGCAGGACAGATTATAGTACCCGAATGTTTGCGCAAGCATAGGTGTTCTCTCTATTCCCTAACTTTCATTGTCCAATGGGACGGTAAACCGACACAACCGGAGAAGGATCAGGCACAGGTACCAACGTCTTTACGTGCTTTCCGAGGCACGGGGGTGAAACAACGCCAACTACCTGACTCCGGGCTGCTATTGAGAATTTCTTGTCAGAAAAACCCAATAAAAGAAAAACTGATTTTGAGCCCACCCGAAATTCGAAATCGGCACCTCAATATCATAACTCACGTTTACGACCAGAGAGTCGGATCTTTATAATATATTAACTAGAGGTGAAATAACTTATGTAACATTGTAAACTGTATTATGTATTTCTAAAAATATATGCACTACTGGCTGGTACCCGGCGCGTTGCTGCCACAGAAAAAATAATTGTCGAAATATCGTTTTAAATTTGGAAGAGTTACATATTATATTGTGTAATTAGGAATGATAATACATTCATTGAAGTTGAATGATATATAACTTTCAGTTAATTGTACTATGTCTACGACTAAGTTTTAGCTCAAATACTTCTTACGGTCTTAGGAATAATTTTTGAAAACAGTCCACTTCTTATAGATATTAATTAGCCATCGCGGAAGGATTAACCAATCAGAGACTAAAAACGCGTTGATATCCCAGGCTATAATCAGACGAAGACGGGGTTTCCATAGCTTATTCGAGGAAGCTGTTTCCATTCTCTTCGATATAACAATGAAACCTAACATCACTGGATCTCGTGTTGTTGTTTATAAATGCAATAATACAAGTTTTAACTGGGTCAGCAATCTCATAGTCAAACTGTGTCAAAATGTTTCCTTATGACAATTTACATTTAAAAAAAATTCGGACAAAACACATATATTATGTTTTAACTTTAGATTAGCGTAAATAAGCGATTACATAAAAGGAAGGAAAAACTAGATAACGTATGGCTGAATAATATCTGCCTCGCCGGTTGTGTATTTAAATTTAAACGGAAATGTTTGCGATATCAGGTTTTACTATCTTTAGAATATCAGAACTTTATTTTTGGTGGTCTATGATCAGAGCTAAAATACTTACATTGCTGACAAAGGTGAACCGTGAACGTCTCTCTCTTCTCTAGGCTATGGCCAGCAGTGGACATATAAAGGTCTGTAATAATGATGGCCTTGATGATGATTATCTTCTAACATAGTATTAGTTTCCGAGAAGATTTCAAAGCATCGTAAAGAGTGCTGCAATTGCAATTAAAAGTTTCATAGGTGTTGGCGGTGATCGAACACGCTTGCGTATAATGAATTTTAGAGTGAGCGTTTATTACCTGAACGGCCAATGCCGAAATGGACTGAGCCGCAATTGTAGTTGCGGTAAAAAAGTACTGCAAGACGTGCTATTTGCGATCTAATACAATATGAATCCTACAGAAATTATACTCGGAGGGATTGCCTGTTTTCTCAATTAGGAATAACCCCAGGAATACCAGCCAAAAACATCATCCTGGCCGGGCCACAAAATGTGGTCCCACCCGACTGGCTGCTGGTGCTGAAGGCGAGGTGAAGCAATCGAAGCTAGCTCATATAGATGAGCGACCTAATGCGCCGCGCGTTTCCGTGCGCCAACTGGCTACCACTGACAGGAGGCGAGGCTTCGAATCAGTTATCTTGGCAGCCACTAGGTGGTTGTTAGAGGCGATCAAAACGACGACCAGAACGACCACAGAAAACCAACTCTTCCTTAGAAATGTGAGGAGAAAGATCTGTGACTTCATCACTTTCTGTGTCAGTTGTTTTATATCAATGTTATATTTCTTCTTTTTCTACTTTTTTTTAATAATGCCGGAGATATTGGTAGAGCCATGCTGCAGCTATATTAATAGTATAGTTGTAGCACGTATGGGTCGGCTCGACCGGGTAAGGACCACGCTCTCACAGAATACCAGCGTAAAATAGCAGCTTAACACTATTGTTTCGTATGGTGAGTGTAGAGAAGCGGACACCCTTTTTACTGGAAAAGAGGCATTCCATCTTAGTCCTCACGGGTGACAACGCATCTGCATTTTGATTCGCCAAAGAGGATAGATGTAGATGTCTATGGGCCACAGAAACCACTTACCATCAGGTGAACTGTGTGCTTATTTGTCACCCTATCATTAGGAATAACCCCAGGAATACCAGCCAAAAACATCATCCTGGCCGGGCCACAAAATGTGGTCCATCATTTTGTCATCAATTGGTCCATCACCAACGCTCTTTCTTATATATATTAATGACCTCTGTAATCTAAAAATTGACCATGCGCACATCTTTTCCTATGCCGATGATACAGCAGTCGTTTTTTCTGGGAATAACTGGGCTGATGTGAAGAATAATGCTGAATCTGACCTGCACTTGATTAACAACTGGTTAAAAAACAATCTATTAACCCTGAATACGGCCAAAACTAATTACATCTGTTACAGTATTCAAAATCATTCACAACCTGACACTAACTTCAATCTATTAATTCACTCTTGCAATCCTGAAACTGAACCCACTAACTGTGATTGTCCTGCTATAGACAGAATTGATAAAACGAAATACCTGGGGGTTATGATAGACCAGCGGCTCTCTTGGCATTCGCACATTGAACTAGTCTCTACCAGATTAAGAAAATTGATCTGGATATTCAAGTCCTTGAGACATGTAGTGCCTGGGGGGTGGGGGGTTGATCATAGCCCCAGAAGGAATATTTTTAAAGAAATTTACACTTCACTTGCGCAATCAATCCTAACTTATTGCATTTCCATTTGGGGAGGAGCGGTTAAAACAAAAATGATTGAAGTGGAACGTGCGCAACGTGCTTTACTGAAAGTGATGCTCTTTAAACGTAGAAGATTTCCAACTCACACTTTATACGCTCTTTGTAATGTCTTATCTGTAAGAAAGCTGTACATTCTTAGCGTTATATTGAAAAGACATAAAACTACACCTTATGTCTCAGACAATATTACAGCTAGAAGAAAAAAAAATGTTATTCCACTTACCAAAACTAGAACCGCCTTTGCTAAAAATCAACTTAACAGTCGTTCGGCCTATCTATATAATAAAGTAAATAAAATCGTAGACATATATAATAAAACACTACGCGAATGCAAAAAAATAGTTACTAACTATTTAATACCTTTAGATTACGAGGAAACAGAGATTATTCTTAAACACATGGCATAACTTAACACAAACACACACACACACATACACACACACACACACACACACACACACACACACACACACACACACACACACACACACGCATCACACACACGTACAATTCTTATTTTTCATATTTTTTTTGTACCCCTAATACTGTTATAGATAATAAACTTTATGTTAACTAGTAGCTATGGAAGAGCGAAGGCACCTAATACAGGCAAGATTTTTGCTTAAAAGGTGTCTTCGATCACTATCTGTAAATGTAGACAATATGTTATCGAAATAAATTATTATTATTATTATTATTATTATTATTATTATTATAAAAACAAATATACAATATGCCTTTTCAAGAATGCCAATTGGGATGTATTTCTGGAACAATTTGCCTTTTTCAACAAGCTGAGCAGAGACAGGTTGATGAGCACAGAGTCGATAAATTTGCGCCGATAACATAGCATCTGTCCGGAGTCCTAAGGAAAGTACCTAAAGTGCACTGCACTCCAGTCTTCAGTTGATCGCTCTAGTCTCTAATTGCCATCCCATCGCACTATGAGAATTAGAAAAAAGAGATAGCACCGGTGCTTGCTATCACATTCGTATACTAATCTTGTACTGCGCACAGGTCTGGTCTCCGTTGAAATTGGCCGCCGTGACCGAATTTCGGTCTGGAGGATATTATAACCAACCTACCAAGGGTTCGTTGTTATTTTCACGAACATGAGTATAGCTAAATTTTTTTTTGCGGTTGTGTGTGCAAGAGACCTAGATGTATATCTTTCTCCGTTGTGGTGTTGGTAACACTAATGTTTTCTCTTGAGGAAACGCCTCGATGTAAAGAGGGGAGCATCTTCACGACGTCACATTTGCAATATTTTCATCAAGGAGTAAAACAACAATTTATTTGCTTAATATTCACTGCGGTTAGGATTCGAATTGGGCACAAAAAAAATTAACAGTATTAACAACTAAGGCACTCCAAGCTAGTACCTATATAACTACAAAATACCGTAGGATCTCAGTATTTCGGTTCTAAGTGTGATGGATTATCAGAAATTCTACTGCTGCGAACCATAAATCGTTTTATTTTTTTGATTGTCAGAGAAAAAACTAAGGAAGGTCAGCAATGTTTGAACAAACACGCCTTATCGCTTATCAGTCATTAAGTACATTGTTACTTCGTTTCTTAGAAGATTATTACTTGCTTACGTCTTGATTATTTTATTAATTAACTTCGCCCGCGTGGAATTTACTACGATTTTATGGCTTTAAATTTTTTTGCGCGTAACCCTAATTCTATTCCTAAAATAAAAGTATCCTAAATTACTCCTTATCCTTATGACATCAGCTATCTGCCAGTGAAAGTCCCGTCAAAATCGGTCCAGTCGTTTCGGAGATTAGCCGGAACAGACAGACAGATAAAAACTTTAAAAATTGTATTTTTGTTATTAGTACCGTACGAGTATATACCTAGTCAGGTCATAAATTCTGTCACATGTTTAATATAAAATAATTGGAACAAGTTTATTAATTATGTAACCATTTATATACCAAAATGAACTTAACAAACCGTGATTTTGAATACAGGCCTTCAATCTGCGCGGCCAGTCGTCTATCGCAGCACGAACGAGGTCCATGTCAATATCGGCGGCTGCCTTAATCAAGGATGTCTTGAGTGACTCCAAATTGGGATGAGGCTTTGAGCACGCCTTTTCCTCCAAGTGTTGCCATATCTTGTAATCTAACGGATTCAAATCTGGACTGGAGGAGGGCCAGTCTTCGTGCCGGATGAAGTCGATTTCACGCGCCGCCAGCCAGTCTTGTGTGCTCTTCGCTCTATGAGCTGGCGCCAAATCCTGTTGGAATACCCAGTGCCTGTTATTGAACATGGTATGAGAAACAGGTTCCACAAGGTTCGTCAGAACTGTATTTTGATACACAACTGCATTCGTTTTTACACCTTTCTCACAAAAATGTACCTCTGTTAAGCCCCAATAAGAAACTCCCAACCATACCATGAGCGAGGATGGAAAATGACCTCGTTGGACACTCGGAATACGGTTGCTCGCTTCTTCACTACTGTGTATTACACCTTATCATTTTGTTTGTTGTAGCTCTCTTCTACGGTAAAAATTTTTTCATCCGAAAAAAGAATTTCCCCATATTTTTTCCCGCGTATGCTTCAACAAAGCGCGGCATCTCTTCAGTCTCAGGTCCATTAGACGAGCATTCAAACGATGTCCTGTTTTTCTTCGATATGCCCGATGCCCTAAGTCTTCATTTAACACCCTTTTCACTTTCTTTGGGGTTAAATGAAGGTTAAATGAATAGGGTGTTCATTTAACCTTCATTTAACCCCATCTGAAAGGCCAACAGTTTCTGCTTACGTTTGGGATTTCTTTGAATTCGCGCCTTCACAGCTTTTATCACTGCTGGAGTCCTAACAGACCGAGGGCGACCACTTCTTGACCTGTCATCTACACTAGAGTCTTCATTGTATCGTTTGATGGTACGATAAACGAATCTTTTGGTTATATTCAAATTTTTCAGTATGTCAAAAATTTGAATTGGCGCATAACCGCGACGATGCAACGCAATAACTGCAACACGGTCTTCTTTAAGCGTCCACTCCATATTTAAAAATGAGTAAAATTCTAAAAAGTATACAGTTTTATTTTTATGAACAATTCGAAATTCGAATTCAATAAACTTTTTTGTGGCCAGCATTCTAAAAGAAAAGTTTTTACTGTGTGACAATACTTATGACCTGACTAGGTTCTTCTCATGTATTTAGTACAAAGCTGTAATTTTGACATTACAAAAAGACACTTCAATTTTATTTATTTGTATAGATAAAGGATTGCCAAACATTAATATGTAGTTGTTCGTAGCGTTCTCCCTACCAAAAGAACTAATAAGAAATGCGTCTCGCGTAGACTGATTTAGAATATAAATTTAGAGAACCCGATAGTTTGGTTTGTATGTTTAAAAATATTATACAGGAAGTAGCGTTGGAAATGAGTAAATCATTTCGTTCTGGCTAAAAGTTGCACCACAACTTCCCGTGTAACTAGATCAACATTCGACAGTTCAAATTTTTTACAAGCTATTTCATCAACAAAAATGTATTTGATGAATCCTTACGTTAGTTACTGGCAGAATGCTGTAAAAATAACGAAAAGATTAAAATAAACAACAGTAAAAATTTAAGTATGTTGTAATGTAATTTTGAATACTAATAAAAATTGTAATCAGCTGCACGTAGGTAATATTAAAGATAAAGAATTCAAAGATCGTACGATGACTTGTCCGTGCCGACCTCTGTGCCCTGCAAATTGAGTATAATTTTTATTGTAAACCAGCTGTTCTCCGCGACCCTAATTATTTTTCTAAAATAAAAGTAGCCTCAGTTACTCCTTATTACATCAGCTATCTGCCAGTGAAAGTCCCGTCAAAATCGGTCCAGCCGTTTCAGAGATTAGCCGGAACAAACAGACAGACAGACAGACAGACCGACAGACAGACAAAAATTTAAAAAATTGTGTTTTTGTTATAAGTATCGTATATACTTTCATATACATTTAGTAAAAAGCCGTTATTTTGACATTACAAACAGACACTTCAATTTTATTTATTTGTATAGATTTTACTAGCTATCCGGGTAGACGTTGTTCTGCCTTTTCCGACGACCCTTACTATAAAGTATTCGCAATAAAAAATATTGAGGGTTACTTGTCGGGATAAAAACTATCCTATCTCTCAAGTTAGACCAAATTGCACACAGTGTGCGAAATTTCATTGAAATGAGTTCAGTAGTTTAGGAGTTCATCGCGGACAAACACGTAATTTTTATTTTATAAAGATTTATGTAAGTATCTACATACATTTGTAGTATATTAGTTTTTTTAGATATAATATGTATTTATATCATCACACTATTAAGGTCCATTGCTGATTATAGGCTTCCCCATAGATTGCCTCATAGGAGGGTATTTTCCGTATTTGCCACTCTCAACGAAAACTAGGAAAAAATATACAATAATATTTTTTAGAGATATTAAGTACCTATCCATAGTTACAAACAAAACAAAAAATAGTTTAAATTTTAATTTCAAAAGGGATACGACGAATTTTAAAACTAAACTTAGTTTTTGCTACTGACACAACGAATGAATCAGCTGTTCGCAGTCGCGGTCGTGGGGGAACTGCTTGTTGCGAGTTATCATGCCCACTGGGCTCAGTGTGTGCGACCACGTCCGAGGCACACGTACAATCTTCATTCACGTCCGTGCTCATTAATTCCTTATCGGTGATGATCTAGATAAGAGTAATTATGTGGATGTGTTAATGGTTGCTGTGTGCAAAACACCGTGTTAGTAGTAAGTTCATTTAAACTGTCGAAATTACAACAGTGGTGTTTAACATTGTGAAATTCAAATACTTTGTAGTTGGTTATCCTTGTGTTGTGTCGTATCCTTTGCATTTACGTTTTAGACGTATTGATAGTCAGCGAAATAAGTTTTGTGACTGTGAAAGTGTTGTGTTGATGATAGTTTCATTGCAACTTTACATACTGTTATTTTATTTATCATGCCGTGTGTATTTTTGTTTTTATCTTTGAATTTTGCCGTATTTTTACAGCATGACTGGTCGCATTTTGTGATCAACATGTATACATTGAGTACATTGTGAATGTGAGTCATTGAGTTATTCCACATAAGACAATGACTTTATTGTCCCTCCTCCCACTACTACCATTACTACGTTTCATTGTTCGTGACGTTATTGTAAATTTGGATTCATTTTAAATTACGAGAGTATGACTAGATTTCACTTTCCAACAGTATACACCTACACTTTGTTCTTATTATAAGTTCGTTAGCCTTCAAATTACCAAATAAAAATAAATACATTGTATTTAGCTAAGGTAAATGCATACGCCTTTATTCATATTATAAACGTATGAAAACATATTGGCTGTAGTCTCGGGATAATATCGATTACTGCGTCTCCTGGCAGCGCTCCCCCAGGCAATAACCCTCCTGCATCTCTCCCTACTGGATTTCATTCTTATTATAATTTTCCTACGCTTCCTTCTTATATTTTAACTTGTCTGATTTTATTTTATTTGTCACTGTATTTCCGGCTTCAATTCGTCTTAACGTAACTATTACAAAGGATTATGCACACATCGTATGCAGTTTACATTACAACGTCTATCTATATATTAGAGCGGCCTTTTGAACCTTATTACTGTCAAGGATATCCACTCAAACACTTCCCGTAATTTGCAGATACGTATGTTAGCGAACGCCTACCAAAATTTCTATATTCGTTGAACTTTATTGTGAATAACGCGGACTGAGAAAAAAATTAAAGACATTCCAATTCGTAGATTTAATAAGTGTTAGTTCCAACGTCACCGAAAGTGATATTTCAACTATTTTAAATATTTTTATGTGAGTGAAGTGCCATGAGGTTTGAAGGGGTCATGCCAAAGGCGAAGGCCGAACTTTCAACAAATGACCATAATTTAATAAATGGATCATCTTATGGAAAAGGGGACAGATATACAGCGGCTCCAAATGAGTAAGTTGTAGCTTTAACGTTGTTATTATTATTTCACAATTTAGTTTGCCAAAAGATACAACGCAGCAGTTAGATGTTTAAGTGCTGATTGACAACAGTAATTCATATCAGTGGTGAGAGGTAAAATTATATGGATGCCTGTAATAGTGTAATACTATATTATTTGCTAAATCAACAGAGTGTAGCCAGACTCAGTAATGTTATTTTAATTGGTAGTATATAGTCTCTCATCCTGTTGATAATAGTAACGGCCAATTACGTCATTGGTTCTAATGAAAATAACAAACACCGATGTAACTGATGAGATATGGGAAAGTTGTTTTTAGATGTTAATTTTTTAGGGAGCATTTGTAAATAAATTAATAATCAATTTACATGAATACACATGAGTAAAACTAATTTAACGGATTTAATTGCGTTTTGTTAAAGTTATTTTAAATTCTCAGTGCTTTCCTAGTGTTTTGGGTGCTTTACAGAACCTGTAGTCAAGGGGTGATTGAGGTATTTTACGTCCTGATGTCATAGGTAACCTGGATTTTGAACATGTCATACAGTCTGGTGTCATGTTCACGATCGGTCCCGCCATTGCATCATATTGTATAAACCACAAATTCTCGCAAAAGAATTTACCTTAATATATATACTTATAATAAATTTATTCCTACCAAGACGATTAAAATTAAAAAACATCCTAATTTCAGTAGAGTAGATGGCTGGGTGCTGCCATTTACTTGGGATCATTCTATTATTTATTATTTATTCAATTTAAATTCAAACCTAAAATGCAGTGGACTGCTAGACATCAAGATTCTGTAAGCACGTTCTGCGTAGATCGAAGCAGAACTTAATGATTCAAAAGCTGAAGGTAACACGGATTTAACTATGTCATCAGCAGGGTTAGCTAATATAACATTCTGACCTTATAGAAAACTATAATAGTGTATATTAATACAAATTACTAATAATATAATAAAGCGGAAGTGCTTTTTTTTTGTTTAAACTATTTAATCTCTGGAACCACCAGTCCTATTTGAAAAATTATTCGCCTCTCAACTAGCATTAAATATTTAGCATACATAGCTCTCGAACCGCTTTACAGTTAGTCTTACCTAAATGCAATGTTCTACAAAAATATTGAGCTTTACTTCATCTAAAAAAAGTCCGCGATACCATAGACCTATTTCTTATACATAAACCACAATAAGTTATTTTGTGGCAATAAATGATTGAAATTAAAAAGTGATTTATGAGCGGTATTATTGGGCATGGCATATTTATCCTTACGAACGAAAGTTACTTCATCAACAAGAAAATATTATGTAGATAAACTTTGCTATTTGGACGATATATAATAAAAATTTAAAATGATTCAACAGGCTCGGTGCGCGAACGGCGCATAACCCTAGCCTCCCGACGAGAATTGAGAGAACCAATTTATTTTATTACCACATGAAAACGTTACTAAAAATATTGTCTATACTGAAGTAAATCAATCAGTGATTTCTTAAATTATACACGGATAAAACAGCTAGTAAATAAGTTTTAATTTTTTTTTACAGTTTTATTATATCCTGGTGATAAAGTTATTAAATTATTTTATTGTCATCGGTCCTTGATACGAGTATTAATTTGTAATGATTAATGAGATTAATGTGAGCTCATTCTGCGTAGATCCAACTAAAAATTAATATTCAAAATCTGAAGGTCACGACGTCAAATATCTCAGTCGCCCCCGTGACCATGGGTTGCTGTAAAGCACCCAAAACGTCTGGAATTAAAATAAGAGGATTAAACGCGATAAAATCCGTAAAATAATTTTATAGTTGGATTCCATTTTTAAATTGTATTAATAGAAAGAAACTGTCCGTGCTTAAATAACAACAAGGATCCCTATTTTAAAGATGACTGGAGAAATAAGCAGCAATATCGCTAGCAATTTTCAGTAAATTGTGTATGAGCCACAGCTGGTGTGCGCGTGTGCTGTCAAATATTGTCATTAATCGTGGTGCCACCACCGGCGCCAACGTTTATATCTGCATAATCACCTGACGTGACACAGTCCAAATGACCTTCATTTATTTTCAATGGCAATGTTAAATAAAACAAATCAATGTCTAATCTTTATATATATATATATATATATATATATATATATATATATATATATATATCATTCTTCTGTCCGTGTGTATGTGACTGAACACCTTAATGGCTGGACTGATTTTGATGAAATTTTGTGTTTGTGATTAAGTTGATTCGAGAAAGCTTTAGATTCACAATTGGACACGTTAATAGCGCTGTTGTCGAGTTCCAGAAATCAACCGTGCGAGGACGGGGCAGATCTCTACTATTGTATAATTTCCTCGAGTTCCCGTTAAAAGTACTACTGTACATTTAAAAAAGTAAATGAGCCTGATGTCTGATAACTATTCTCCTATCAAATGTATTTTGTTGTGCTACGCATTAATTTTATCAAGTTTAAAGCGATTAAAATAGTAACAAAATTAACTACAATAACACCTTTTACAAAACTTATAAAAGACTCAGAGATAATTTACTTATATTTTAAAATTGTTTTACTTATATTTTATTTAATAGTGTTTAATTAATAGTAAAAAGGGTTAAATATCAGAGTCCTAGCGGTAAACATTACCTCAATATTTTTCTGGGTTTTATTTATTACCCATGGTTTGTATTGCACGCCTCATAACGCGAAGCGTTATAGGTGGGTTCTACTCTCGACACGTCAAGGTCAAGCAATTTTGTGTTCATAAAATGCGTCTATCATAACCATTTTGCACTTATACAATAATACGAGGAGCCATATATCAAGAAAACACTAATTAATCCATCTTGTATTTTCTAAAAAATCATTTTATATTAATACTTGAAAGAAAAAAAGTTTGAAAAAAATTTTACGTGGACGTCCGTATTTTGTGTGTGGTAATGATAGCTCCCGAAAAAATTGACGTATCGAGACCGGTTTTTTTTTTGTTAGCTTCAGAATTACATCAACTGGTTCCCTATTTCATATCAATAGCCTAGTACACGTAGTTTGTTAATAAAATGATTTTCAAATTTTTTAAGTTTTATTGCTCTTCAAATATTTTTTTAGCATTTGATATACGAAGGACAATAATTGTACTATACAGCCTATATCGATTTTATACTTTGTGTAATCGATTTACTTATTTTGGTAAACATAATATTTTTTTCCCTGTAGATAACATTACCTGATAAAATAATAGAGTCCTAAATTTGATACACGTAAATAATATGTTTTAAAATTCAGGAATACAATTTATTTTATTCATTAAAATTAAATGAAACGCTCATGAGGCGTGCACTTTTGGATTTTCCAAACTATTTTAAATTATATTTAAAGGACGTTGTTTATTGTAATGTATACATGACGCGAGAATAAAATAATACAAAGAGAGACATTGTAAATTAATACGGAATTCTTCGATACCAAATAAAAGTCTATTCCTCGTCACTTACCATAACAAACATCCAGTATGCTGCCTCACAGAATATATTTTACAGTGTTCTTCTGTGAGGGCGTAGTCCGTCCCGGGTCTAGCCGATATATTCTTGCTGCATCCATAATTGAACTACAGCTGATTGGATAAAAATAGTAGAAAATACAGAATATTCTTGTTTTAATTTAATTTGAAAATTAGTTTAACAGGTATTAACTAATATCAATCTGTTCAAATAGTAGTGTTTGTAACGTATAAAACCCATGGAATGATAGTCATAACTAAGTTTATCAAATGACCGTTATTAGGAAAATAATCATTTGAATACATTACTGCGTGATGTATTCAAATGATTATTTTAGACCTTTGCTGATACTTGACACTGATATAGTTATAGGTACATACTATGCGTGGTTGGCCCTTTCTAGTTGACTTTCAAGTTGACCCATTTGCATATTAAACTCGTGGCTGCATGTATTTATTAACGGCACCTGAAAAGCTGTTGGCAGCATGATAGACATGATAGCATGTTAAAGACTAAAATTTTCTGTGCAAGTATTATTGTTGGGGATTCACTTCTGTTATCTCAAAATAAAAATTTTACTTTTTGCAAATGAACGGATTATAACAG